>CM072525.1:26060558-26203058 GCA_036898135.1 Oncomelania hupensis
GTGGGTACGAATGGACACACGATGCCGCTAGCCCTCAATGCCAAAATTATAAAACATTCGCTCACGTGTCATAATAAGAAACAACCGGCACTGTAGCCATTACCGTTACTGCTGCCATCACAGAGAACTAAAGCTACCACAATCAAGAGAACTAATACGGATACGAATTAATTTATTGTCATCGTCATGATACACAAGGATATTTATCTTGCAATGAGCAACAGAGGCATGAAATACAATATAAAATAAACTTTAAAATATTAATCATTATCATTTCTAACTTCCTTTCACACGTGACACATACTCACAAACACACACACACTCTCACAAACACACACACACACACGCACACACACCAGTGGTTCCCATAGGCCTCAAAACTGGCAGTCAACATTGATGCACTGATAAAAATTCTGAGGGTCATTTCAACATTTTTAAGGGTCAAATCAAAATTGATCAAACAGCCCACCAAATGAATTATTTGCTCCTGAGGTGCGCACGCAAAGTTTACAACTAAGTTGTCCATCTACATAATCACACCAATTAAATTCTGTCAGCCTTCGCTCATTACATTTGCGCTTGACTCCTTTTTTTTGTGGTCTTGCGGCAATTCAGTTGATTTTTTTGGGTGCCATCTTTTACCAGACTACTAGTACTTGCTTGGGCAAGGCTTACACTCGATTCATCATCAGTTTGAGACTGAGACTGAGTCTCGGACCGAGTCCTTGTCAGCCACATGTATAGCGCCATGTTTACGCAAAATAATGGTAAGGGGAACAACTCTATGTCAGCGGAAGTATAATATTGTCGTCTTCTGTGCACTGGTGTCTGTGGACGTTAAGCAAAAATAAACAAACAAACACCAATTCAATAATGATACCGATCATTGCTGTAAGGTCACGAAAAATGACTGTCTTGGCAGAGAAAAACGTGTGCGTCATAAAGACGCACAGATCTGAAATCTCTGCGTCATTTCGGTATTTTTATGCCTAAATTACGCGCTGCAGTGCGTTATGGGGAACTCTGCACACACACACACACACACACACACACACACACACACGCACACACACACACACACACATGTCATTTATTAAGTAATGAGACAGCCTTTGGTGATGGTGCGGTGGTCCTGAAGGTTACCCTTTTTGGGAAGAGTGATGACAAGCGACTGGGTCCATGGTGTAGGACACTCCCCACTCTGCCAGATCTTGTTGCAGATAATGGTGAGGGCGTCAAAATCATCGCTTCTCCTCCTGCTTAAAGCAATTTTGCAAGTATGTTGTTCCCTCGCAAGAAGGCCTACGAGACTTTGAAGCGGCTGACAAGACAGTATTAAACAGCCCAAGGTTTCCACGATCCAAAGCAAGTCTTGCATATGCCGTACAGAAGAACAAGAAGTCTTGGATAGATCGACAGAGTACTGCTATGACCTTTACAACCCCACACCAAACGGAGACCCAGCAATTCTAGCATGGTGCTAAAACACAGAAGAAGAAGAAATCCTCCCAATTTTACGAGAAGAAGTTGAGGCAGCAGTGCAATCGCTGAAGAAGCTACAATACAATACAATACAATATTATACAATACAATACAATACAACTTTATTCAACTCAATGTGAGCAATTGCAGTGAAACTACCCTGAAAAAGTTCACTTACGATACTCCGGTGTCCAGCCCATACATGGACCTGCAGTGATCTGGACCTCATCGATAGCCAAGGTGCCGAACGAACCCCCTTCTTCAGCAAAAGCTTCAAAAATAATCTGCACACACAAACACGCACGATCATTTTCCAGCAGGCTCATAGATCGCACAGACCTCTGCTTGGCTGACCCTCTAGGCAGCTAACCGATTGAGGAAACAAAGGATGACACATGAAGACTAAGCGAACAGCTTGTGTTTTTTGTTGTTGTTTTTTTAAGACTGTTATTACCATTACAGCATGTTACAAAAATAATAATTTTAAGCTTACAGCTTATTCTTACTTTAGAATTAGTCCTTGTTTCAGGCACGCATACATTCGTGATACATTTATATAATCAAGCAATGAAGGAAGTCTATGTTATACTTTTAGGCTATTCGTTGAAAAGTGCAATATACGACAAATTCAGTCCAAAAGGCAATCAATCAAACACAGAACGTTAACTCCTATCAACAGTCTTGACCCGACTCAACATTTTCGAACACCAAGCAAACCGTATAGAGCATACACTATTGTGGGGAACGAAGTTTTCGTTCTGGATTAATTGTCACCACAATTAAATGCACAAATCATCGCTATTTCTCCACAAATACACCCTACCTCGATTTACAGGCGCTTCACATGCTGCACGATATTAACCTACCTGTAACAGGCCCTCGCTATAGACGCACGTCAACCCAATGCCTGAATTGTGACGTGTCCGTGGTTGTTAAATGCTAACTTACCCGAAACGGTTCTTCCGTTTCTTCAGGTTTAATGTAAACCTCTATGCGTTGCCACTGGGGACCTACGTTGTATCTGATATCAAAGAAAGGGATCTGTGTGCCTGGAAAAAAGGCAAAACACGTGTGAACATCAGATATTACTACTAACAATAGTACCATTCGTAACGAACTTTAAATAAGGTTTAGGGGTGGGGTGTTGCTTTAGGTTTAAGGTTGGTCGGGGTCCGAGAGGAAGACAAGACGGAATCATTTATCTCTAGAGAAGTAGTATGTCTTCTGCAGCATAAGAGTACATTTTCGCCAGAAGGAGGGAGGATGAGGGAGTAGGAGGGATGTAGGAGAAGGTTTGAGGGGAGGGGAGGGAGAGCGGGGGGAGGGGGGAGGGGGAGATGGAGGAAGAGATAGAGAATTTCAAACAGAAAGGGCTTTGATCCTGAATGAAGCGAAAAAGCTTGGTTCATGGGATGTTTAGACTTTTCCCTCCAGAAGATCGCAGTGTGTTACACGTTATTTATCAATAGTCGATTCAGCCCCGATGCTTGAATATTCATATGTGTAACTCGAATTAGTTTATCCACGCAGCCTGTTCACTCAGCAACAATTTAAGGCATGAGTCGTCGAATGACGTTTTCCAACTTTATTCAGCAAATATCAACAACTGCATATAATATCGCTTTCCGAAAATCACTACAAAGATTACTTTTTTTTCAAGTTAGTTAGTTAGTTAGTTATATAGATTAACGCAGACGGTGCACTACTTATATAGCCTCTCTGCAACCGAGAGAAACTTCGAATTGTTTCCAAATGACGCAATAACACCCAATGAAATTAAAACTCGTCACCGGAACTACGCACTGTCTTACATCATAGAACATTCTTCAGGTTAAAAGAATTGCTTAGCCAGACAGATCTGGAAACTTCGATCGATAATAAACAATTCCTGAAAATTCTCAACAATATCGACCGACGGGAATTATCAACATTATACAAAGCTTTTTCTTAACAACAGCGTAAAATCTAATCAAAGGTAAACACCCGCTATCATCGCATGCTTTACAAAATAAAATGATCGGAACTATAGTGCGCGTCCCAATCGTAACACAGTGCTACTCCACAGTACATTGATAAACACATATCGTCGGTGTCCATTCAAAACCTCGTAACTCCGAAAAAGTAGTTTTTGCAATCTTTTCATGGTTATGTCCCTTGAATTTTTGCGCATTTTTTTATCACAAGCTCGGAATTCATAGCTCAGTTAGAAAGCATCAATAATACAAAATATCAAAACCTCGTATGTCCCAACAGGTCAAACGATTTGTATCAAAATCTCGTATTTCACTTACGAGGTTTTTATCATTTGGAATAAATTTCTAAAACCTTGTAACTCAACTTACGAGGTTTCATTCAAATAAATGACGCGCTAAGAAGTTGAGTTGACGTCACTGTTATTGTCATCGTGGAAATGTCAGCTGCTTCTGGTCAGTTTTTCTACGTGTTGGTGAGTACTGATGATACTTGTTTTCATTTTATTCAATCATGATTTCTTCTAGATTGATATCGTCCAGATCTTCTCCATATTATTACTCTTCAGGAATAAACGAACAGGCACGTTAGTTAGTTAGTTAGTTAAAATAGATTAACCTCCCCGGACACATAAGCGTATAGGGGACGGGTAGGCACGTTAGATCACACTCTGTGACTAAATCTGACACTGAATGAGTGCAGTCAAAGGCATACTGTGGCATAATTCAAAATAATTTACAAAATACAGAATAATATTGTGTGTTTTTAGTTTTTAGTAATGCCCGTCACCCCTGCCAGGGTATGGGCCGCCAACAACAGCTCTCCAGAGTCCTCTGTCCTATGCCATTCTTTCTAACTGACTCCAGGTGTAGCCCATCTTGGTGGTGTCGGCCTCGAGGTCGCGTCGCCAGGTGTTCCTTGGACGTCCTTTCTTTTGCTTTCCCTGGGAGTTCCACTTCAGCGCTTGCCGGGTGACGTTCGTTGCTGGTTTGCGTAGGGTATGCCCTATCTAGCCCCATCTCCTTTTCCTGATTTCATCTTCAGCAGGGAGTTGGCGGGTCCTTTCCAAAGGTTGGCGTTGCTGATGGTGTCGGGCCAGCGGATCTGGGGAATCCTTCTGAGGCAACTGTTGATGACGGACTGGACTTTTTTGATGGTGGTCTTGATGTCCAGATGTTCTTGAGCTGAATGAAGACAGCTCTTGCTTTGCCGATCCTAGCCTTCCGCATCTGTGCCGCCCTGCTGATCAATGATGCTACCCAGGTTGGTGAAGGACTGCACTTCTTCCAAGGGACTTCCATTCACGATGACTGGTTCGGTACTGATGGAGTTGATCTTCAGGATCTTGCTTTTGTCCTTGTGGATGTTGAGGCCGACCTCCGACGATGTGGCCGCCACTGCATTTGTCTTCTCTAGCATCTGCTGTTGGCTATGGGAAAGAAGAGCAAGGTCGTCAGCGAAGTCCAGGTCCTCGAGCTGGTTCCACAGTCCATTGGATTCCGTTCCTACTTTCCCTGGTGGACATCTCCATAACCCAATCTGTGGCGATGAGGAAGAGGAAAGGTGACAACAAGCACCCTTGTCGGACTCCAGTTTTCACCTGGAAGTTGTCTGTGAGCTGCCCGCCATGGATAACTCTGCAGGACATGCAGTCATAGGAGTTCCTGATCAGATTGACCATCTTGGTCGGGATGCTGTAGTGTCGAAGGAGCTTCCAGAGGGTATCTCGATCCACGCTGTCAAACGCCTTCTCATAGTCGACGAAGTTGATATACAATGGCGAGTTCCATTCCAGGGACTGCTCCACGATAATGCGGAGCGTTGCTATCTGGTCCGTGCAGGATCTATTCTGTCGGAAGCCTGCCTGCTCGTCTCGTAACTGTGGGTCGACAGTATCCTTCATCCTTTCCAAAAGGACCCGGTTGAAGACCTTCCCAGGCACAGATAGAAGTGTGATGCCCCTGTCCCTGTAGTTGTTACAGTTGCTGAGGTCACCTTTCTTGGGAAGCTTGATCAGGTAACCTTCCTTCCAGTCTGCCGGAACATCTTCTTCCTCCCAGATCCTCTCAAAGAGTGGGTACAGCATCTCCACTGATGCTTCCAAGTCCGCTTTTAGAGCCTCTGCTGGGATGTCGTCTGGTTCAGCGGCCTTTCCGTTCTTCATCAGGGTGATGGCCTTCTTGATCTCTTCCATGGTCGGTTTCTCACAGTTGATTGGAAGATCCACATTGGCTGGTTCAATGACTGGGGAATTCGTTGGTGCTGGTCTATTCAAAAGTTCATCAAAGTGTTCAGCCCATCTGTTCAACTGCTGGTCTATACTGTTTATGGTGTTTCTCTGCTTGTCCCTAACAGGTCTTTCTAGTTTGCTGAACTTTCCGGAGAGTCGCTTAGTGGTGTCGTACAACCGTTTCATATTGCCGCTGTACGCTGCCTGTTCCGCTTCAGCCGCCAGTCCATCCACGTAGGCCTTCTTATCTTTTTTGATGCTTCTTTTCACTTCTCTATGGGCTCCTGTGTAGTCTTCTTGGGCCTTGGCCTTAGCTGCTCTGGTTCTGCTGTTGTTGACTGTTGCCTTCCTCTTCTTTCTTTCTTCTATCTTGACCAAGGTCTCTGCTGTGATCCACTCTTTCTGTTGATGTGTCTTTGGCCCCACAACTTCTTGGCATGACGATCTTAGTGTCTCTTTCACTTTCTGCCACCTGTTGAGTACACCGTCTTCTTCCTCTTCAAATAATTCCTGAAGCACTTCGAACCTGTTCCTTAGCGCCAGACTAAACTGTTCTTTTGTCTTTGGGTCTTTCAGAAGGCTGATGTTGTACTTCATTCTTCTGCCTGACGAATGTCTTCTTCAACTTCAGCTTCAGTTTCGCCACCACCAAGTGATAGTCGGACGCCACGTCTGCTCCTCTACTCACTCTAACGTCTTGCAGGGATCTTCTGAATTTCTTGCTAATGCAGATGTGGTCGATCTGGTTCTCTGTCGCATTGTCTGGAGATACCCATGTACTTTTGTGGATCCGCTTGTGAGGAAAGATGCTGCCTCCGATTACTAGGTTGTTGAGTGCACACAGATCCGCAAATCTCTCTCCATTCTCATTCATTACTCCTAAGGCGTGGGTGCCCATAACTGGTTCGTATCCGGTGTTGTCAGACCCAATCTTGGCATTGACATCTCCCATGAGGATGGTGATGTCCTTGTCTGGGTAGGTCTCAAGGATCTTCTGTAGTCTGCTGTAGAAATGGTCTTTAACATCCTCTTCCCTGTCGTTCGGTGGAGCATAGCACTGGACAAGGTTCATCTTGATCTTCCTCATCTTGGTACGGAAGGATGCTGTGATGATCCTGGGGCCATGGGCCTCCCATTCTATAAGTGCCATCTGTGCCTGATTTGACAACATAAAGCCTACTCCCTGCGTGTGGGGTGCATCGTTTTCTTCGTGCCCGGAATACAGCAATAGTTCTCCTGTCATCAGTCGCCTTTGTCCAGCTTGGGTCCATCGTGTCTCGCTGATGCCTAACACGGTCAGGTCATTATTCCTCATCTCAGCTGCTACCTGTGCCGTCTTTCCTGATTCGTACATGGTCCGAACATTCCATGTGCCGATGGTGGTTCATTTAGGCTTATGTTATGGTAATAAATGTTCATTTAGACTTATGGTAGTAAACGTTCATTTATTATGGTAATAAAAGTCCATTTAAACTGTTACGGTAATAACAGTTAATTAAGACTATTACGTTAATGAAAGTTAATTTAGACTATTATGTTATGGTAATAAAAGTTCATTTAGACTGTTATGTTATGGTAATAAAAACTTCACATAAGTGTCATGTATTACTTAGCTTACATCTTATAATTCCTTTCACAGGAAATTTCCGAGAAAGGGCTTTGTGCTACTTTAAGTACAGGGCTTGTACTGGTCAGAAGGACATTATTATGTCAGTGATGAATGCAACAACGCGTTCCTTGATTGCTGGGTGTTACAGTGTTAATCTATCAATGGCCTATTAGCCTATTTCAATTTTGTAAAGACAAGGGTTGTGTCTGCATTATTGAATAAAACAATATTGACAATGTTTTTAACTGCATTTTTCGGTCTTTTCTTTTGTATTAATGTTTCCTTTGTTGTTTGCTATTGTGACTAATCCTTATAACTTGCAACTTCAAGCTCAAGCAAAACAGTCAAAACCTCGTAATTTGCAACTTCCAGCTCATACAAAATAGTAAAAACCTCGTATGTGAACATTTTTGTCTATTACTCAAACAAGCATGCGCTCTTAATCTTGCCACTATTACTGCCAAATTTCCTGTTCAATACTGAATGCAAATTATATTAAAACCATTTGAAGACTACAGGGGAAAAAAGGCACATGTCACACATTTCCACTTTTGAGATAAATGAAATTTTGTCTTTGAAAGTCGCTATGTTTGTTCTTACTGTATTTCTTGGGACACTAAGTCTTTTGTCTTAAAGATATATCACTTCTTTTGTATTCATGAGAATTTCTCTGTCCAGATTGTATAATTTAATTAAATATGGAGGATTTAAACCTTTTACAGACCACTCACTTGAGACTTTCTTCTACAAGCTGAATTGCAATGTACTCAGTCAATGTAAAATGGATTATAATGCCTATTTTGCTGTGGTAAATGACTAGGTATGATGGAACTGAAGTTGATTTTGTTATTTTTGATGCCTGTACGAAGACCACAAGGGAAAAAGGGCACATGTCACATTTTCCAATTATTTGAGTTATGTCCCCTACTATATAAACATAGAAGCCTAAAGGTTAGCAAAATAGTCAAATCCAACCCAAAAAAGGCCTATGTACTGCTACAGAAACACCCAAAGAAAAGGCATACAGGGGAAAAAGGGCACAAGTCCAGACTGTAAAACGGGAAAAAGGCCTATGTCACAAACAACAATTCCTTTTTTGGGTTGGATTTTACTATTTTTCTAACCTTCAGGCTTATGTTTATATAGTAAGGGACATAACTCAAATAATTGGAAAATGTGACATGTGCCCTTTTTCCCCTGTGGTCTTCATTTGTTTTGGTGACACCTGATTTTTTAAAACAGTTTTTTTCATTTTTCTCAAAACTGTATTTTGGGACATACGAGGTTTTGAATGGACACCGACGATATTCCGAATTCGTAAAAAGAGAGACAAAAAGTTCGTATAGAACACAAGTGATAAGGGTGTCTCGCCTAAAGAGGAGTGATTGGAGTTTATTGAAAGCATCTAGGATATAATTCTTATTAGATGCTATCCTCCGTGGAATGATAGGGAAGATTTATCTGCTGCCAATGATTTGCAGTTGTAGATTTGTGCCACAGACACAGATGACCATCTCGCTGTGTTCGCAGCTCATCAGTGTATCGGCGGGGCTTGGTGAAATTCACCGGACTTATGTTCTAAAGACGATGTCTGAATAATGTCTTTTGGAAAAAAAATCTTCGTGAGGAAAAAGTAGCCACAATTTGGCGGTTTTGCAACCGAAAAATAGTTCTAAGGCTGCTCGATACCGCACGAAATACCAAAATTTTATAAGGAGCCCTACATTTTACAAGACTACCATGATTTAACACAGAATTATTATCAGGTGCATAAATTTTCCAATTCAAAAAGCTGCTAAAGGGTTTGGGCTGTAAAATCAATAAAGACTGTTCACCTGTGACGGTAAAGCGCTTTCTCCACACATACAGTACAACTTTGTCGCTGTTGTCCAGGATGTAATAGGCCACCAGACAGCTGCCTCGTCCTTCCTCCACTTGCAGCTTGGGAGTCATCGCCCACGCGTAGTCCGTGTTAGGCGCTACGTTCGGAGCTTCCACTAGCAAGAAACTCCCTGAAAATATGAGACATAAGTATTCCAGGAATACAAGAATTGAAGACAACAAAATATGTGTTGATATAAAGACAGGACATTTGAAATCATACATAGTTGCAACAGCTAAGATACAAAACGTATATTAATTATCTGGCTTCGAGTTTGTTTTTTTCCCTATAATACTCCTGTATGGTCTTTATAATCAAGGATTTTACATTAACAGATTTGTCACTCACGGCTAAATCTAAACCAGCAAATTCAGCAAGAGTAAATTCCTTTTTCACCGTCAAGAAAAATGGCGATACCGAAGAAACGCTATCAACGCGCTAGACGCCAGCTACAAACAAGAATGCAAGAAACTTTCGTTTTTTCAATTTCCGAGAGATGAGGACAGGTAAAAATGCACACTTATTATTTCTGTTTATTCTTCATGGAAAATAACTCGATAACAACTGTCATGAATAGAGGGGTTGGGGGATGGGGGTAAGCTCTTAATCTCTAGCGCGTTATTACCTCCTTTGAATAGGTTAATGGTGCGATGACATTCAAGAGATTAATGCTGGGCCAACTTAATAAACAGACAGAGTAAAGACGAGATGGAGAGAAAGCTACACTAGTTTAGAAATGCACATTCAAAGGCCAGTCAGGGTAATTGCAGTTTCTATAACTATTCACTTTTATTAATTTGAAATGGGGAGTCTAGGTCAACTACTTCTAACTTGAGTCATAGGCATAGCGTCTTTTAGTAAGGGGTAGTCTGGTGATTTTCTGGGTAGTCAATATTTGAGGTACTAGAGCGAATGATGACTGATCTCATCACAGGGCGAGAGTGTATCTGAATGGTTTTCAGAGTCTGATAATCTGGCGAGGGGGGATTCTCGTAGGCTTAGGCACTTAGCTCTGGACTGCAGTGCGGCGATTTGTCCAGGATACTCTGGTTGGCTTGCTAGCGTGGGTAGAAGCGTAGGTGGAAAGATGCAGGTCAGTGGTCACGCGATGATGACTCACGGATCACGAGTGCTTTGTCTTGTGATGAAGTACAGGCATGGAAATCGGCTTTCGTGGCTAGCCGTAGTGAAAATGGCGATGTCCCAAGTCTCGCGTCTCATTGACCTCCTGTGTTGGCAGGGGCCCGCAGCGGGTCAGTGACTGGGAGTAGATACAATGCCGGGGTGATACGCCCGGTACAGGAACCCGTCTGCAATGTATACAGACGCTGTATCGGCGGGGGATAGGGGTAGTGTGGGTTCAGGGCCTGTGGTTATGATAGCCCTCCTCAGAATTCAAATTGGTGTGACCGGTCATGGGTTGAGTCAGTGCACATACCAACAGTCAAACAATGCTACTAGATTTACTGGGCCAAAGTGGAGTTTATTGGCAGCCACTAGTATAGGATACATTCGGCGCATAGGATGGGGTTGGCAACAGGGCAAATATTTATACATCGGGAGCATGGGGGAAAGCAAATGGAGGATACAGGGCAAATGGGTTGTAGGTCTGGGCTGTACTGTGGACTTTAATCTATAAGTAGGGACAACATGGCATGGGGTATTTACACATGGGCAAACGGAGCATACAAGCATAAATCCAAACATGTCATGGGTCATATACAAGGTAGAAAATATGTGCAAGGGATAAATACAAGTCATAGCAACACATCAAGGCAAAATTATAAACATGAACATACATATTGACAGGACGCATGAACATGACGGGCGAACGACGGGTGATGGGTCTGCTATATGACAAAGAGTAAGTTCCCTCTCTTACCTTGACTTAAGACGGGTGGAAGCACAAGGGTACTGTCGAAACTCAGAGGTCACTCGGTGATGTAGACGTGTTTTCGAACAGGTTGTGACTTCGAGGCAGGAAAGCTGGGTTCTGACACTATGTTAAGGTTTGTGCCAGGCTTTAAGGAGATGTCCCGGGGGCGGGGCTTAGGCGCCTGGGCGAGCGGGCTACTAGTGGTGGCTGGTTAAGTGAAGGGTGTCGCTGGCTGTGTGTGTGTGAGGATGGCTGGTTAGCAGCTTGGCTCAGATGGTGATTGCCCGCCTTGTCACAACAACATGTGAAATTGCATTTGTAATTTGGTTTGTAGGCCGTAATCTTACCCGCACACACAGCACAGACTCTTTATTACTCTATGAGGAGTAACAAGTCCATTCCATTCTGAAACCTTATACACACAACTTTAGTCAAGTTATCAAACAAACATGGATTTCAAAGAAAAAAACAAGCCGAATGGCAATCTGTCGTCTGCTACGTTGAAATCTCAAATGCTGCAAGGCCAAGTGCGTCGTGACCTCACAAATAAACTACAGCGCTAATAAAGCTATAGTTATTAGGTTAATATACTAGATCTAGATGCATTGCGCGTTCTTCAGGTTTTGTAATTGTCAGGAACAAATCTGATGTCTTAATAAAATCACAATTATCTTTAATTATGCAGTCGTAGGCTGTTGTTTATCTTGAACACTCTGTATACCCATTTGGAGAAGCCTAAGGCGCATGCCAGACTGCTTTTTGCAGATTTCTCCTCTGCGTTTAACACTATGCAGCCTCATATTCTGGTTGATAAACTTGTTTCTGATTTTAAACTCAGTCATCAACTTGTACTTTGGACTTTAAATTTTTTGACTAATAGACAACAGAGAGTCTGTGCAATGGTTCTTTGTCAGATATTCTGGTTACTTCCACAGGTTCTCCACAGGGTTGTGTTCTGTCGCCATTATTTTTTATAATGTATACTGACAGCTGTAAAAGCACTGCTGAAAATAGTTTTCTGATAAACTTTTCTGATGACTCAGCTTTGTTGTCTTTATTTCAAGGACCAGGAGGAGATCATGATTGTGCCCTCGCGAACTTCGTGGATTGGTGCGATGATAATTTTTTGGATATGAACGTTACTAAAACGAAAGAGATGATTTTTGACTTTAAGAGAGTCAAAGAGGTGGTCCAGCCAAGTGTTATTCATAATGAAGATGTTGAAATTGTTGACACATATAAGTATTTGGGCACTTTTGACAGCAAGCTTAAATGGGATGTGAACACACAGTGCATTGTCAAAAGGGGCCAATAGCGATTGTACCTTCTCCGGAAACTGAAATCTTTCTCTGTGGATTCTAAGATTCAGGCCCGGACTAGGGGGGGGGGGGGGGTTACAGGGGTTACGTAACCCCCCCCCCCCCCCTGGCCTGACTATGTACCTCTTTTTTTTTGTTTTTTTTGGGAGGGGGGGGGGGGGGAGGCCTACGTTACAATCATAAGTAAATCCGGGGAGAAATTTCAACCCTCTCCCCTAGGCACTATATTAAAATAAATCCTCTTCCACTCTACTCAATTTCAACCACTGATTCTTTTATCACAAGTAACTACATTCTGTTACCTGAGACACTGTGCTTCCCATAGCTTGAGTCTCTGCATTGTAAAAGCATGCGGCTTGCCTGCAGTGAAGAACATGATGGGAGCACTGAGGGAACTGTCACTGTTTTTCTCAAACTCTCCAAAGAGACACAGAAAACTTGAAGATACCATCGAATCATCTCAGCCTGACACGACAAAAACAAAGCTTGTTGATCTATGCAGAACAAGATGGGTAGAAAAACATGAAGCACTGGTGGTTTATACATCTCTCTTTCTGGTTGTTCACGACTGTTTGGGACAAATGTGTGAAGACAGTGACAATTGGGACAGTGAGACATTGACCAAGGCAACTGGCTTTCTCCACACCTTGAGCAGCAGTGCTTTCCTCGTTGCATTCGTTGTCGTCCCCAATTGTTTGCGTTACTTAAAACCCTTGACAGTGAAGCTGCAGAAAATGACAAAAGATGTTGTCGATGCCTACAGGGAAATCAAAGCGGTCAGTAACTGCATGTCTTCTATTAGAAGAGATGTCGACACAGCGTTCGTTGCCTGGTTCGGTGAAGTCAGCAAAATGGCGAATGCTTTGACAACTGATGTTATTGTTCCTCGTCAAGCATCCCGACAGACTCTCCGTGACAATCAACCTGCGGCCACTCCAGTAGAATATTTCAAGATTAGCATTGCCATTCCTTTCTTGGAACACCTGTCAATCGAATTGGACTCGAGGTTCAAAAATGCTGACCTAGCAGTTGATGGTCTCTGTCTGGTGCCAAGCACTTTAATAGACAACCAGGATGGTTTTATGCAGGTTCCAGAAGGGGTGAAGACACTGGCAATGTTGTGGGAGTCTGATCTACCAGACAACGCTACCTTGATGCAGAATACCAAAGGTGGGTTTGCAAATGGCGAAGTGCTGCTGAGAATGCGACAGCTATCATCCCATCCACGGCATCAGAAGCACTGAAACATTGTGACAGGGATTTTTATCCCAACCTGTTCATCATGCTAAAGAACCTTTGCACCCTGCCTGTCACTACTGCCGAGTGTGAGCGTTCAAACAGTCAGTTGCGCAACCTGAAAAACTACCTGCACTCTACAATGGGGCAACATAGACTCAATGGACTTGCTTTACTGAAAGTGCACAGGGATGTTGATATTGACTTCAAAGAGGCAGTGAACTGTTTTGCCAGAAGATACAATTCACAAATGGTACTAATGCCGAGGAACCTAGTGCAGCAAGACTGAAAGTGAAAGCAGGGCGGTGATGTTCATAAATTACAAGGTAAAGCTTTATACTGTTAGCGATCAACAAAATGTAGTGAATAATAATAGTATACAAAACATCTCTGCTGATAAATAAATGTTCGTGTGTGTGTTTTTTGTTGTTGTTTTTTTAAGGGACGGGCAGATGATTATTTTTGTACCCCAGAGTTTGTCAGTTCAATTTGTTTAAAAAGCTCAAAGTCCCAGACCATCATAAATGGCTTTTTCAAGGTTCAGATTGCACCAGATTGCACCATTTTGCATCCTTGAAAAAAAAAATTTTCAGGGGGAGCATGCCCCCGGACCCCCCTAGAAGGCTCGGCGCTTTGCGCCTTCGCTGAATCTGTAACCCCCCCCCCCCTCCCCCTCAACTTTTCCCAGGTCCGGCCCTGAGATTCTCAGCTTGTTTTATCAATCTTTCATTGAGAGCTTGCTGACTTTTTCGTTTGTTTGTTGGTTCCACAGCCTGACTGTGAGGGATAGGAATAGCTTGTCCAGCATTGTCAATGTCTGTTCAAAGATCGTCGGTGTCAGGCAGAGAGACCTGGGTTCTTTCTGCGATCGGCAAATCATCAAGAAGGCGAACGGAATTATTTGTAGACCAAAACATGTTCTGGCGGGCGAATTCTCAGTGCTACCATCCGGGCGCCGTTTTGCCTTACCGGCCTGTAAGGGTAATCGCCGCTCCCACAGTTTTATTCCTTGCGCAATTCGACTGTTAAATTTGATGCGATCATCTCCGCTTTAACATTTTCCCCACCGCCCTAATGCAAATTTATTTATTTATTTATTTATTTATTTATTTAAAAAAAAAATCTCGACGATGGCCCGATTCAGGGATTGATTGATTGTTTATCGACCGATTGATTTGATGATTCATTGATGACATTCTTACCTTAGTTTCTTACCTTCATGTTTTTTATTTGATTTAACTGTTTAACTGTCGGCTGTGAGTGTTCATGATGTGCGTGGGGTGTGTGTGTGTGCGTGTGTGTTTGGTTTATGTTTGTATGGTAGGACATGTGCTTATGAAATCGTGTGATAAACTTTTAAATTTCAGTTTTTTTAAACTTCTTTATGTATTTATTTATTTTAATAATATGAGCTGCTTCTAAATCTTGTAATTGCCCTATGTGGATAAATAAAGTTGTATTGAATTGAATTGAATTGAATAGGCTTATATTTACAATTATAAATTTTCATCCGTTTTAGACACCCCACCCCCCCCACCCCCCGGCCGCCCCCACCTCTCTCCCTCTCTCTCTTACCCCTCCCCCCTTTCTCTCTCTCTCTCTCTCTCTCTCTCTCTCTCTCTCTCTCTCTCTCTTTCTTTTCTTTGCACTACTCCCTAATGTCTTTATCCCTGTATACTTTCTCTCTCTCTCTCTCTCTCTCTCTCTCTCTCTCTCTCTCTCTCTCTCTCTCTCTCCCTTTCTCTCTCTCTCTCTCTCTCTCTCTCTCTCTCTCTCTCTCTTTCTACTTGTGCAAAAGATCATCCCTGCTCTTCCCATTAAAATATCAACAACGCACACACAGATACCCACAGCACAACAAAACCCACCCCTAAAACAAACACCCGACAAAACATAAGAAAACCACCAAAAAGAATCCCGATCCATAGCATGACTCTTAATACATGTATGCATCAAGGTAAAATTAAGGCTAGATGGACTAATAAATCTTCCAACTACTCCCTCTAAAATCATGAATACAGACTTCCCAAGGCGGTTTCCTACAAGTAAAATAAACAGATTACAAGCCAAAAAAAATATCCAACAGTACCTTTTAACCTGTAAGCAACCTATTGTCATATAAATAAACAATAGAAACTTTAAAAAGACGTTTTGGTGATGTTTAAATGCTTCCCGAAAGACATGATTATGATGCAGCTATGTGTATTACCAACGCGGTTTTCCTGACAACATCAAGGGACGCAACCGAGTAGCTGTACATTACTTTTTTTATATACTGTACAGTACTCCTCTTTTAACGTCACTACCGTTTAAGGTCACAAGGCGGATAAGATCAAGCAGGTTGTTGGTCCCGGCCAAACACCTTCTTTGTACCATTTAGAATTCCTCGCTTAGCGTCACCTCGCATAAGGGAAAACCTCGGATAACGTCAACCCCGTTTTGGTTCCCAAATGGAGGAGACTACTGCTTAAGAGAAATTGATGTCACAGATGACGTCATTTATGAGGTCACTTCCTGTTTTGAGATGGAATTCCATCCCAGAACACCTGTCACGTCCAGCCAGCATCCGCGTTATGCGACACTCTGCAATACACACGGGAACCACTTTGACAGAGTGCGACCCATGGGCGGTGTAGACAGGTGTAACTGTGATCTGCCGTGTCCCTTCCTAGCGGGACGTATTGCCACAGTGGACCTTACCCTGAATTGACTTCATTCACTAGCGATAAAGCTTGTGCCGTGGCGTAGACAAAATGAACAATTCGTTAAACTTGTGTAAGGTTTTCTGCAAATAAACCCAGTAACTGTCTTGGTGCATACTTTTAATTTTTTATTCTCATTTGCGTGCGTGCGCGTCAATGTGTTTGTGTGTGTGTGAGAGTGTGTGTATGTGTATGCATGCTTGCATCCGTTCGTTTGAGAGTTTGAGAGATGCTTATGCATCATACACACGCACAAAAAATACATATACAGTAATGCATACATGAATACGCGCGCACCAACGTGCACACATGCACACACACACACACACACACACACACACACACACACACACACACACACACAGTCACACACTGTCACACGACAAAAAAATTAGCACCTCGTATAAGATCAAGTTGTTTACTGGTAGTTGATCTTATTAGAGGACTGTTTAGGGTGCCCCTCGGATAAGATCAAACAAAAATTTGGTCCCGTGGTGGGTCACCTTAAGCGAGGAGTACTGTAGTACAATACCCTGAGTGACAAATCTTATAATGTAAAATCCGAGGTTCAGCGGTGAACAGCTACTTCATCGTATGACGCGTATAAGCTGCGTGTAAATAGATGACTGTTCTACTTCCGTCCACCACTCTCTCACAGCGTTGAACGACTTCTTGATCATCCCATGTAATATTCATTGAAAGGCTTTCAACAACAGGCGATAGTCGATACGAACCCGGATGGCTTAATATCCTCAAATAAAATAAAATAAAATAAAATAAAATCAATCAAGTGATAGGGAGAATAACCCCAAAACAAAGTCGTTCCCATATCCACCACACAAATCCGTCATTCCATTTAAACACTCAATGCAGCAATCAATCAAAAACCCGAATGTTCCAAAAACTCCACAGTTGTTATCGTTTCTCCGACTGTATGAAGGAACGAGGAAAATAATCATAAATTCAACACAATAACAATCAAATTAAAGAAGCATACCGTGATCAATTAAACCAATCCAAATCAATCCCTCAAGCAACCGTTGAATTAATCAATCAATCAACCCACTTGTATTCAGTGCTCCAGACATATTTTTCTCCGCAGACTGAACGTAAGGGACGAAGTTATAGGGCTGTCCGTCCCAGAGGATTAAGTCTGTGTTGGTTTCGAAAGTCTTCAAAGCTGCAGCAAAACATGCACACAGAAACTTTGCAGCATAGTCATTCAACTCCCTAACCGCCACCCACCCCACCACAAAGCTGGAAATAATACTTCCGTTAGCCAAAACAAACATTCTTAGTGAGCTACGGCAGCATTACGTCCGTGCGATAATATAAGGTACGGACTTTGAACGAATAAGGAGGAGGAAGAGAAGAAGAAGAAGAAGAAGAAGAAGAAGAAGAAGAAGAAGAAGAAGAAGAAGAAGAAGAAGAAGAAGGAGGAGGAGGAGGAGGAGGAGGAATAGGAGAAGACCAATAATGCCATAATTATCATAACAATAAAGGTAGAAGTAGTAGTGGTGGTAGTAGTAGTAGTAGTAGTAGTAGTAGTAGTGGTAGTGGTAGTAGTAGCAGTAGTAGTAGTAGTAGTAGCAGTAGTAGTGGTGGTGTGGTAGTAGTAGTAGTAGTAGTAGTAGTAGTAGTAGTAGTAGTAGTAGTAGTAGTAAGGGGCGTGTTTATATATATCTGGCACACACAAGTCTAGGACAAAAGCATCAGGATCTATAAATGTATGTAAGCCCCCGACTATATCTCGGTTTACATTGTTGTCCGAAGAGGCAACATCACTAAACACTTCACACTACTCGTTGTTCCAACAGAGATCTTACCGTAGCATTCGTAAGGTGTAATAGTAATGTCGTCGATAGCAATGTCACCCTGCTCCTCTGTCGTGTTTATTAACTCTCCCATGAACTTAATCTGAGAAGAAAAAAAAGAAGCATAAAATGGGATTTCTCTCTCTCTCCCTCTCTCTCTCTTTCTCTCACTATGTCATTGCTTCTCTCGCTAAATATAAAGACTAGTCAATATTCATCGTGTCCAGACAATTACGCATGACACAAAGCCTACAGTGAAGTTAAGGTTTATCCAGTTTTTTGCTACGCTTTCTTTCTGCCCTTCAGGACTGATAGGGTTTTAAACTTAAACTTAACCCATTTGCTACCACGATCCCATATATGGGATCACGTGAATCCAATGTGCTGTCATCACTATATTTGGGTTTTCCTGTTCACAATTGTTTTGACAGCTGAAGGGAGACTAGCAGAGAAGTTCTAATGTAAATAGGGAGTGACTGGCCTTTAACACTTGACTTTCTGTCACTTTGAAATTGACACCCCCCAGATTTCAACAGCAGCATGGCAACACAGAAAAGGTAAGCTATAATAGCATGTTACCTGTTAGGATTTTTGTAACACCTTATGAAGCAAAGTTACAGTTCTGCCTATTATCTAAAATCAAGTCTCTCAGTTTTTATGTAAAGCTTTTAGTTTTGAAGTAGCTAAAGGTCAAAGTTCGATCCCAAATATGGGATCGCGGGAGCGAGAGGGTAGGGGTTTTTCACTTGTAGTACTCTAGTGTTCTATGTATGTTATCTCCCATGTACTCATATGTGCGTGGCTCAAAGTTAGCTTTAATGTTATTTACAGGTTCTTACAATACTAGGGAACATAAGCAACATTCTAAAACATTCCCTGCTGTTGTCCTTTTACCAAAATTTACCGTATTATTTGCCCTATGTGTTTTTTCAGGACGTACATGAAGTTTTGTCCATCTTGACCCCGATGTCCACAATGAAGCTATCTCTGCTGCAGTGTCTACAACTCGATTTGATGAGCTCATGAGATATCTACATCTCAGTGATAATGCCAACCTAGACGCTGGTAACAAGTTCAGCAAAGTCCGAATTCTCGTCAGCTTGCTCAACGAGAAGTTTCTGATGTTCTTCACATTCATGAAGACCCAGAACTTGAGTATCGATGAGTCAATGATCCCATACTTCGGCAAGCATGGAGCTAAACAATTCATCAAAGGCAAGCCTATTCGTTTTGGCTTCAAGATGTGGGTTTTGGCTAAACCACTGGGTTATGTGGTCCAGTTTGATCCCTACCAAAGAGCTCGAGGACGACAAACTGAGTATCCTGGACTTGAAATGGGGGGTTCCGTGGTGGTAGACCTCATTTCAGAGCTTCGAGAAGAAGGCAGCGACTCCTACCACCTCACATTTGACAACTTATTTACCTCCCTGGCCCTAGTCAAATGCCTGAACAAGAAGAAGATCGCGTGCACTGGAACACTTCGCTCAAACCGCACTGGAGATTGTCCCCTCAAGACTATGAAGGAGATGGAGAAAACCCCAAGAGGCACCTTTGACTATTCTACTGACATCAAAAATGGAACTGTGGTTGTCAGTTGGAATTACAACAATGTTGTCAATGCCGTCTCCAACTTCGTTGGTGTAAACCAATACAGCCAGCAAAGCGTTGGTCAAGAGCAGATAGGAGACGTGTCAACATTGGCCAGCCTAACATCATAAGGCACTACAACCGCACCATGGCCGGAATAGATCTCATGGATCAGAATTTTGAGCAAATATCGGACGACGATCAGATCAAAGAAGTGGTGGTGACCAATCTTTGCATACTGTGTGGACCTGTGTGTCCAACAAGCCTGGTACCTCCAGAGGCTGTCGAATGATGTAGTAAACAGGACCAATGACCTCCTGGCCACTCGTTGTTCAATTGCTCGATCACTCCTTGCCGGAACCAGCGCTCCTGCTTCTACTCAAAGACGCCCCAGAGGGTTCCCCAAGCTTGACAAGCGTGTCCCAGACAACATCCGATTGGACCGACTTGACCACCTGGTGCAGCCCTCACCAACCCAGCTCAAGTGTGCCTATTGTGGCATGAAGACGAAGCACATATGCATGAAATGTCGTGTTGGTGTACATGACAGATGCTGTGCCATGTTTCATTCTCAGTGAAATGACACAATGATGCTGATGACAGGACTGAAATACATTCTGCTCTGATGTTATTACATGTTGTCTCTTCATTCAAACCATTCGTGTTTGGAATAATCTATGCTCCTTTTAGTAAAATTGTTAGATTGCATTTAGTAGATTTTAGTATTTGTTTCAGATTTCTTTGATGACAGCTCTTCGCTGTGCTGGCACTTTGTGACATTTTTTTAAAACTTGTATCACACATGTATATTTTTCTTTTGTAAAATTATCTGTGCAAGGAGGTAGAAGAAGGGGGAGACCGAAAAAGAGGTGAGAGGACAACATTCGAGAATGGACTGGCTTGACACTGAGCGAAGCCATGAGGGCTGCTGAGGACAGAGAAAGATGGAGTATGCTGGCTAAGCGATCATCTGTGGTGCCCCTACGACCTTCGGGTTATGGGACAGGATAGGATAGGATAGGAAAATTATCTGTATTTATCTAGGTTGTAGCTGTTCAAGTTGGAATATTTCTTTGAAAATGATTCATTTCAAGCTGCACTGGCTTACCTTTGCACTATTTCTGGGAGATTTCGGTATTTAGTCTTTGGTAATTTTTAACTTTTTATTATGGCAAAACCTTTTTCTTTCACAGAGGACTTGTGATGTTTGAAACAGATAAAAATAAAGTTCAAATAAACACATCTGTTTGAGTGCCTTCTTGATGTGCCCATAAGTGAAAACCCCTACCCTCTCGCTCCCACGATCCCATATTTGGGATCGCCACAAACACTCTCATAAAACCACTTTTTCAACATATTTCCTCAAAATAACTATCAGACATGTTGTTTGTATGCTATATGCTACACATTCACATAACTTTCATCAAAAAATAAAATTTGGGTGCAAATGGGTTAAAGTCCAGCCCTCCAGAAGAAAGAAACAAAATCTTTTACTCTCATATATGAAGCTGGCTTGAGGAAAGAGATCCCCTACGACCGAAATGTTACGTCACCACGAACCCATGATGCAGTCATTGAGGCCTATCCTGCTATTTAAGCAGACCATAAGTGACTAAACACTTGTCATCAAATCTGCATTATTTCTAGGACAGGTGCACTGCGTATCTGAGACTATCCGAGGCTTATGTTGGGGCGTAGGCCTGGATGATATTGAAAGGGACTGCTTTCAGACGGATGGTAATGATTCTAGTGGAGACTGGACGGCAACTCATGACAATGGCGGAGAGGCGAACATACTACACCTGGGCTAGTCTCAGCTACGCATTGTGCATAGTCTGCTGAGACCTTATAGAATCTCAAAGACCCAGCTACGCAGCATGTGACTTACCTTGAAAGCTGACGGTGCATCAATGTCTAACCTGGCCGTGAACCACCTGCTAGGCTGCGAGCCCGACTTTCTGAAGATTTCTTTATTGTAGTTTGCTGTCTCCACTGCCACAGCTAAGCTTCCGACTTTCTTACCCGGCATGCTCATGTAGTAGGAAAACGTCACACAGTATCTAAAATAATAATAATAATAATAATAATAATAATAATAATAATAATATTAATAATAATAATAATAATAACAATAATAATAATAATAATAATAATAATAATAATAATAATAATAATAATAATAATAATAATAATAATAATAATAATAATAGTAGTAATAACAATAATAATACCGCCTCTTCCGAGTTCTGAATCCCCGACATTGTAAATCACAGTGTATGCCATTGTCAATGAGCCTAACAACCAACGGTGGCGTAGAATGGTTGAGCGAACTATTTATGGCTAAACGGCTGGCGTACGTATAATACTTAATGTGAACAAAAATGCAATTTCCCAAGTGTTTTAGCGAAATAGGTGTATAGATAATAATTTAATCTGGTGTTTCTTATCTCCTTCAAGCTTGTATTAACAGATAACAGATAACAGATAACAGAACTTTATTTCGCCAGGTGACAAGCACGAGGAATACACTTTGATGTTGGCACAATATTTATACTAAACACAATAACAAAGCCAACCACACCTACGCGCAACCATCCACTTGCTGACACACTCATACAAGACTAGGAATACTACTGACTGGAATAAAGTAGAAACAGAATTATCAAATCCAATAGACACACACATCCACACACACGTGCGCGCTCATCTCCGTTATCTCTCGCTCTCTCTCTCTGTCTCTCTCTTCCTCTCTTTCTTTCTGTCTTTCTTTCACTCACTCCACCCCCACACTCCCTCTCTCTCTCTCTCTCTCTCTCTCTCGCTCTCTCTCTTATGCATAAGTCACTGAGATAGTCCGGGATCATCGGGTGCCAGACAAGGAGTTGAGGTTTGTCACTGCTTGTAGAAAAAAACTGTTCTTGAAGCGGCATGTACGGGTCTTCATTGTTCTGAGCCTTTTGCCAGAAGGAAGCAGCTCGAAGAGGTGGTATCCGGGGTGGGAGGCTGTTACACTCTGTTCGATGTTGGTGTTTTTCTATCAGTGATGATTCAGCCCCAATGCTGAAATACTGATGAGTGTAGCTCAGATTCGTTTATCCACGCAACCCGTCCAAACAGCATACAAGACACGGAGTCGACGTATGAAGTTTTCCACTTTTATTCAGCATACATCAACAACTGCATACAATCGCTCAATCGTCTTTCCACTCTCAAATTTACTTTCCAAATCACTATCCACAACTTCACTCTCTCTTAATTTTGAAACAGCGCGGCACTTAAATAGTCTCTTGATACTCCCGAATAACCTGGATCAATCTCGTTTGACGCAATTTAACCAATCGCTTCTAACTTTGTCATTACTGTCTTACGTCATACATAATTATTTCCCGTCCCAGAATATTCGCCATTATCTACGTCCATCAAGAAACTTCGACCGATAGTAAACAAGCGGGTCCAGAGAATTCTACAACAATATCGACCAACAAAAATTATCAACGTTATACAAAGCCTCTCCTAACAACTATGCAAACTCAAATCAAAGGTAAATAAACTCCATCATTGAATACTTTGCAAAACGAAACGATTAGATCTATCGTGCGCGCTTCCGACGTACTACCATTCGCGTTTCAACGTAACATAACCCCCCACTCAAGAAGAAATTTACCCAATTTCTTTCAACAACGTTGAAACGTAATGCACAAACAAAGTTCAGAATTAAAACTTATTTCAGTCTGTCTGAACACTGTCAATGTTCTCAGCTCATTCACACAGAGTCAATGTTTCTCATCTTCAAATCTGTCTGGATATTGTCAATGTTCACAGTTCATTCACACAGAGTCAATGTTTCTCATTTTCAAGTCTGTCATTACCAATATTCTTAGTTCATCCACACAGTCAATATTCTTCCAACCGCAAAGGAAACGACGCCCTCGTCCGTTGCAGTTGTCATCGGCCCAGGGTCAAAGACGGTGATCTCGTGGGCTTTCCTGGAGTCAGTGCATCCTCCGTTGTCTCCCTCTTCCATCGAACATCCGATGAAGTCGACGTTGTCAGCTCCCAGAATGCATTTGCTGGATCTCACGGTCAGGTTGGCTTCTGCGGGACGGTGGAACAGCTCCCTCAAGATCTGCAGATGCTCCTTCCAGGTCTGGGTGTGGACTTCATGTTCGACCAAAGTCGTAGAGCCTGGGACATCGCTGAAGTTGTGGGGAAACTCGCCCATAAGGTCCTTGAGCTCCATCTTTTGACCTTCCGTCAAGCTTGGTCCTAGCTTAACATCATCGATGCCTTCTTTGCTGTGGAAGTCTCCCAGTTCCAACCGTTCCTCGCTGTCAAAGCTGTTATCGATCTCAGCTGCTGTTGCTGCATGCACAGTCTCTGATGGCCTTTCCACGTACAGCTTAAGGAGGTTGGCGTGGTATATCTTGGAATGCTGGCTGACCTTCACCTTGTAGTCGTTGATTCCCACCACGGTCTCCACTTCGTACGGGCCTTTCCACTGCATCAGCAACTTATTATGATCAGTAGGTAGCAGCACCAGCACTTTGTTGCCAGGTTTAAACTTCCTGTTCACAGCCCTACGGTCATAGTAGTGCTTTCCACAGTCCTGGGACTTCTTCAGGTTTTCTCTGGCTATCTCGAGAGTCTGCTCCAGCTTCTCTCGTAGCTCAAACACGTACTGGTAGCTGTTCTTCACCTCTGGGGTCTCTACTTCTTTCGTCCACAGTTCTTTCAGGATGTGCATCGGCCCTATGATGGTTCTTCCGTACAGCAGCTCGAACGGAGAAAAGCCGGTGGACTCCTGCGGTACTTCTCTGTAGGCTAAAAGTAGGGCGTTGATGTAGCGATGCCATTGTCTGGGCTGCTCGCTGCACAGTTTCTTCAGGGTGGACTTCAGCGTAGCATTGAACTTTTCGACGAGCCCGTTGCACATCGGATGGTAGGGTGTCGTAGTCAAATGCCGGATGCTCAGCAGTCTGTTGACCTCCTTCATACAGTCAGAGACGAAATGTGTCCCGAGGTCTGTCAGAATTTCTTCAGGCACTCCAAGTCTACTGAACATGTCCACCAGTGCCTCTGCTACAGTTTCAGTGTCAATCTTCTTCAGTGGCACTGCTTCTGGGTACCGAGTTGCATAGTCCACTAAAGTCGGTACCCATCGATGACCTTCTTCACTCGGAGGTCTTATTTCGCCGATTAAGTCTAAGGCCACCCTCTTGAAAGGTCGGTCGATCAGAGGCATCCTCTGCATAGGCACTTTCGGGACCCTTCCTCGAGGTATGGTCTTCTGGCAAATGTCACATGATCGGCAGAAACGGCTGACGTCCGCATGAAGTCCTGGCCAGTAGAACACCGCCTGGATTCTATCCGACGTCTTCTTGATACCCAGGTGACCTCCCATGATTGAGTCATGCGCTACTTCCATCACCTGGCGCCTTAGGGGTAATGGTACCAATACTTGACGTAGTGGTTTCCCTCCGTTGACCCTCGGGTGCTGGAAGATTCGATACAGGATCTTGGCCTTCACCTCAAAATAGACCGTACCACTGCCTTTGGTCACGTGGTCTTGGCGGTTCCTGTACTTGTTTAAAGTGCTATCAGCTTCCTGGAGCTGGATCAGTTTATCTCTGTCCACGATGGCAGCTTTTGAGTTGTCGGCGACCTTCAGTGGCGTAGACGTCTTGTCTCTCTTGGCCTGGGCCCTGGTAGTAACAGCACCGACGATCTCTGGTCGGCAGGGCTGAGCCGGAGTAGCCACATTATCCCGTAGCAGCTCTGTAAGGTCTCCATCGGGAAATGGCAATGGATCCTCCTCCACAACTTCGACGCGTTGGGTTGAGGCAGGACTCCACTCTGGATCGGGGTCGTCGGGTCGTCTCGCGCCGTCGATATTCCCGATCATCAAATCATACAGCGGCTTCCTCAGGCAAACCGCTTCGACTTCGCCTATGTAGAGAGGAGTGCTGACTTGAATCTTCGCAACTGGCGCTCTCACACATTTGCTGTCGGCCATAAGTGTCCATTTTGAATCGCCAGTGAACTGTTCTTTAGCGATTAGATCTTCTCTGACAATGACCCCACTGCAACCAGAGTCTCTTAAAACAGTCACTTCATGATTTCCGACGCGTCCCTTGGAAACAGGCATGTTCTGTACGGTCACAGCTGCGCTGGCGACGACGGGGATGGATTTCCCGTTGGCAAGGAGGAGTTGGCCATCAGTCATGCATTCTTGCACGTCCGCAGGGGTAGCTGTGCGCTCGGTCTCACTCGGAAGAATGACGCTCCCGCCGCACACCTGATGGTCAGATCTACTGTTTTGCCGTTGATTGGAGAACCGCCTCTATCGGTTGCCCACTGCTGCATTGTCCGTACTGCCCCGCTGTCCGCTACCTTTGTTTTGAGGACAGTTAGCCGCTCTGTGGTCTGTAGCGTTGCAGGTGAAACAGCCTCTTGAATGCCCTTCCCTGGGAGGAGGCGTGGAGTCCGTCTGTTTCTGGTTCGTCTGGCTCCCCTGGATCTGGTTCACATGGTTTCCAGTCTTCTGAAAATGTTTCGTCGCGCTGGGTGGCCCCAGCGTCTTCTCATAAGCGATTAGATATCTTTCAGCAGCCTCAGCAACGTCTTTTAGTGTCGGCAACTTTTGTATTTCCAAGTGGATCGCGAGGTCCTTAGGGCAGGCGTTGAGTAATTGCTCCCTTACAATCAGATCATGGAGACTCTCGTAAGTCTTCCCTTTGCCTGATAATTCCACCCACTTGTGTAGATATGACGACAGGCGCTCCACAAACTGCTTTGGCGTCTCGTCTGACTTAGGCCGGCATTCACGGAAGCGTTTACGGTAGCCCTTCTCTGTAAAGTTGTAGCACTGCAATAGGGCCTCTTTCAAGACGTCGTAGTCTTTAGCGTCATCGTCCGACAATCTGGTGTAGACGTCGAGTGCTTGCCCCGTCAGAAGTGCACTTAGTCGAATCGCCCAGTCTTGAGGTTGCCAGTTAGAGCTTTTGGCAAACCTTTCAAATCTCGCCAAATAACTGTCGATCTGGTCCTTCCCGTCGACAAACGCTGGCAGTTTTGGAGCTTTGTTGTCACTGATAACTTGTGGCGCATGCTGACTGTTTTGGATACGCGCCAACTCTAGCTGGTACTGACGATCAGCTTCTAATCGTCTCTCTTCCATCTCTCTTTCTTGACGCCATATTCTCTCCTGGAATTTGCGGTACTCCGTCAGCTGTTTGCCTTTTAGATTTAGTTCAACCCCTTTCTGCCAGAGGTCCGCCATCTTGATGCTTTTCTGGAAAGTTCTTTTCTGGAAAGTTCTTTTCTGGAAAGTTCTTGACTGTGCTGTACCTTTCTAGACTGTTCTAGAACAGCACGCTTTCTGCAGTAGCGCTGATGCTTGCCACTAGTCGCCTTCGCTGACGCAGGCACAGCTGTCCTCGTCGTATGCGACGCTGCACCACGCTGGTGTTGATGTATACGCTCCTGTGCTGAAGTAGACGCGACGTCCGCTCGTCGCTCCCTCTAATACTGGCGATGTAGCTCCGAGACTGTCCCTCGACGTAGTCTTACGGCAGCCACGTAGACCCGATCTGTTGTTCGCTCACGAAGCAACTCTTCAGCGACTACACGCCCTTGCAGTCAACCCGAACCTATCGGTGATGTAGTCCCAGTATGTTGGCCCCTCTCGACGCAACTCGTTGGCGGCTACCCTCGATGACTGCCTCTCGTAACGTTGACTCGCTTGTTGTAGCAGTTGAACCCTTGGCTATGGCGTGAATCGCGGCTTGACCCCCAAAATGTTACACTCTGTTCGATGTTGGTGTTTTTCTATCAGTGATGATTCAGCCCCAATGCTGAAATACTGATGAGTGTAGCTCAGATTCGTTTATCCACGCAACCCGTCCAAACAGCATACAAGACACGGAGTCGACGTATGAAGTTTTCCACTTTTATTCAGCATACATCAACAACTGCATACAATCGCTCAATCGTCTTTTCACTCTCAAATTTACTTTCCAAATCACTATCCACAACTTCACCCTCTCTTATTTTTGAAACAGCGCGGCACTTAAATAGTCTCTTGATACTCCCGAATAACCTGGATCAATCTCGTTTGACGCAATTTAACCAATCGCTTCTAACTTCGTCATTACTGTCTTACGTCATACATAATTATTTCCCCTCCCAGAATATTCGCCATTATCTACGTCCATCAAGAAACTTCGATCGATAGTAAACAAGCGGGTCCAGAGAATTCTACAACAATATCGACCAACAAAAATTATCAACGTTATACAAAGCCTCTCCTAACAACAATGCAAACTCAAATCAAAGGTAAATAAACTCCATCATTGAATACTTTGCAAAACGAAACGATTAGATCTATCGTGCGCGCTTCCGACGTACTACCATTCGCGTTTCAACGTAACAGAGGCATCATCCACTATCTTTCTGGCTCTGCTCATCAGGCGTTTGGTATAGATGGAGGCCAGAGAGGGGAGGTCGGTGTCAATGATCTTGCTGGCAGCGGAGACGTTTTTTTCCAAGTAAACTCATAGTCCTCCTCCCACCCTCCCCCTCACCAAACTACAGCCACCCTACCCACCCCACCCCACTCCCATCCAAGACAGAGAAGAAAAAAAGAAGAGATAAATAAACAACATCCTTCGAACCAATGATTTTTCACAGACCGTGGACTTTGAATTGGTACAGTCTGTGGGGGGGAAGTAAATAATGTTAGGAGATAATTGTCAGTGTGTGGCTCACTTTCATTTAAATTTGTTTTCATAGCTTTCTACGAACCAAAAATGAAGACCAAGTGACCAATAATGTATGAAGACATAGAGACAGTGAAGAAATGGGGTGAGGGAGAGGGAAAGAGTGAAGAAGAGAGAGAGAGAGAGAGAGAGAGAGAGAGAGAGAGAGGTGGAAAGAGACAGGGAGAGAGAGAGGGTGGAAGAAAGAGAAGGGGACAGAGAGAGAGAGAGAGAGAGAGAGAGAGGGGCAGAGAGAGGGGAGAGCGTGGAGGTGCAGAAAAGAGAGTGCGACAAAAAGGAGTGTGTGTGTGTGGAGAGGATATGGAGGGGTGGATGTGTGTGGGTGGGATGGGATGAGGGTGCGCGAGCTTGCGTGTCGGCGTGCGTGTGTTGATATTTTTCTCCCTAAGCTCTTATTACTTGAAGAAAGAACGGCGGCTGATTTTGGGGGTCTCCAGTTCCGCGGAAGGTACCGCCGTTTTCCCTGGTCTTCTTGATGCCTCCATGTACATGTAGTACCCTGTAGCAACAGACACGATGCTGGATAACACCATTATAAAACATATGAAACCAACTTCCCGCCTACATACATTGTAACGTTTAGCGGCGGTATAAATCCACGGTATCCTTAAACAATAATATGGTTATATACGACAAAAAGGGTTTAGTGTGCACGATAGCCTACCATGGATCAGCTTGGGAATATTGGACGCTTTCTGCCAGGTGGTCACTGGGGCTTCCTCTGATGTTATTATTTGGCAATGTAGGCAATTTATATGTATGTCTTTTGTTGATATGTTATAATGATGTTTGTATTCTATTTTGTTTTTGTAAACAGGGGTTCGATAAATTAGAGTATAGCCTCAGCGTCCCATGCGTTGGATGTCTTTATTGTAACGTGACTGCCTGGTGGAGAGCTTTCAGTGTTATTACTAGGGTTGTTTCAGCAGATCTTTTATGCGGATCAGGGGTGAGTCCTCTTTCAGAGAAGTTGTGGTCTTGATTTTGTAGTCCTGATTCGGCTCTTTGCAGTCCGCTGGACCCTGTAAGCAATGAATAACTAATTCTTCTCCTTTTCTTCTTCTTCTTCTTCTTCTTCTTCTTCTTCTTCTTCTTCTTCTTCTTCTTCTTATTATTATTATTATTATTATTATCATCATCATCATCATCATCATCATCATCATCATCATCATCATCATCATCATCATCATCATCATCATCATCATCATTATCATAAACACAACTATTCCAACCTTTGCCACCAGTAGGTGGTCCTGCTTTGGGGGTTCCCGTGGGGCCTTTTATCCGTATCCAGTCAAACTGTTCTCCGGCAACAGCCGACGGTGGCCGCATCATGCCACACAGCCCCTCATCTTCAAAGTCACACTTGAAACTGCGTTCTACCTCTGCGAAACGGGGAAAACACCACAACCCACACATTTAGAATAAATGTATGTTTAATAATTATTAGTATGATCCCAACACGTCCGTATGTAGTCAGTGTTATCTGGCAAACTCCATGATATTCATTCCACACAATAGCACATCGTTAATCTAATAATTATAGGTATGCTGCCGGCAGGATATCGTGCCATGGTAAAGCTATCTTCAGCCACTACCAGCATAATATATAATGCCCTCTTTGCACAGTCACTATTCATAGCCTTGTTGACGACCATAGACACGAACATCCTGACACTCCATCTCTTTACTTTTTGTCCCCATCGTTGACGTCATTATCGCCATCACCATGCATTACCATCCACAATGTCGTCATAATCGTCATACTATAAATAATACCACCATCAATACTGCCATCATCATCATCATCATCAGCAGCAGCAGCAGCAGCAGCATCATCAGCATCAGCATCATCCATAGAGCATTCTACACCACGAACCAAAAACAAGGGAGGTAAGAAAATAAAAACTACTGACGCGGGTTGCAGGTCCCTTCTGTGAGCATAATGTTGTCTAAGTACGCACTCACATCCTGCATTCCGGATGTCAAAGAGAAGGTCAGCTGTGCAGGACAAAATAAAGTCAAGTCAAGATTGAGTTCAGAGAGTTGCAAATGGTTCCGATTAATTAACAACGTAAAAATTATCCTTACCCAAAACTATTTATCTGTATCAAGTCAAACTGTTCTCCGGCAACAGCCGACGGTGGCCGAATCATGCCACACAGCCCCTCATCTTGAAAGTCACTCTTGAAACTGCCTTCTACGTCTGCCAAACGGGGAAAACATCACAACCCACACTTCTGGGCATTTCTTATACCCAACACATCACCAACGACGAAGTCCGACAGATCATCAAACAAGCCAATGGACAACACGATGACCTGCTCACAGTGGTGAAGAAACGAAAACTCCGATGGTATGGTCACGTCACCAAATCATCAGGCCTTGCAAAGACCATTCTGCAAGGCACAGTGCAAGGAGGTAGAAGAAGAGGGAGACCGAAAAAGAGGTGGGAGGACAACATTCGAGAATGGACTGGTTTGACACTGAGCGAAGCTATCAGGGTTGCTGAGGACAGAGAAAGATGGAGTATGCTGGTTAAACGATCATCTGTGGTGCCCCTACGACCTCCGAGTTACGGGACAGGATAGGATAGGATATAAAAACTATTTAGGACTCGTCTCATTCAGATTTGCAATACTCCAGAAAATGTAGGCTATTATATATTGGGTGTGAATGCATAGACACATTACTAATTAAGTTCCACCACTGCGGCGGTCTAATCTGGCACATCTCGCGCCTGCTCCAAGAGTTCGGACTTCGGCCGCCGGTGTCCCTCAACGTAACGGACATTCTGGGTTGTCACTTCAGCCTTATTGGCAGCGTCGCCCGGCAGAGTGGAGAGATGCCGACACGATACTCCATCTCATACTCCAACCTTCACCTTCTCCTCACCTTGGGCTCCTCGGACTGAGTGCCGGCTGCGGACCGTCGACAAGCACCGCGTCGCTCTGCTGGCGGCCGCTCTACTCCTCGGCTGCTCATGCCTTTTACAACTGCTGGGCAACACAAAAATTGTTGTGGAGAGTGGCGACCTCCGGACTACCGGCGCTTTGCGCCGCCAGCTTTCTCTGTGCTTGGCTACCATCCCTCACGCGGCCTGTGCAAGGTCCTATCGGCACATCTCCTCGAGCATTCTTGTGAAATACGACTTGCCTTCAGTCCTCTTGGGCGTTTTCCATACCCGTATAGCAGCTGCTTTGAGCGCTCAACCTCCTCACGTCACCTCTACTAACCCTGTATTCTTACATCAATTTCAAATCTTACTACAACTTGACATCGCTTTTTAAGTCCTCATGTGTCCGGGGACATAAATCTACCAAAGAAAAAAACAGATAGATACATTGCTGCATGTATGTGACAATGAATTAGTGAGATTTACCCTCGTGTTTGCAACTCCACGACTTACACATGACGATTCCTGGATAATTGTGTACGGGCTACCTCTTCTAATCTTACGTCTCAACATCCTATCTATCACCGTCGGCTTCCCCAAACGCAAAAAACGAGAGAGTGAGAGAGAGAGAGAGAGAGAGAGAGAGAGAGAGAGAGAGAGAGAGAGAGAGAGAGAGAGAGAACATTAAACATTAATATATATTTATATATATCTAATGCAGCTCATCCAAGACAAGACAGGCTTTTTGTAAGAGAAATGCCGTCCGTTACAAATGTGGCGCTAACATTGGTGGGCTGAGCGCTGCCCAAGTCAACATTCAAGGAGGCTCGAGACCACAAGTTCATGGCGTGTCCCTCGGGGGCACTAGAGGTGGACCACAATGGAGTCACGCCTTCGTCTTTGGACACCGTCAGCCGGACGTCATTTTCTTCAGGGTAAGTGTGGAACATGTACCTGAATCATAGAATGCCAAGTTGTAAGAAAATCAACATCAACATCAGCAGAGGCTGGATGAAGAAGAAGAAGAAGAAGAAGAAGAAGAAGAAGAAGAAGAAGAAGAAGAAGAAGAAGAAGAAGAAGAAGAAGAAGAAGAAGAAGAGCAGCAACAACAACAACATAAAAAACCACATAAAAACTACAACATAAAAATAAGAGGAACAAACAACAATAACAAGAGGAAGAAGAAAAAAATGACGAAGAGAAGGAATGAACGCAAAACGTATTCACTAAGCGCTTGGTTGCGAGTTCCAGTTTTTACGTGCGCATGTTGTTTTCAATGTGTGCTTGCATCTCCCTATGGTCAGAAGACGACGCGTTGTACGATAATGCTTGGTCGAAATGTGTGTGTGTGTGTGTGTGTGTGTGTGTGTGTGCGTTCACAACTATCCAACTCGGTTCCTTAGATTAACACACAAGCGTCCAACTGGGTTCCAAAAACAAGTGGGTTTCAAAAACTGGAACCCACTTTTTTTAATACTGTTTCTTGAAGAAAAGTGCTCAATCGGGATTTTTAGAAGTTTTCAAGGCTGGAACCTCCTTGTGCACTTTCGTCAAATTCGTGTGTGAATTATTTCACACATCAAAGTGTGTGAAAAAAGTTTCCACTTGCCAAAGCACACACGACAAGGGAAGATAACTTTCACTGACGAGTTGCAGTTTCAAGATGGCGATGCTTTGTGGCCTCAAGGTGAGCAAGAAACTTAATTGTACGATTGTTTGATATGTGTTATGGAACATAAACTGTATGCTTTTGTCATTATTGATTTTATTTGTTTGTTGATATTTTATTCGTAGGTTATAATTGTATTGGAATGAGACTGTGATCGATCGAATGGTCGGGAATGGCGAAGTTAGGCTAGATCTAGGCGAGATAAGTAGATCTGTTTTTTACGAGAAAAAAAAATGTCGTTACATCTACATTCATTTTTTTTCCTTCCAGAGCAGAATATATCGTATAAGGATAGGTAATATGGCTAAACAATTTATTTGGTACAAAACGTATGAAGTTGGGAAAGCACATGTGCCTTTTGTCGTGCTGGGGTCTGTGATAATCCTCCCAAAATAAGTTAAAGCAGAGGACTAGATGTTTTCCGATTTGTAAAAGACGAGGACAGATTTATAGTAATATAATATATCATTAAGTGTGTTTGAAACAGACTACAAGAGTGCATGTAAGCGTGGATGTGCTGTTGTTTGTGTAGGAATTCTGTCTTATAACAGGCCTATAATTGCTTTTGGCTTAGAATGTTACTCTTCACCTCTGATAATTTTTATTTTCAATGAAGATTTTATGTGTAGATTTTTTTTAAAAATGTATTTTATTATAGTTTTATGTTGATACTTGGATTGCGGTAATGCATAACTAAAAAATTGTGTACACTCTATTATATTGTTATATGAATTAAATTGACCAAGGAAGTTTAGCACATGACATTCACAGCGCCCCAATATACAAACTAAAAAGGAGTGCAATCCGCATTCATTTTCAAACAATTTCTAATCATTATCAGCAAATGAACCAAATTACTGATACTCTATCCAATACGAAATAGTTTTGATCTAAATCGACTGTGTGTAGGTGACGAAGGTAAATTAGATCTTTAAAAAATATATTCTGAGCTAAAGCAACGCAGGATGCTATTAAAAGGAATAGAAAACACCTTTCACCATGTTTTGTTTTGAGTATGGAATATAATGTCGTTCAAATATGAACTGAAAGTGAAGTTGAAGAAGAGAATGGAGGGCGAGAAAAGAAACCCAAGAAACTATGTGTTTCATTGTCGTCATTGTTTGCATTTCATTTGCAGATGTTTTTTTCAACAAGCCAGATGTTTGCTTTTCCTAAAGGACATGGGATACTTCAAAGGTGAGATTAAGGATCACGATTAAAAATTGTGCACTATGGATGGGTTCTCTCTCTCTCTCTCTCTCTCTCTCTCTCTCTCTCTCTCTCTCTCTCTCTAGCTTGTGTGTGTTGCATGAAGATGTTTATTTTTATAAGATTAAATTTAGTAATTCATTATTACATTATTGTTACAAGGGCAGGATGTTGAAAAAAAAAAAGGAAGCCAGCGCTTATTTTTTTACCCTTGGAAAAAAAAATGTCATCCTCTCTCTCTCTCTCTCTCTCTCTCTCTCTCTCTCTCTCTCTCTCTCTCTCTCTCTCTCTCTCTCTCTCTCTCTCTCTGAGTTGAAACATAGTCATGGTAGCGTGCGGACGCATTTTGCTGGAGCAGTGAGTTCAGATATTAATTAGTGATGTTTATTGACAGAAAAATGTGCGGATTCTAGTTTACTATATAGTATTGTACTGCAACGGTGTAGGCTACCTACCTAACTGCAAGGTGTAGTCTATCAACCTAACTGCAACTGTGTAGGCTATCTACCTAACTGCAACGGTGTATATATAAAATAACTGTAGAACTATGCCCACTACAGCTGTAAAACATAGGCTGGTTGTTGGCGTCTTTCACCGCTGCTTCATAGCACTTATGGCAATAAGGGTGAAGAAAGCTGCACTACGCTTCAGACCATGAAAACAACCCAGCGTCACACCCTCCGATTTGGTGGTGCTGTTTCTGACTGTGGCTCTCATTATTCAAAGTGGCGAGGTGGAGATGAATCCCTGACCGAATGAAAATTATGTAACAACGTCGACGAAGGCGTCCACACTGATAGCAACGGCGGTGACAGCAGAGTGTTGGCAGCGATCGAAAAAGTATTTCAAGCCGTCAATCGCATCGATAAACAGCAAGTGAATAGTGCCCAAGCTGTGACCATCAAACTGAACCAGGCGGAGGAGAAGCTAGATGAGAGACTTTAGGCTTTGGAAAGCGACACAGAGAGAATTTGTCAAGATATTGTGAGATGAGTGCCAAGCTGGAAATGATCGAAGAGAAAACCAAGAGCTAAGGAAAAAAGTGAATAGTCTTGAAACGAAACTACAGAAAGTGGAAATGATGAGTGAGCGCCTGAACAAGAAAGGCACACGGCAGTACATGGCAGAACATGATTCAGGACCTCACAACCTAGTATTTAACGGAGTGCCGTCGGCGCCAGGGGAATCACCACAACCTTTGGAAAACAGGTTGGGAGTCATCATCACCAAAGACATGAAAGTCACCAGAGAAAGTGGTTTTGAAGGCGTGATTAGAGCTGGCAGATTAATTTTAATCTCAACATTAATATTAATATTTTTATTTTTCTACTACTCGATCCTTTTGTTTTCCAACAGGTTTTCACAAGGTGCCACAGATACCTATAAAACCAGGGTAACCCAAGAGTCAGCAGACAGCAATACACCACTGAGGGAATGGAATGATTCTCAGGCGGAACATTGTCGGAGGAGGACGTGTCACGTTTCACACCTGGTTGCCACTTACGCTTTGCTGACTTGCATCTTCTGCTGGCGAGACTTAAACGGACTTGCACGTAGGCCTACTTGCACTCTGCTGTCCTGAGACCAGTGCCTCACCGCTTTACTGCTTGCGACTGCTGCGCCGTTGCCTTACCTTTTTGAGACTGGAGGTCCTAATGGCTTTGGCGCTGCCTACTCTTTTGGTGAATATTTTATAGATTTGTAAAAAAGATTTTAAGCTTTATTAACCTTTTTTTAGCTAGGAATTTGAGATTTTTGGGTCCTCATTGGAGATCGGTTTTGATAAGTTTTTGATAGGTTTTGAATTAAATCTGTAAACCTCGGTTTTGACAGATCCTGGTTGGATTTTTGAACTTTGCGGCGCGCGAGTTGCGGCCAGCCCATCTTCCGTATTTTTTTTTTTTATGTGGTATTTTGTAGCTAAATTTATTTCCTCGTCGGCAGCCTTTCTCCATCATGAACGGGAGGGCTGCCGGCCGGGTTGGTGCAAGTCGTGGTGGGCCTTCTGAACGCCGGCGCATCGCCGCGAAGAAAAGGGGTGGAAAGGATTCCACGGTTACTGAAAACAAAACTGAACTGAGAGACGATGACGTTGGTAAATGGAACTCGCAGGACGGTGGGGGCGTTGCCCTCCCACTGAATGATTTGGCCGTTAGCGCTGACCCCGGGCCCTCTCCTTGGTGGAAGAGTGCCCAGGAAACACTCTCTGATTCCTCTCTCTCGTCCATCCCGGAGGAGACTGATGATAATTCTATGGAGGATGGGGTTGCTCCCACCCCCTTGGACGTTTGTTCGGGAGCGGCCGTTAGTGCTGGCCCCGGGCTCTTTTCCTCTAGGTGGATGGAGGCCCATGATCCATCTCTCTCGTCCATTCCGGAGGAGATTGAGGATAACTTTATGGAAGAGAGGGCTGCTCACTCTTCCTCAGATCCTTGCTCGGGAGCGGAGTTCCTTGACTCTGGTCCCACGCTCGAGGAGGTGGTACACCTGGTGACCCCTCCAGTCGCTGTTTCGAGTGACCGCCCGGTGGGTCAAGCGTGGTCTACTGTTACCAGTAGAAGAATGAACAAAATGAGACGACCCCTGGGGCCTACTCGCATACCAAACTACGGTCTTTGTCAATTTGCGGTAGTTATTAGACACACAGGTGATACCACTTTGGTTTCACTCAAATCATTTGGTTGGAAGCTGGCAGACCTCTTGCGCGGTTCTGTGGGCGCGGTGGACAGGGTAAGACCCCTACATGTAGATGAAGGTTTCCTCATAGGTTGTAAAACCTTGACGCAGTAACAGAAACTGATTGAACTTTCGCGGATGGGCCAGCTTATGATAGCATGTACTACCCTAGTGCCGGTGGTGGAGGGGGTTGTCTCTGGCATCCCCCCCTTTCCTATCGTGCCGTGGAGAAATACTCGAAAAGTGCAATGGATCGGTGGACCCGAATGGCACCGTCCGCACCTGCAAGGTTAGGAAATTCCAACGCATCCTCCGGTCAAATGGACAGCCGTCCACCGCGGTTAGGGTGACAGTCGAGGCGATGACGCTGCGGCAGCTCTCCTTTTCAATTGTAGGGAGTTCCTGGTGACTCCTTACGTGGCAACGGCACTTAGGTGCTACCGGTGCCAAAGATTCGGGCACATTCGAAAAAATTGTAATTCTGCGCAGATTTTTTTCTTCCTGCGGGGCTGCCGGTCACTCGGGGGCCGCTTGTAGAGCCGTAGGGCGAACTTGTTCCAACTGTCGTGGTGACCACTCGGACGCTAATCATAACTGCCCTACTCGCAGGGAGCGCCTGTTGGCGAATGAATTGCGAGCGGCGACATTCATGCCACGAGCGCGGGCCTTATACCTGGCCCAAACAAAAAATTATGTCTGAGTCGGCGAGTGGGGACATGGCATCGGGCGTGTCGGGCGGCGTTGCAGCTCTTGCGGGGGTGTTTGCTCCACCCCGTTCCCTCCCTAGTGCTTGGAGTGGTTCTCCCAGACGCTTGGCGGCGGGGAGCGAGACCGGGGATACAGTTAAGCCCAGCCGGTCACGGGGTGGGTTCGGGATCCTACACAGAGCCTGTGAGGTTGGCACCTGGTGCTAAAAACGACTCTTGGGTGGCTATTCACAGGCTCGAACGCCTTGTCGAAGACTGACCCAGTCCGTTGTGGACCTTGTCGAGATGGTCCGTGGCCTGACGGCCGTGGCACCGGTTGCTCCTACCCCCAAAACAGGTTGGCGCTGACGTACTGGACGCCGAGCGCGATCTGTGTCCCAGAGCTTCCTCTCTGGTGGCCGTGCACAAGGCCACTCCACTCGGGAGGTCCCGGCGGCGGTTGCCCGTTCCGACAGGGGCGGTGGAGGGTCTGCCGCCCCTAAAGAAGTGGGCCCATGTGGTTATCCTGACCTCAGTGCTATTAGTGAACTGTTGGCCCAGTTCGATGCCCGACTCAGATGGGCGAGATAACACTAGATGGCCGAGCTTGCGTAGGCAACAGCTCGCCTCATGCCACGCACTTCCACTACCAGGAATTAGGCTGTTTACATACTTTAATCTTATTCATTTATTTTTAAAGATGTAGTAAATTTTATGATATTGTAGTCATATGAATGACAAATTATAAGATCGCTGTCTTCGATGGCGCCTTAGCCTTGGCAGATCTCATTTTATTGGAAAAACGAAGTATTTGAAGCGGTGTTTAATTCATGCCATGTAACATTTTATCAATTGTTGAAGATAGTTAATTTATGCCTAAATTCCCCGTTACGTTGAAATGATCTACTGATCATTAAAATTGATTTTTTATTTATTCCCGTTGAGGGCCTGGCTCGCAATATCGCGCGTTGTAGGCCTACATAACCACAATCGTATCATCTCTATCGCCGAACATTCGGTGAACTCGATGAATTTAAAATTTTCTGTTTTAGACTTCTATTTATCCATTTTGGCGCTCTCTGGCATCACTTTTTAATCATGTTTAAACCCATTTTTAGAAATTATTCCTTTTTACCGTGGTCCTGAAGGATTTTGAACATAGACCTGGGAAAACAGATAGATGGATAATGAATGTTTATAGGGTCTAGCGGACTACTACGAGCTGAATCGGCAATACAAGGAAAACATAGACTTGCTCCATTGTGTCCTTGGGCTGAAAGCTCACATTTCTGTTTGTGACCAAGTGTAACCATGCTAGCGTTTCAAACTTGTAGAAAACTGGGTCATATATTGTTTTGTTTCCATCTGAATATGACTGCAGGATAAACGTAATCTTTTTATCTGACTGTCCGTGGATACTGCTGTCCGTGCACGCCTAGGAAAAAATTATAACATTAACCTCCTAAACCGTGTTTCATACCTTAACCACACTGACCATGATGTCAGATCTAGTCTGTTTGCATTCTTGTCAGCTGAGTATTTCAACCAATATTAATATTGAAAGTTCTGGCTCTCCACTACTTGAACCTTTTGTTTTTCAACAGGGTGTCACATCGTGCAAGAGAGAGATCCAAGAAACCAGAATATCAAAAGCGTCAAGAGGGAGCCATGATATGCGAGGACGAAAGAGGGGGCGACAAAATGGGCCGTTCAAGTCTTCGTCCGATTGTTCATACTCATCACCACATTCTAGGTTAGCCTTATCTTCATTGACTGTTGTACTTTCCTGAATTAGATCCATGATTACCCAGGTCTATGTTTCCCCAGGTCTGTGTTCTCCCAGGTCTGTTCCTCGGGTCTGTGTCCCCCAGGGTTTGTTTGTTTGTTTGTAGATTATAGTCACACGACACTTTCGCATATAGGTGACTACTGGACCGATTTATACTGACACCAGCGGGCCAGTTGTTGGTAAAGGGGAAAATAATATGATCACATGTTGACCAATCCGGGATTCGAACCAGTGACCTTTCGGTTACTAGCAAGACGCTCTTACCAACTGAGCTACCCGGCCCTTGACCCCCAGGGTTTATTTTCCACAGGTCTATATTCCCTCGGGCCTGTCATCCTCCAGGCCTATGTTAACTCAGGTCTGTGTTCTCCAGGTCTTTATTCCCTGATGTTTAAATTCCCATTTGTCTATTCCCCCATGTCTATGATTGGCCGCTAGGTCTATTCTTCCAGGGCTATGCTCACCTCCCAAAAATATATATGTGCTATCGCCCATAGTGGCGTATCACCTAAAAAAAAAAAAAAAGAGAGAGAGAGAGAGAGAGAGAGAGAGAGATCGTTAGTTTTGGGGTGTTAGGGTTCAGGGTAGATTGTCAGATTACTAAGTGTTTTTAAATGGTTGGTTTGTTAATCATCTTGGCAGCAAACTTAATATCCCCTATCCCCCCGCCATGCCACACCCCTCTCTCTCTCTTTCTCTCTCTGTCTCTCTGTCTCTGTCTCTCTCTCTCTCTCTGTCTCTCTCTCTCTCTCTCTCTCTCTCTCTCTCTCTCTCTCTCTCTCTCTCTCTCTCTCTCTCTCTCTCTCTCTCTCTCTCTTCTCTCTTTATGTTTCACCAGTTCTATGTTCACCCAAATAAAAACCACTTTGCTTGCATAGACTACATTGAAATGTAATTCTGCTTGCTCGATCTTTGTGAGTAAGATGTATTTTGTCTCAAACTCTAGCAATAACCCTTGTGGTATGTTATATACTGCAGATCCAGGATGCCGGTCATCTCTTCGCAAGCCAAAGCAAATGGTCAAGTCCTAGAAAGTGACCATTCAAGTGCCCGTTCAAGTGTTCAGTTTTCTGCTCAAGTCAAAGAGGCATTGTCAAAAAACAATGTTGTATTTTTTTGCCAAGAACATTTAATGAAAAATGTCAATCCATCTTCAACGAGTTCACAAAGAAGAGCTAGAGGTTGCTCAGATTGTATCAAGTTTTTCTTATTCAATTGAATATTATGTTTTTTGCAATATTTGAATTTATTTCTATCCGTTGGTTTTTTTCTTACCTAAAGAGATGTCGTCAGTTTTTGTTATTAACAGTTTTACTCGATAAACCAATTTCACTTCTCACTCCATCACCAACCCCCTCGGGGAAGATTGGTACTAGCAGCATTGTCACTTTAAAACAGTTGAAATTAAACTATGCATTATTACATGCCAATGGTGTACGTTCCTTTCTTTTAATTTTGTTGTTGTTATTCATTCCGTATTTTGTTTACAAAAAAGTACTTGTCAGTTATTCATTGAAATAAAATTGTTTCAGACTCAATTTGATACATTTGTCCTGAGTGTTTGATACGTTTTGAGTGTTTGTCTCCAGGTCTAAAGTTGATTACTCATTGTTTAAAGGGTCCAGCGGACTACGATGAGCCGAATAAGAGGACCTCATCTAGGTGTATGAGTTAGAGTATTACTTCACAAATAATGCTAAAACAATATGGATAGGACTATGGTCGAATAAATTGTGTGTCAAATGTCAAATACTGCAAATGCATACGACTTTTTTTGACTGTGTACTCGCTCAAAACTCAACGCAAAATAAGTCCTAAATAGGCCAAAAGTGACATTTGACATATAATAATTTGTCCGGTCTTTCTGCCGTCGACTGAGCAAGACATTGAAGTGGTCAAGTTCTATTTCAACTAACACAACCAAACTAGGTAATATGGAGTATACCCATGAGACCTCGAAAATGATAAGTGAATTAAAGACTTCACTTCAAGGCCAATTCATAGGATCAAAAAATGTTAGTACAAAATAATTAAATCTTTTGACATTTCTAAAATTTCTAATTTATTAATATTGAATTTACGATTCTTTGTTTTATGATACATATAAATGAGATTGTTAAATTGGTCAACCTATCTCTAAGGTTTGTTCGTATGAGTACTTTGAAGTGACCTTGGCTCTGAACTATGAGTGGTATAATGTCCAAAATTGTTTTTAGAGATAATATAGTTTGATATTTCATATATTTTCAGTTTTTTCGTTGATATTCAAAGTCAAGTTCATTGTAGGCCTTGCAAGTACTTTAAAAAAAAATTCATCAAGACTGCTTAGTCAAATTGGCGTCAGACTATGCGCCCAAAGGTTGCATGTGAGCGCCTTGAGCCGCTTGAGTTAGACTCTTTATCGGCCAACATCTTGACCTGCCCAATAATTCATTTATTTAAAAATAATAAAAGTGTTGACCCTCAGGATACGAATAACCCCTTGGCAAACCAGATTGTGGCCGATAAACTATCTCGGGGCAATGAAATATCAGTGTATGGATTTCAGGTTAATGATACAAAACATTGGAACATAATGAAGCAGTGCCTCATTTGAATAATAATTATAATGGCTATAATACCCCCACATTTACAGGAACACGAGCATCTAATTCCATGAATGTCATCTACAAATCTTGTTCCAAAACCATTATCCGCTTTTCAGGAGTATGAGTGCAAATTCTTCAGGGAAGTTGTATAGAAAAAAATAACTACCTGACGTGATAATAATGCCCGCCTTTGGAACTAAGAACATGAATTTAAGCCACAACCCTGTGTACACATCTTTGAAGGTACACGCGAAATTTCAGCTCAATCAGCCCAGTCATAAAGGCTTGCGTTCTGTGTGCACATGAATGAACATGAAGGTTTAACGTCTACACCCACCATTGGTGATATGGAAGACGGGGATAACCATCCCAGGGAAAGAGGTGTAAGGTCCTAAATCAACACTAAACCACCAGAGCAATCATACTGCTCAAGTGACAGTAAAACGGAAAGTGTGCACATACTTTATTAATATTAAAATGAACTAGAAAGACACATCCCATATGACTCACATGCTTCTTATGGAACTTGCAATATTTGCTTTGGATCGTGGAGACTTGATCTGATTAAAGCGGCTGACAAGTGTTAAACACCCCCAAGGTATCCACGATCCAAAGCAAGTCTGGAATATGCCTTACAGAAGAACAAGAAGTCTTGGATAGATTAATAAAGTACTGCTCTGACCTTTACAACCACACACCAAAGGGAAACCCATCAGTTCTAGCATGTCCCCAGAACGGAGAAGAAGAAGAAATCCTTCCAATTCTAAGATAAGAATTTGATGCAGCAGTGCAATCGCTAAAGAAAGGGAAGTCAGCGGGAGTGGACAACATACCCGTGGAATTGCTTCAAGCAGGAGGAGAAGCGATGATTGACGCCCCTCACCATTATCTGTAACAAGATCTGGCAGAGTGAGGAGTGGCCTACACATGGATCCAGTCACTTGTCATCACTCTTCCCAAAAAAAGTTAACCTTCAGGAGTGTGAAAATTACCGCACCATCAGCCTCATCAGCCATCCCAACAAGGTCCTCCTGAAAATAATAGTCAACAGATTGAAACCCCAAGCTGAACAAATCATAGCTGAAGAACAAACAGGATTCATGGCAGGGCGAAGTACCACTGAACAGATTTTCAACCTCAGATTAATTTGCGAGAAATACGTACAGCACGAACAACATCTATAATGTGTTTGCAGACTTCAAGAAAGCCTTTGACCGAGTCTGGCATGCAGCTCTGTGGACAACCATGAGAGTGTACAACATCAGCCCTAAAATTATTGAAATCATCAACATCTTCATAGAGCGCATCATGTCAGATGCCCTTGCAGATCACGAAGGCATAGTAAGCTTAGGGGGTAGAGCAATCTCCAACCTCCGTTTTGCGGATGACATTAATGGATTGGCTGGAGAGGAACAACAACGTGAACAGCTGGTACAGAGGCTTGACACACCAGAGCCTATGGAATGGAAATAAGAGCAGAGAGGACCACAATGATGACCAACAACACCAATGGCATCAACAGGGACATCAAAGTCCAAGGCCAATCCCTCAACACAGTGCATAGCTTCAAATATTTAGGAGCCATTGTATGATACAATGGGTCCAGTCAGGAAGTCCTCTCCGGGATGCACAAACAACTGCTGCCCTGACAAGGTTGAAGCCCAATTGGAAAGGCGGGACCATCAGTCCATATTCCAAGGTAAGACTGATGCGTTCCCTTGTCATATCCATCTTCCTATACGCTTGCGAAACATGGACCCTTACAGCAGATGTACTACGAAGAATACAAAGCATGGAGATGAGATGCTACAGAAGACTTCTGGGTATTTCCTATTCCCAGACGAAGTCTTACAGACCATCACACAATGACATGCTCACAGTGGTGAACAAACGGAAACTCCGATGGTATGGCCACGTCACAAGATCATCAGTCCTTTCAAAGACCATCCTGCAAGGCACAGTGGAAGGAGGCAGAAGAAGAGGGAGACAGGTAAGGAGGTTTGAGGACAACACAGTCGAGAGTGGACTAGCTTGACACTAAGCGAAGCCATGAGGGTTGAGGAGGACAGAGAAAGATGGAGTATGTTGGTGAAACGATCATCTGTGTTGTCCCAACGACCTTCGAGTTAAGGGATAGGATAGGATAAGAATATTTAACATGAAAATGAATGCCCATAAAGAAATAAATAAAACTGTGGTATTAAAATGTAAATGAATATCGACTTTGATCTTTTTATGCTCTTGACCTTGATATGACCTTGACCTCCTGTTCCAAAAACACTTATTGACGATCAAATATTTACAGCAAAAGTTGTATTATGCCAAAAGACTGACCTTTGGATGACCTTGACCTTCAGTAACCTTAACCTTGGGATAACTTTGACCTTCACAAGGGATCTCATGCTCATGAAAGATCAAATAACTCAATGTTGTTGCATACTATGGGTTACCTCCTGTTTCAAAAACACTTATTGATGATCAAATATTTACAGCAAAAGTTGTATTATGCCAAAAGACTGACCTTTGCATGACCTTGACCTTCAGTGACCTTAACCTTGGGATAACCTTGACCTTCACAAGGGATCTCATGCTCATGAAAGATCAAATAACTCAATGTTGTTGCATACTATGGGTTACCTCCTGTTCCAAAAACACTTATTGATGATCAAATATTTACAGCAAAAGTTGTATTATGCCAAAAGACTGACCTTTGCATGACCTTGAATGCAAATGAATATCGACTTTGATCTTTTTATGCTCTTGACCTTGAGATGACCTTGACCTCCTGTTCCAAAAACACTTATTGACGATCAAATATTTACAGCAAAAGTTGTATTATGCCAAAAGACTGACCTTTGGATGACCTTGACCTTCAGTAACCTTAACCTTGGGATAACCTTGACCTTCACAAGGGATCTCATGCTCATGAAAGATCAAATAACTCAATGTTGTTGCATACTATGGGTTAAATAATACCATTCTACTGTACAATTACCAATTTTTAAACAATGTTTTTGCAAGGCCTAAAATGACCTTGACCTTCAAGATCAACTCAAAACTGGAACATATATGAAAGATCAATCTACCATCTCTAAATCTTTAAAGAAAACAAGATTGGACTTTATATCTCTCATTGTTTAGGGCCAAGGTCACTTCAAAATACCTATACTAACTGATGTTAGACAGCTCCAGTGACCTTGACCTTGGAGTGAGGTTGACCAAATTTGCATATAATATGTGTGTCACTGATATCTCTCATGCTTCAAAGAATCATAAGTTCAATATTAATAACTTCGAAAAAAGTGAAATTTTGTGAAAAATTGTCATTTTTGTAACTAACATTTGTTGACCATGTGACCTTGACCTTGAAGTGAAGTCATTCATTTACTGATCATTTATGTGGTCTCATGGGTACACACCATCTTACCAAGTTTGGTTGTCCAAATTTAGACTCCAAAAAGCAGAATCATGTATGGAACCCAAAGTAATAGTTTGGTCGTTCGTGTGTGCCTGAAGGAACCCACTTGTACAAAAAGGAACCCACTTTTCCAAAGTCAACCACATCAAAGTTTGTTTATATATTTTAAATTTTTAGTGATATTGGAACCATGTACAGTCAAATTAAGCTGTATGCTGAGTTTTGAAGTCCTCACTAGTTTACATCATGTGGAACCCAGTTGACATCATTTTGGAAAGAAACCCAGTTGGGAGGCTTTGAACGTATGTGTGTGTGTGTGTGTGTGTGTGGGAGGGGGGGGAGGTGTGTGTGTGCGCGCGAGCATTGGCGTGCATGCGTGTGCGTGCGTGCGGGAGTGTGTGTATGTGTGTGTGTGGCGATGTAGAAACGTTGTTATTGTTACACACTTTATACTCTACTTATGGTTTTTTGACGTCTCCGTTATTTTGACGTCAAAACAATATTCCGTTATGGTTATGGCTGTTAGGCTTACGGTTAGGTTAAGGTTAGGGTTAGAGTTATGGTTTGGGTTATGGTTAGCTTCAAAACATGGACACATTTCAAAAAATGTCAAAACTACGTTGAGGCGTTTCATGAAAGTCATAACAGCGTCGTTTTTATACGTGTGTGTGTGTGCGCGCGCGCGTGCGTGCGTGTTTGTGTGTTTATATATGTGTGTGTGTGGGTGTGTGTGTGGATGTGGGTGTGGGTGTGCGTGTGTTTGTTACTCACAAGAAAGAGAAGCAGCCATCCTGTTGTTTGGATGTAAAGGCAGGGGTCGTGATATGAGCCCTAGAGCCCGGAGTTGCGCCGGCACTAATTCTCAAGGACAGGAAACACCCTGGAGTGCACACATTATTATTATTGTTTTAACATAAATTTTATTCAACAAATAAATCAGATATAATACAAGGCAAAACAAGAGATAGTGTTTATGCTGGTTCAACGCCTCCGCTCAAAGAGTTTCGAAAGGCAGCCTTTTATTACAATATTTGGATGTTTTGAGAGTATTTTAAATGCACCCAAACACTCTGGAAATCCGCCATTTGCTACATATAATAGCTATCCGCATTTTTGTTTGTTTAAAGGCAAGGGTGGAATGAAATTTAAATACAATATACCCTTTCATACAACTGTAGAATTCTACACCTGTTATTAGATATATAAATACGGGTGCAATGCCTGTGGTTGCATGGACATGACTAAGCAGTAAGGGGTATTGATTTTTAGCCCCACTGAACACAACACAGCAAAATCACCCCATACTGAGCTGGCAGGCTTTGCACAGTAATTTTGTCATCAATTATTATATGTTTGATGACTTAGTGTGATAAATAAATTATATTGGATGTCGGTATTAGGATGTATATGGTTATTTATGATTTAAGAGTTAGGTTAAGTTTATTAATTATAATTAATTATAAGAGCCCAGGCTGCTTTTGATAGGACCTATTTTTTGAGGATATTTTTGTTAGTAATAAGGGATCCTAGTGGAAGCAAAAATAATCCAGAATGTTCCTTTCACCTCTAAAGAGGGTAGTGTTAAGACCTGTTTTCTGTGCTCTTCTTCAAAGAATCATTTTTTAAGCTTACGAGACGAGTCTTACATAATCGGAAGAAATAAATAGCTGACGGTACACGAGGAAGAAAGAAGTGTGAACATTTTCGGTGGAATATCTGCAGAATATAGTGCTGTGTTTGGAAAATGGCTTCGTCAAGTGTTCGACCCAGCCCCCCCCAGGCCAAGAAGATATAATCCTAGAAGGCTCTCAAAATTTGGAATCTCTTTCTGGTGAACAAGGTATAAGCCAAGAAGATATAATTTTTGAAGACTCACAAAATTTGGCATCAGCTTTTTCTAAACAAGTACCAAAGGTATGATGCCGAGATGAGCAAATATTTTTCTAAATTACCCAAAGAACCAAATGCGGAAATACCTAAACGTCCAAAGAAAAGCTTATCAATTTTGAACACCAAGCCTGATAAGCTCACTCCGGAAAGCATGGATAAATTTCCTGAAGAAAAATTAATTAAAACCAATGCTCTACCACTTGCTGAAATGCCTGATATTTCTAAAACAGCTCATGAGCGTTGTGGCCAAGTGGGCTAAGGCGGGACTAACTTGCCTTGTCCACAGGCCAGAAACCAATGGCGCCTGACAGGTGTGGGTTCGATCCTGCATCGGGGCGTTATGTTTTTCCGAATATTATTTACTTTCGACTCGGGCAACGTCTCGGGGGTTTCTCCGGGTACTCCGGTTTGCTTCCCCAGCAAAATTTCAAAAAAAAATTTCAAAAATTTAAAGAATTTCTAAATTTAAAAAATTTACAACTAATGTTAGGTAGGTTGGGTTTGGGCGTGCCACAGGCTGCGACTACGCCTTCCACAGGGGAGGCGGCCCAGAATTTCCTGATAAAAAGAGACAATAAAGCATTAAAATCTAAATCTTAAAAAATAATTTAAAAAATCTGATATAAGAGTTTAGGCTATGAAAAAGTAACTGACATTCTAGTCAAAAGAGCAGACAAATTTTGAAACGATCAGGCTGCTTTTGTCAGTGATGCATTAAATTATGGGTTGTTGTTAGAGAGGGTGTTTTTTTTTTGTGTGTGTACAAATTCAAAGAAAAATGAAATGGCCTGATTATCTAAAAGACCAACTAACCATTTCACAAAACTATGCAGCAAAAATGCGAAACTTGGCTCATTTTTTTGCTAATTATCCTAAGTTTTATAGGCTATATATTCCATTAAGGGAGCTCATAATCAAATCTAAACAAATCAATCAGTTTATGAAAGATAATGAAACATTTCACGCAAAATGGCAGAGCATAGAATAAATTCTGTAGAAAACAAAGTAATCAAGTTATTGATTAGTAGGCAAAACCTGGCGAGACTGGCGAACAGCATAAATGAAGGTGAAGGACATTTGCGGAACATAGTCTGCAAATGTCCTTCACCTTGCTCGTCAACCAAACCTTCACCTTCAGCCAAGGATTCCACTGCATGACTCACACGCTTGTCTTCACCTCGCTCGTCAACAACAATGGGGTTTCCAATGGGTGACTCCACTATTGAACTATCACCCCCCCCCACTTCCACTCCCCTTTCCCACTTACATTCAAAACAATGACACAAAACGCAACAAGCAAACATGAGACTTTTTCCCTCCCTCCACTCCAGACTCCCCAACCCCTCATACCCATCCCCTCACCCACCCTCTTACCTCCCCTTTTCCCATCACTCCCTCCCCATCACTCACCCTACCCTCACCCCCTCCCCATAACCCATTCCCTCACCCTTACCCCCGTCAACCACCCCCCCCCCCCCATTCACACATGCTCCTTAAACAATGGCGATGAGCCTAAAGGGAGGTAATAACAACTATTATGCATTCGCAAAAGTGAGAGTAGTAGTTGCTTCCCTTTGTCCGTCTCTCTCTCTTACCCTTATTATTAAGTGTCTTTAACATCAAGCCATTTGGCTCTTTACCATCACCCAATAACATTAAGCCTTTCCCTCATCATCTTATTATTATTAGTTACATTACATTACATTACATTATTATTGCTTTAGGTCCAGCGGACTCTTTCGAGCCAAATCAGGACCGGACAACCCCCGATCTGCATAAAAAATCTGCTGAAATAACCCTAGTGGTAAAACCGAAAGCTCTCCACCAGCCAGTCACTTTACAATAAAGACATCCCACGCAGGGGACGGCTGAGGCTTCACCCCAACTTATCGAACCCCCGTTTACAAAAACAAAATAGAATACAAACATCATTATAAATTATCAACAAAACACATACATATAAAATGCCTACATTGCTAAATAATAACATCATAGGAAGCCCTAGTGACCACCTGGCAGAAAGCGTCCAATATTCCCAAGCTGATCCAACAGACCTCATACACAAACAAGGAGTCTTGTCCCGGAAGAGTTTTCAAGAAAAAAGGTAGGAGACTGGTCTAGCGAAGAAGACGATAGTATAGCAGATTGATAGAACAGAGCAGGAATGAGAAAGAGCAAATGAGAAAGACAGCGACAGTGGGAATTTAAAGCACTAAATTTCCAGAAAGTGGGGATACTATTTATACTGAAACCCCCGGCACCCCAACGGGGGATTATTATTAGTTAATTAAACTCCAGGGGGTATGAGGGTGGTTGAGGTTAAAGGTGCTTAAGTTAAGTAACTTTGATAATTATTTATAAGTTGACTTTAAAACTTAAAAGTACTTACAAAATGGCTTACTGGTCTTTAGCAAGTAACTTCTTTCTTATAACAATTAAATTATACAAGAAGAACCTAAAAAAAAAAAAAAAAAAAGAAACTTACTTACTTACTTAGGTTGGTTGATAATAAAACCAACAACAACACCTGGTAGTAGGCGTTAAAATTTTCGGTTTATTACACTAAAACCTTCATCAGTAAGACCCAAGGACTGTACAAAACAAAACAGTCTAAGCATATTATATATAGTAAAGAAAGTGAATCGAGTTCATTAAAAATACTAGTGTACTATTTAGAAATTTATATTAATTATAAAGAATAATTATATTTAAAAGCAATCTCTGAACCCTATTCACCAACATCACCAAAACATAGTGTTCAGTAGGAAGAGGCGGGGGGGGGGGGGGGGGTAGGGGAAAGTAATATAACCACACATACCAACTCCCTTACAATTGCATCATCAGTTCAGCAATAAAGAGTCATCTCCCCCTCTCTCCCTCCACCCGCGCCCAAAATAAAAAAATAAATAAAATAAATAAAATAAAATAAAATAAAATAAACGTTTTAAATTTAAAAAAAATAAAAAATAAAAAATAAAAATTCTATAAATAAAAGAAATAAATAAATAAGAATAAAAATATTCACCCTCATACAGCCAAACATCTCAAGTATAGTTCTAAATAGTTCCGCCGCAGTGTTTCCAGACCCTCCTGATCCAAACCCTGCCCCCTGGCTCCAAGAAGCCCCAAACATCGATCAATCCCAGGTTGGTTGGTTGGTCAGTTTTTATTAATAATTTTACATGCTTGCCTTTTTTGAGTTGCTCTTTCAATTTAATTCTTTCCTCTTTTGATTCAATTATGTCTTCTTTTTTTTTAAACAGTTATCAAAGCTGTCAGGATCTTTGCAATAAAACAGGCACAAGAATTTTATTTGTTCTCTGAAATCAGTCAAAACAGAATTATATTTCTGGGCTAGTACCCAGACGGAAATTTTAGCATGAGTCCACTGAAAGCCAGCTTGCTCAATATGTTCCGTTTTAATACAATATCTTTTTCTGCACTGCAATCAACGATTACAAAAAGGGTATTGCCTTCATTTTCAAACAGGTGATAAAAATAGGTTAAATACTCCTTGAGCTTGCCATTGGGATTAACAACAAAAATGTTGTTATCTGCTCATACAAAATTGCGTTCTAAGTAGGTTTTATTATATTGAACAGCAGGGCAAAAAATAACTATAAAATCAAGGTGACCTGCGTAATATTTTTCTAACAAATCCAGCACAAAGACAGTCTTTCCACATGATGTCATGCCAACGATCATTACACAATGAGGATCCTGAGATAACAAGGATGTCATTTTTTAATATACTAAATCTTTTAATCTCCCATTTTCAATGTTTAGCTGAGCATCCATAATTATATACATGTATACTGTAACTGTTTCTGATCTAGCATTTGCTTCCCTATGCAATTCAATTGTTATACCATCTGTGCAGTTTTCAATTCTTCTTCCAGATCCATGAAGTTCGTTGGTGGGTATGGTGTGAAAGTCTATCCATAAATGCAAACTTATTCACAAGATAATCTTGCAGTCTTGTGTCATGCAAATGAAGATCCTTAGAAATCAAATCCACAGTGTCACTCCGTAATCGGCCTCCACCCAAGAATTTCCTAATCTCATTGTGTTGAGATTAATACTGGATTACTTCCCTTTAACCACTACACTGTTTGTAATGAATATTTTTGGGTTAGAGATTAAAGAAGCTTCCACTGCATCATGGCGTATGAATGACATGCTTGTGGGAATGCTGCACTAAAACGCATGCGCCCAAACATAGCCAACCTGATAAAAACATCGAACCATCAAAGCATGGTGTCAGAAGTAAAACTGTTCCAGTGAAATATCGTTTTTGTGCAGTGCAAAACAGATATTCTCAGTGAAAAGCTGATACCCAGTGACAGTAAGCATGCAGAAATTCAACCCACCAGAACCGTTAGATTTCAACAGACCGGAAGAGTGGCCTGTGTGGAAACAACGTTTTGAGCGTTTTCGTCTGTGCACGAAACTCAACACAGAAACTGAAGTTATCCAGGTGAGCAGCCTGATTTATGCCATGGGGAGAGAAGCAGAACGAATTTTCTCCACTTTCACTTTTCCAGAGAGGGAAGAAGGGCAACCAGACCCCAGAGAAAACTATGATGACGTCATGGCGCAATTTGATCAACACTTGTGCATGAAAGAGCAAAATTTCATTCTCGCTGTCAAGAAACAGGAGAAACAGTGGAACAATTTGTCCGTGTACTGTATCAACTATCCGAGTATGCAGATTTCAAAGATAGAGATGAGTGCATCAGAGATAGATTGGTGTTCGCCTAGGCCTACGTGACAAAGAACTGTCAACAAGGCTACCGTTGGAAAAAGAATTGACACTAAAGAGTGCCATTGAAATGTCACGTCATTATGAACTTGTGAAATCACAAGTGACACAACAACAGCAAGAAGATGTCAGCCACGTTCAACACCGCTACGCGTCATCACGTAACACTAACACTGTTGCGCATCACAAAGGAGACAGAGAGAAACTGTTGGGTAAACATCCCCAGCATCAGCATCAGAGTACTAGCAATCAGTTCAGTTGTGGTAGGTGTGGAACTGTACACAAAAAGAGACAGTGTCCTGCGTTCCGAAAAAAATGTGCAAAGTGCCATAGGCTCTCACACTTCGCTAGTGTCTGCAGATCTAAGAAACGAGTCAACGTCGTGAATGAACACAGCGAATCAGCAGAGTACTTTAACATTCCGCAAGTTGATAGGCAAGAAAGTGTAACACTATCGACAACACATGGCGCAGCATCAACATCCACATCAGAAATTGACACAACGACCACAGCAGTGCTCTTCTTCGGCTCAGCGAACCGATCCGAACCACCATGGACTATTGAACTGAAAATCTGTGACAAGAACATTCTGTACAAAATTGATACAGGAGCAGACGTTAGCGTCATGTCAGCAGAAACGTACAACTCTCTTCATCCTAAACCAAAACTTAGCATTTCGCATGCAGTATTGCGTAGTCCAGGAGGTGTGATGAACTGTTTAGGGACATTCAGAGTCAGCATTCGACATCGTGGAACGGACTTTCCAATCGAAATGTATGTCATCAGAGGGAAGACAGATAATCTTCTGAGTAGAGAAGTGTCTTCGCGCATGAATCTGGTCAAGTGACTCGATTCAAAGAATATCAACCCGACAGTGTTCGGCGAACTCACAGAAACGCCTGTGAAATGTGATCCCATAAAAATTAGTCTCGCAGAAAACAGTCAGCCTTATAGTGTGAGCTCCGCACGTCGTGTGTGTTACACTCGATGTTGTTTTTTTTTCTCTATCAGTAGTTGATTCAGCCCCGATGCTTGAAATCCTGATAGGTGTAACTCAGATTCGTTTATCCTCGCAACCCATTCAATCATCAACAAGTCAGGAGTCGTCGTATGAAGTTTTCCACTTTTATTCAGCACACATCAACAACTGCATACCATCGCTCAATCGCTTTTTCCACTCTACAATTCTCAACTTTGAACTTTCCACTTTTTACAACTTTCTCAACTCTAATACAACAGCTTTCTCTACTTTCAACTCTCTCTAAAAAAAACACCTTTTGAAACAGTGCGGCACTATATATATATATATATATATATATATATATATATATATATATATATATATATATATATATATATATATATATATATATATATATATAGTCTCTCTAAACTCCAGAAAGAGCGAGAAAATCCCACAACGTGACACACCTCAACCAATCAGAATTAATTTCATCATCACTGTCTCACGTCATACAACCCTATTTGGCATAGAAACTTCCATGGTTACCACTAGAACTATACATACGCTTTGATCGATAATAAACAACTGACTCGAGAAAATTCTCAAATAATATCGAGCAACTAAAAACAACAAAGTTGCTTCTTGTAATAACAACGCAAAATCAAATCAAAACAATATATATATATGTCACGTGGGGTTTATGGGCTCTGCACAATGGAATTATGGACCCTCACGTTTATTCGGTGGGAACTGCTAGTAAGTCACCCTATGAATTACTTTAATAAATTTATTTGTTTAGCTCGTTCTGTGTTAAGGTTGGGGTACAGAAATAGATAGAAAAATGGTAAAAGATTACTGTCACACTAGCTTTCACACGGCTATGAATCATATGTAGTCCAGCCACTTGATAACAGTTAAAATCACACATTTATTTCTTCTACTCTATACAAGATTCTCTAAGTACTAATCTAACTTAGAAAGTCTCAGTCACTGCTAATAGTTTGATCGCTGATAGTCTAGTATAGGCAGCTGTTTTTTCTTCCTCGGGCACTTTGCTATAATATTTCATGTAGATTTGGACTACTGTTGTCCGTTTTACAGTTTCTGAAGAGTTGGACTACTGTGGTCCTGCTATGATCAGTTTAAGTGCACCTTCGGAGATTACACTTAACTTTCTGAGGGTGCGGTCGAAGTCCTTCTGTGAGGTAGCTTCTGGTACACCTTTGTCGTTGTGTAGTTGGGTTCCCTTGCCACGCTGTGGGGTCTGACAGGGTGTTTCTTCGGGTATCTCTTTCCGTCTTGTGCGGTAGCGTCTCCTCAACCAACTAGTCGTTTCTGTGGAGTGGGGTGCGCACAGGATAGCTCGGGATAGCTCGGGATAGCTCGCCTGCTCGTCTGTAATATAAGAGACGAAATTCTGCACAACCCTGAATAATCGGTTTGTGCAGAGCGTCTCACTGAAAGCCAAAGTAGCCCTCAGTGATAGCTCCACATCTCTATACATAAGCGACGAACATTCTGCTACTTCCGGGTTCCACTGGAATCTCACTCTAAATTCCTATACATACATAAATATACATCGTGTCTAACTATACACATACAGAATTAATAATAATATAAACATTCAGTGGTACAGCCACTGGTCTGCAAACATACATATAAGTTAAACAACAGTGGTTCCGTACGGGATACAACATGGCGGCGCAACCGGTCGTGTTGAGCCTCGTGGTCGGCTCTTCCACGTGGTATGGCAAATTCGGATTAACACTTCACATTTATGCATAGCAAATTCTTCAAACATAATTTCAACAATAATACAAATATATCACGATGAAACAGAAGGGTGTTCATTTACCTGTTTGACAAGTTCAGGCCCGTGATGACTTGAGAGAATTCTAAGATTTCAAAGTCCTGCTTCCTGGTCTATGAGTGTAGAGATTTCTCTAGCTGTGGAGATGTTGACTCTACCTCGTCTCACACACGACTGATTCAAACTGTCTTAGGTTTTGACACATTCAAAACTGCTCTACCCACTGAGCCTGCTCTGATTGGTTAAAACGGTCCGATTCAAAGCTCAAGTGCTGACTCACTGCGATGTGGGTCGGGCTCGTGGTGTGTGGTCTGCTGTGTAATTTAATTGCTGCTGTGTAATAGTCTAACTTCTCTACTGTTACAAATACTACACATGGCTAAATAGTCAATGGGCAGGGTAAACTGCTCGGTTCATGACAGGCTCCCTCAACTGAAAAAAGGCGATGACTACTGGATTCGACCTTTTTCTACTACAGAGCCTCGTTTAACACTGCACTATCCTAGGGTCCTATTTACAAACTAAGTAAGTTGCTCTACCTGAGCTGCAATGCTGTGCCAGGTAGCTATGGACACTAGTGACAGGGTTTTTATTGGGCGGGGACGAATTCTGGTGCTGTGGCCCTTAGTTGTGTTGGGTGGGCGACAGCTGCTGTGTCCTCCACGAGATGGCGACTGAGGTAGTCGGCTCCGTGGTTCTCTTTGCCGGGGATGTACTCGATTTGGAATGAGTACGCCTGAAGGGTGAGTGCCCATCTCATCAGGCGAGAGTTCAAAGACTTGGAGGCTGCCAGGAACGATAGTGGTTGGTGGTCCACCTGAACTGTGAAGTGGGTCCCATACAGGTAGAGTTGGAATTTCTGTATGGCCCAGACTAGTCCAAGGCATTCTTTCTCCGACGTGGCGTAGTGGGTCTCGGCGGGTCTCAATTTTCTGCTGGCGTAGGCGACAGGGAATAGCGTCTCTGCATTCTTGGGGTCGCGCTGTAGCAGTACTGCTCCGAGGCCTAAGTCGCTTGCGTCGGTGCGAAGAACGAATGGCTGAGTCAAATCGGGTAGGTGGAGTACTGGCGCCGATGTCATTCTGTCCTTGAGTGTTTGGAATGCTGTCTCGCATTCCGCTGTCCATACGACTTTGTCCGGGGCGATTTTCCGGGTTCCATTTGTCAGTGGTACGGCGATGCTGTTGTAGTTGGGGATGAACTTCTGGTAGAAGCCGCAGAGTCCTAGAAACGACTGCACTTCCTTCTTGGTCTTGGGCCTAGGAGCGTCGAGTAGGCGTTTCACTGTCTTTTCTACCGGTCGCAGGCTTCCTTGACTGATGGTGTGTCCCAGAAATTCTAGTTCCGTGAATCCAATCTGACATTTGGTGGGTCTTGCCGTCAATCCCGTGTCTCTGAGGCGGGCGAGTAGTTGCTGTAGGAGCGTGACATGTTCCTCCCACGTAGGTGTAGCGATGAGGATGTCGTCCATAAACGAATGTAGGTGCTCGCTGCTCAGGGGTGCCAGGAGTTTTCGCATCATGGCGCTGAAGATGCTGGGTGCGTTGTGGAGTCCGAATGGAAGTACGTTGAACTCGAAGTGTCCTTCCATAGTGCTAAACGCTAGGTACTTTCGGACTTGTGGTTGTACTGGTATCTGGTAGTATCCTTTGCTGAGGTCGATGCGTGAGAAGTACTTCGCTCGCTGTAGCTTGGCAAATAGGTCTGTCTGGTTCGGGAGTGGCTCTGGCTGGAACTGCGTTACCGCATTCAGGAGTCTGAAGTCGATGCACAGTCGATGCTCTCCGTTGGGTTTTCGCAACAATACCGTGCCTGCGCTGTAAGGTGAAGTAGACTCTGAGATGATTCCGGCTGCCAGTAAGGTGTCTATCTCTTCCTTGATGGCTCGCTGCTGAGACAGTGGCATCGGGTAGAGCTTCTGGCGGACGGGTGTTGGGTCGGTCACCGTTAAGGTTACTTCGACGAGGTCTGTCCTCCCTGGTCGGTCTGTGAGCACAGTCTGATGTTGGCGAATGACCTGTCGTACTTGCTGTTGCTGTTTAGCGGCTAGGTCTCCGTTGAGTATCACGTCTTTGTAGGTTTCTTTGGAGTGCAGGGGATACTCTACTGCATTGGTCTCCATGCTTTCTCCTTCTTCCGCAATGGCGATGGCTAACAAGTTGTGAGTGCTGGGAGTCGCTGGTCGGTCCGTGTATTTCTTGAGGAGATTGATGTGGTGGTATCGGGCTCTCCCGTTCACCTCTACTTGGTAGACTGTCTTGGATTTCTTGGCAGTCACCCGGTACGGTCCTCTCCAAGCGATGTCCAGCTTGTTGGTTCCACTTGGAAGTAAGAGTAGCACTTGATCGCCGACTTGCAGTTCTCTGTCCTTCGCGTGGCGGTTGTAGTACTTCGCCTGACGGGCTCTTGCCTTCTTCAGGGCTTCACCAGCTTTCTTCCACGTTGCTTTGAGGGTTTCCTGCAGGTCTGCGACGTACTTGGTGGCACCTCTTGGTGTGTCGTCTATCTTGGCCTCCGTCCAACTTCTGCGTAGGGCTTCTAGCGGTCCTGCTAGAGGTCTGCCGAATAGCAAAGTTGACGGGGTGTAGCCTGTGGCTGCATGGGGTGTTTCTCGGTATGCGAACAGTGCCGCATTCACGTAGGTGTCCCACGCTTCTGGATTGTCGTCGGCGACTTTCCTGAGGATGGTGAGAAGGGTTCCATTCAGTCTTTCTACTTGTCCGTTGCTGGCTGGGTGGTATGGTGGTGTGCGAATGTGATGGACTTGTATCAACTCGAACACGTCTTGCATCAGGCGGCCGGTGAACTGAGATCCGTTGTCCGGGAATCCGACTCTGGTAAAGATGGCGATGAGTGCATCTGCAATCTTCTTGGTGTCGATCGCTGGCAACGGGACTGCTTCGCACCACATCGTACATGCGTCGACGAGTGTGAGTAGAAATCTGTTCCGCTTCTTGGTCATGGGCAGTGGTCCTACTATGTCTACTGAGACTTGCTGGAATGGTACGCCGACTACTACCGATGGTCCTAAGGTAACTGGTACGGTGTGATGTCGCGGAAAATATCGTTGACATTGGTGGCAAGATTTCACGTAGCGCTTGACATCCTCCGTGATTCCTGGCCAATAGTAGTGTGCGCTGATTCTCTGCACTGTGGCTCCAATTCCCATGTGTCCGCTGAGTGGCATGCTGTGGCCTAGTTCTAGTACTTGGGCTCGAAGGGTGGCTGGTAGTACTAGTTGGGTGTGATCTCCATCTCCTTGTCGATGTAGAACTCCCTCTTCCATGTAGAAGTCTCCCTTGTGCGGGGGTGTGTGCGCCTTGGGTAGCTTCTGGAAGCACTTCGCTATCGAGGTGTCTTCTTTCTGTGCTGTTTTGATCTCTTCGAGTCCTGGATTCGGAGCGAACTCGGGCTGGGGTGGTTGGGTTTTAGCTTGGGCCCTGGTTTGCACTGCAGCTATCTCTACAGTTTTAGGGGGCGTGCCTAAGAACACATACCTACAACCTAGCACTAGATCATACAGGGGTTTCTGTAAAACAGCTGCTTGGATTCGTCCTGTGACGTACCTACTCTCTACTTCGATCCAAGCTATTGGGCAAGTAGTCGTCGGTTTCGTCAAGTCTGCTCCTTGTAAGTCGACTGTCTTGTCTGTCAAGTCCGCGCGCGATACAAGAGATTCGCTAACTATCGCGTCGTATGATAGACCTGTGTCATACAGACAGTTCGCTTCTTTTCCGTTGACCTTGACCGTGTCTGTCACCGATGGGTGATCTCCGATTGTGTGTGGCTTGTTACCGCTACTTTGAGTTAGAACTCTGTGCGCTGGCCGGCTTTCGCGCTCTTCCCTACGTTGTGCGGCCAACTTGAAACATTCTGCGGTGGAGTGATTGTTTCTATTGCAGAACGAACAATACCGTCTCTGTTCTGCGGGACCTCTTTTCCCGAATTCCGTGTTGGGTCCTTTATTTTGCCCAGGTCTGGGGTAATTCGGCTTATTCGCGGTGCGCTCTTCCCGGTTAGGGCTTCGTTTCTGTGCCTCTTTCCCGTTAGGCTTTAGGTCTCGCCTGAAGGTCTTGGCTTCTCCGTGTGCGGCCACGTACCTATCTGCGACCTTGACCAGATCTTCTAGTCTTTCCGCGCCCTGCTCTACTGAGAATGTTCTCAGCTCGGGGGTCATGGTTTCCCGTAGCTGTTCCCATACTAACAGTTCTGTCAGTCCATCATACGTTTTAGCCGTGGCTGACTGGCTAATCCACTTATCCAGCGTTGTGGACAACCGATCCGCGAACTGCGCATAGCTCTCTCCTTTCACTCTCCGATTGGTGCGGAATTTTTGCCGGTAGCATTCTCCTGTCAGTTCGAATCCCGTTAGGAGTGCCTCTTTTACTTTGTGATAGTCAGTCACTCTGTCAGTCGGTAGCTTACTGTAGATGTCATAAGCCTTTCCTCTAAGCCCTTGACTAAGCTTAAAAGACCAATGGGTGGGATCTAGTTTATACTCTGTTGCTAGGCGCTCAAACCTAGTCAGATAGAGATCTAGACCTTCTTCTCTCTCATTGAATGTTCCCAGTGGAAATGACATTCCTTGTACAGGGTTGGATGCTACCTCTAGCTGATCTGAGTGGGGAGGGGTTGAGGAAGAACTTGAAGCTCCTGATCCCAATCTTCTTAGCTCTAACTCATGCTGTCTGTCTTTTTCTTTTTCTGCCCTTTCTTTTTCTTTTTCTGCCCGCTCATACTCCCATCTCCTAACTTCTGCATCTCTCTCTGCTGCTAATGCTGCCTTCTTTTGTTCTACTTCTAACTCTGCTTTCTTTTGCTCTGCTTCTAATTTCTTCTGCTCTGCTTCTAATGCTAGTTTCTTCTGTTCTGCTTCTAATTCTAATTTTTTTGCTCTGCTTCTAAGGCTAGTTTCTTCGCCTCCCTTTCTGCTGCTCTCTCTGCCTTAGCCTCCTGTTTCTCTACCTCTGCATTGATATACGCAATTAGGTCTGCCCCTGCTAAGTGTAAAGCTTCTCCTAGTTCCTTGAAACGCAATCTCAAGGCCACTGGGTCCGACATTGTCAAACGTGTCTATGAACAACCTCTGAATCACGTGGAATACCAAAACACTAGCAATATTGCAAGTCAATAACAACAATGCAACGACAATCAATAATAAAATAAAACAAGAGTCAAATGGCATACAACAGTTATTTAAGCAAAACCTGCAAAAGAACACTGCAACATACAGGCACAAAAATATTTGAAGCAAAAAAGTTTTTAACTAAAGAATAGTGCACCCAAACTGATTAGTCCTTGTTACCACTATTCTAAGTTATTCTACTACTCCTACTGTTATCTAATTTTATTGTACTTAGGTCCGGTTATACCCAATTCCTATTATACACAGATCCTAGCTAGGCTCGCCAATTAAAGTGTCACGTGGGGTTTATGGGCTCTGCACAATGGAATTATGGACCCTCACGTTTATTCGGTGGGAACTGCTAGTAAGTCACCCTATGAATTACTTTAATAAATTTATTTGTTTAGCTCGTTCTGTGTTAAGGTTGGGGTACAAAAATAGATAGAAAAATGGTAAAAGATTACTGTCACACTAGCTTTCACACGGCTATGAATCATATGTAGTCCAGCCACTTGATAACAGTTAAAATCACACATTTATTTCTTCTACTCTATACAAGATTCTCTAAGTACTAATCTAACTTAAAAAGTCTCAGTCACTGCTAATAGCTCGATCGCTGATAGTCTAGTATAGGCAGCTGTTTTTTCTTCCTCGGGCACTTTGCTATAATATTTCATGTAGATTTGGACTACTGTTGTCCGTTTTACAGTTTCTGAAGAGTTGGACTACTGTGGTCCTGCTATGATCAGTTTTAAGTGCACCTTCGGAGATTACACTTAACTTTCTGAGGGTGCGGTCGAAGTCCTTCTGTGAGGTAGCTTCTGGTACACCTTTGTCGTTGTGTAGTTGGGTTCCCTTGCCACGCTGTGGGGTCTGACAGGGTGTTTCTTCGGGTATCTCTTTCCGTCTTGTGCGGTAGCGTCTCCTCAACCAACTAGTCGTTTCTGTGGAGTGGGGTGCGCACAGGATAGCTCGGGATAGCTCGGGATAGCTCGCCTGCTCGTCTGTAATATAAGAGACGAAATTCTGCACAACCCTGAATAATCGGTTTGTGCAGAGCGTCTCACTGAAAGCCAAAGTAGCCCTCAGTGATAGCTCCACATCTCTATACATAAGCGACGAACATTCTGCTACTTCCGGGTTCCACTGGAATCTCACTCTAAATTCCTATACATACATAAATATACATCGTGTCTAACTATACACATACAGAATTAATAATAATATAAACATTCAGTGGTACAGCCACTGGTCTGCAAACATACATATAAGTTAAACAACAGTGGTTCCGTACGGGATACAACATGGCGGCGCAACCGGTCATGTTGAGCCTCGTGGTCGGCTCTTCCACGTGGTACGGCAAATTCGGATTAACACTTCACATTTATGCATAGCAAATTCTTCAAACATAATTTCAACAATAATACAAATATATCACGATGAAACAGAAGGGTGTTCATTTACCTGTTTGACAAGTTCAGGCCCGTGATGACTTGAGAGAATTCTAAGATTTCAAAGTCCTGCTTCCTGGTCTATGAGTGTAGAGATTTCTCTAGCTGTGGAGATGTTGACTCTACCTCGTCTCACACACGACTGATTCAAACTGTCTTAGGTTTTGACACATTCAAAACTGCTCTACCCACTGAGCCTGCTCTGATTGGTTAAAACGGTCCGATTCAAAGCTCAAGTGCTGACTCACTGCGATGTGGGTCGGGCTCGCGGTGTGTGGTCTGCTGTGTAATTTAATTGCTGCTGTGTAATAGTCTAACTTCTCTACTGTTACAAATACTACACATGGCTAAATAGTCAATGGGCAGGGTAAACTGCTCGGTTCATGACAATATATATAGTCTCTCTAAACTCCAGAAAGAGCGAGAAAACCCCCCCAACGTGACACACCTCAACCAATCAGAATTAATTTCATCATCACTGTCTCACGTCATACAACCCTATTTGGCATGGAAACTTCCATGGTTACCACTAGAACTATCCATACACTTCGATCGATAATAAACAACTGACTCGAGACAAATTCTCAAATAATATCGAGCAACTAAAAACACCAAAGTTATACAAAGCTTCTTGTAATAACAACGCAAAATCAAATCAAAGATAAATACACTCTATTACTGCATGCGTTGCAAGATAAAATGAACAGATCTATCGAGCGCGTCACACACGCAAGCCTACCATTGCACGCGCTTCACACATAATATCGTGCGCATTTCACACGCACCATCATGTGCGTTTCAACGTAAAAGTGTGCCTATACCACTATTGAACAAAGTTAAAAATGAACTCACACGTATGCAACGTGTAGGCATCATCGAAGAAATCCGCGAACCTACAGAATGGTGCGCGCCAATGGTGCCGGTGCAGAAGAAGAACGGATTTCTCGTTTAGAACAAGGCGTAGTTGATGGTGATGCTGACTTTGAGATCGATGGTGCCACAGTTGAGTCCATGTTTAAAAGACTGAATCTGAGAAAGGCCACTGGCCCTGATGGTATAGGGGGTAGGACCTTGAAGTGGTGCGCTGCACAGTTGTGCTTAGTATTCAGTCAGCTATTCTCGTGGTCAGTCAGGGATTGTGTTGTACCTAGTGTATGGAAACACTCTATCATCTGTCCCGTGCCCAAAAACAGTAAACCCAAAGAACTCAACGACTATCGCCCTGTTGCCCTGACATCCATAGCTATGAAATGTCTCGAACGGATTCTTCTCTCTCATCTTCTTTGTCACACTCAGCCTTTCACTGATCCTCTTCAATTTGCATACAAACCCAATCGTAGTATCGACGACGCTACTCTGACGCTTCTTCACAATGCGTATGATCACTTAGAGACCTCTGGTTCCTTTGTCCGCATTCTATTTATAGACTTTTCTTCTGCTTTCAATACCATACAGCCACACCTCATGGCTCAGAAGCTTTTGTCTTACACTGTCCCTCCTAGACTCGTCCTGTGGATCGTTCACTTCCTCGTGTCCAGATCTCAGGTTGTCCGCTTTCACTCTGCTGTCTCATCTCTCAAACAAACGTCCACAGGAGCTCCTCAGGGTACGGTTCTTTCTCCGGTACTTTTCACGCTCTACACAAACGACTGCAGAGGAACTGATGCCTCACCGGTCATAAAGTACTCGGATGACTCTGCCCTTGTGGACCTGTCCAATTCAAATGCTGTGTATTTCTCTGCAGTTGATAGGTTCAGCTCCTGGTGCAAACAAAACTATCTGGACTTAAATGTCAAGAAAACTAAGGAACTGGTCATTGACTTTCGTAAAAACAACACTCTCATTCCAGACCTTGTCATTGATGGTGTTACAGTCGAGAGAGTCACCAAATACAAATACCTGGGAACCATCATTGACGAGAAACTGAACTTCACTGCAAACACCCAGGCCATACACAAAAAATGTCAGTCTAGAATTTACTGCCTTCAAAAACTTCGAAATCTCCAAGTCAGTAGCCGCATCCTTCAGACCTTTTACTCTTCTTTTATTGAGTCCGTTCTTACCTTTTCTTTTATCTGCTGGTATGGAAGTTTGTGTGTAAAAAACAAAAGTATTCTGGATCGAGTAGTGAAAGTCTGTGGGAGGGTTGTAGGAGTGAAACAAGAGAGTCTGCAGGTGTTGTATGAAAGACGTGTTGTGCAGAAAGCTATTTGCTTTGTGCTGGATAGCACTCATGTGCTTGCGCACCACTTCCAGCTCCTGCCTACCAAACACCAAGGGTCAGAACTCTCAGAACGAAAAACAGTTTTATTCCAAAGGCTGTCTCATTACTTAATAAATGACATGTGTGTGTATGTGTGTGTGTGTGTGTGTTTTGTTTGCCCAAAATAATCTCATTTCACATTTGCTGTCGTTTAATGTTAGCATGCATAAGTGTAATTCTATTCATATGTGACTGTGCATTTGTATCCTCATTGTCATTATGATTGTTATTATTATTGTGATGTTTATTCCTTGTTGATTGTAATTGTACACCACAATGTAATTTATTGTAAAAGATAATAAAGTTGTCTTATCTTATCTTATCTTAGACATCAGAATCTGCACTGACTTCAAAAGACTTAACATGGCAGTAAGAAGAGAACGATGCGTACTTCCCATACTTGAAGACGCACTCCACAAGCTGAAGGGCTCTGCAGTCTACAGCAAGCTGGACGCTACTTCAGGCTTCTATCAGATACCTCTGGATGAAATTCAGCAAAACTGACCACTTTCATAAGCCCTTTTGGCCGGTACTATTACCGCCGCTTGCCGTTCGGGATCTCGTCAGCACCCGAAATCTTCCAGAGAACAATGGAAACTCTTCTCCAAGGTCAAGACCATGTTCTGTGCTACTTCGACGATATTCTGGTGTATAGTGACAATGAGAACGATCACCAGAAACATCTCATCGCCACCATCGACAAGCTGACTGAAGCTGGACTGAAACTCAACAAAGAAAAGTGTGTGTTCTCAAAGCCAGATATAAAATTTCTGGGCTACATCATCAGTCGTGATGGAGTTCGGCCAGACCCGAGAAAGGTCGACGCAATCCTGAAGATGCCGGATCCAACCGATGTGAATGAACTGAGGCGCTTCTTGGGAATGGTGAATTTCCTGGGGCGCTACTAGCCAAATCTCTCGACTGTGTTACAGCCAATGACTGAACTTCTCAAGAAAGAACGCGCCTGGACTTGGGGCCCAGCGCAAGCAAACGCCGTAGAGCAAGTGAAGAAACTCTTAACGAACGCACCAACGCTTGTCTTCTTCGACCCATCAAAGCCGACAGTCGTGAGCAGCGACGCGAGTTCTTATGGGATCGGAGGAGTCCTACTCCAAGATCATGGAGGCACCTTGAAACCAGTTGCATACTGCTCTCGTACTCTCACAGCGACAGAGCGCAGGTATGCTCAAATTGAGAAAGAATGTCTCGCAGCCGTTTGGTCCTGTGAACGTTTTGATCGTTACCTCATCGGGCTTGAGTCGTTCAACCTAGAAACAGACCACAAGCCGCTTGTGCTGTTGGTGAACACGAAAGACCTTTCAGAAACTCCGATACGCTGTCAACGCATGCTGATGCGTTTCCTTCACTTCAAGGTCATAGCCACATACACACCTGGCAAGAACATGATGGTACCAGATCAACTTTCCCGCAGTCCGTCGGCGACGCGGTACCCAGAAATGATCTTCACAGAAGACGACGTTGAGGCTCAAGTGAACGTCGTAACATCGAACTGGCCACTGTCCGATGCTAAATTGGACAAAATCAGAGCAGAGACGCAGCGTGACGTCACACTGAGGAACGCCATTGAATACACAGAAGAAGGATGGCCAGCGTACAAAGAAGATGTGAAGCTCGCTGCAAGAAACCTCTTCGCAGTCCGAGGAGAACTGAGCGTGGTGAATGGCATTCTCACCAAAGGGGAGAGAATAGTCGTGCCATACTCTATGAGAAATAAAATTTTAAACTGCATACATGAGGGACATCTAGGTCTGACTAAATGCAGAGAGCGTGCAAACCAGTGTGTTTGGTGGCCACAAATCACAAAAGATATAAAAGACAAAGTTGCCTCATGCAGATACTGTGTCGAACAGAAACCTTCGCAACACAGAGAACCTCTGATTCCTTCACAGTTGCCAGATCGCCCATTTCAGAAAATAGGCATCGACATTTGTGAACTGAAGGGAAAACACTATCTTGTTTCCATAGACTATTATTCAAGATGGATCGACATTGCATATCTGAATAGTCTGTCATCCAGTGCAGTCATCGGAAAACTAAAGAACAATTTTGCATTTCATGGAATACCAGAGACTGTAATCTCAGATAACGGGACACAGTTCAGTTCTGTGGAATTCAAGAAATTTTCAGAAGACTGGAATTTTCAGCATATAACTTCCAGTCCACACTATCCACAGTCAAATGGGGAGGCGGAGAGAGCCGTCAAAACAGCAAAGGACATTAAGAGACAAGAAGACGCGTTCAGAGCTTTACTCGTCTATCGCTCAAACCCCATTCCAGCATTAGGAGCGAGCCCAGCAGAAATCGCCCTAGGCCGCAAGTTGAGAACAACGCTTCCGACGTTGCCTCAGAATCTGAAGTCACGTGTTGTTGATCCTGAAGTTCTTCGATCACGTGGCAACGCTGTAAACAAAGCAGGAAAAAGAACTATGATCGCCATCATGGTGTGAAGTCACTCCCTGACCTCCAGCCCGGTGACCAAGTCCTCGTCAAAATTGATGGAGAGAAAGGAGGGTGGAAGCAGCAGGCCGAAGTGAGGGAAAAATGTGCGCCGAGGTCGTACATACTACATACCCCAGGTGGACTGATCAGACGCAACCGCAAACACTTGCGGCTATGCCCGCCGTCGCCAGACGACCGCAGCAACTATGCAGCAACGAGCACGCCAGTGTTCGTGCCCAGCAGTGTACCAGTGACTCAGCAGAGCCAGCAGGAGATGACCAGAAAGCCACTGCCAGACCGCAGCTCTATGGTGATGTCACCGAGGCCACCCCTGTTCCAGCTGCCGAGGCCGCCATCGCCTCAGAAGTCTCCGCCAGTGCAACTGCCTGAGACACACCAGCCCTAGCCGTGCCGCCGCCAAAGCAGCCCGAGCATAGCGGACAGTCAGTACCAGCATCACTCTACCATACACGTAGTGGAAGAATGATCCACAAGCCAGCCAGGTTCCTGAACTGAAGTGCTTGACTGTATTAAGATTTGAGTTATGTACTAAGGATAATTGCACTCTTTCAAATGTGCTGGTAGTGTTAGCCTTCATCTCTGTTTGAACAGTTAAAGTTAAAAATGCAGTGATATATAAGTTTATAGGAAGTGAGAATATTCACAAGAATTATTATTTGAAATGCCTATGAGTATTATTATGAAAAGCAATTTCAAGAAAAAGACATTACTTATAATAGTATAAAATAGAAAGTGGAAGGTTCAGGCAAAACTGTGAAGATGATGAACATTTATTCCAGACATTCATTCAGCAAAAAAGACTTGTTATGAATAATAATTATTTTATAAAGGTTTTAATTCTCAGTGAAGAGAAGATAACACAAAAGTGCTAGAATAATTTGCATTATGTTTTTGCCAGAACTGTAAACAGTTCATGATTTTAGTCAAGGCTTGTTTATAGTTTAAGTTGTGCTGGTATTTTTAGTTTATGTTGCTCTGCATCAAACTTGAAAGAGATATATTAAGAAACAGTTAAATGTTATGATAATAATTGAAATCAGTATTTTGTAGAGAAGACTAAAATACTTAGGAAGGGAGGTGTGTTGAGATTAATACTGGATTACTTCCCTTTAACCACTACACTGTTTGTAATGAATATTTTTGGGTTAGAGATTAAAGAAGCTTCCACTGCATCATGGCGTATGAATGACATGCTTGTGTGAATGCTGCACTAAAACGCGTGCGCCCAAACATAGCCAACCTGATAAACACATCGAACCATCAAAGCACTCATCAAACTGTTGAAATCCCATCATTCCATTCACAAATAATTGATTAGGCTTACCCTCAATCACAACAGACACTTTTGTAAAATTCGGATTTATAAAATTTTCACTGTCACGATTATAATTAGATTCTTTCACAAACAACAACAGTATGCCTTTAAAACTTCGAGCAGGTGAATTTATGTTGATGGTCCATAATGCGTCTAATAAATCTTTATTAAACTGCCTGTAGAGGACAATCCTATCATAATAAATTGCTAGTTTGTCATATTGCCCCCTGATCATCCTACTGAGTTCGGCGTGAGTGACCACTTCATATTCAAGTGATGTCTGTAATTGTATAACAAGCATCATTGTCAGAGCTAATTACTACTTGAGAATAATCATTACAAATAATTTCGTAAGACAGCCTATCGTTAAATGAACCTTGATGAAATGGCAGATGACTGTGTAGCAGTTCAAAATCAAGGGGAAAATAAAACCTGTTTTTGTACACAGCAGCTAATGCATTTTCACTTTTGTTGGAAGTGATAGCACTGCCAGCTTTGATTCGAACTTTTGCCACGCTGGCCCCTTGAATCCCTTGACCAACCAAATCTTCCCTTTCAAATTTACTCAGCCAGAGATCTGTATAACAAAACAAAACACCTACGTCATCTATACTTTGGATTTCTCGCCCCTCAAGTTTAATAACCATTCTTTTAATTAAAGCTCTACCTAGATTGTTGACTATGGTTTTGTTAGGACCTTGTCAGAATCCAGACTAATTTTAAATCTCAATTTAGGACTGCCTGGAACTATTACATCATCAGGGCCTAAATTTGGAAATCGTATGGTTAGTAGCTGATTAGGCTCTATGCTGCTTGGATTGTTTGTAATAATTATTGTGCTTTTCTCACAATTGATGCCTAAAGGCGTCCTCAATCCGCGTGTAGGGTCTAACAAGTTTCTGTAGCTTTGCATTTTTAATGTGATAAAAAAATATTTAAAAATGGCAAAAGGCAATGAAGCTCCGGATGAAGTGTTTAAACCTGATGAACCTAATAAATCTAATGAAGACCATGACGTTACACTGCTTTCAATGGTAGGTGACGACATGAGCCAAACAAGACCAAGTATAAGAGAAGAATTAGGTCAAGTAACTGAAACCCAAAAAGCCAGAAAAATCAATAAATTTTACAATTACATAGGGCGCGAGTTACCGGAATATGTTAGTCCCAGTGACTTCAAGCTAGACAAAAATAATCACTTGTTTATAAACACTATTGTATCCGGTAAAAAAAGTAAGAGTACAGTTAACTATGTCAAAGAATCCTGATAAATTTTATGCTGGTCTACATTGAAAACTAAACTCCCAGTGACTGTAATACGATCATTGGGGCTTTCCGATAACAGACCATTGCATAGGCAAGCAGAGTGTCACTTCAACGAATAGAGGCATTGTTACCAAATTCAGAAATAGGGCTACAAGACTTAACTGACTCTGCATTACAAGTAAATACAGAGTTAAAAACTTTACAAACAAAAGCGGACACTAATGTTGATCAGGTTATGGAAACTATCAATGACCGCCATTATTGCCACTGCGCGAGCTTCAAGGCTTAGATAAAGCTTTACAATCTGTAAGAGGGGAGACAATGATGAATTTAGCCAAGCTCAGTGAGCTCGACAAACATAGAAAAACAAAAAACAAAAAGAATAAACTAGCAGAAGCTGATGACTTGAACTTAAGCATGGAGGTCAAACAGATGATCCAAAAGAAGCTCGCGGACCTTTACACAGAACGCTCAGCGAGGCTAGAAGCCTTATCCATTAACAGAGAAAAATTAATAACTAATTTCGCCAGAATAAAAGAAAGGTGCATAAAATTTTACACGAAGACACTACACTTGCAGAAAGAATTCAAACACTGCTCAGAGAGCAAGGGTGTTACAATATTTAGCATTCTTACAGCTGTTGGGATGACAATAAGTACACTAGTCTTAGCACTGACTAGAACCGTAGGCATTAGTGGCAGTGGACCTGACGGTGGATCTGGCGGTATCTGTGGTAGTCCGGTTAAAGACTGGATTAAGAAGACATTACAAAACATAGCTAACTTATTGAAACGCCTAGGTGACAAACTTGTAGACGCACTTCCAGGAATATTAGGTTCTGTATTTTCATGGATATTTAATACTGCTTCTAAAGTTGTCTGGGCGTCTGAACATCTGTGGTCTTTGTTTATAATAATATTACTCTGGTTACTTAAAATAGTAAATCACAATTAATCCTGCAAACAATAAACCACCTGTAAGCGCTAGACCCATGATCAATAACCAGTGGTAGATAAGTTCATTATTACCAGTAAATACCATATTCGCTGTATTCACTGTATTCACCACATTCGCTGTATTTAATTATTCAATGTATTTATTGTAGGATTGTAGCCTATATGAAATTGAGGGTCGGCAATCACTATATTGTTGTTGTAGTTTGATATAGTTCCTATCCTAAGCTGAAGATCTGAAGGCAACATTATACAGTCCTAAACCTATTATGTAATCTACTTTCAATCTAGCATACTTTAAAGTGTCCTGATATCTTTTAATACTCGCGGCAAATCTACTGCCGAATTAATGGAATCTTCTATGTTGACTAGAAACTGCTTTTGTGCATCGAAGCTAGTTCCCCCAATGATATTACTTTGTGTTTCCGCTTGAGACCCAAGAATGCACCACGCATACGTACAAATAGATTCATTCAGTCTTTCCACCCCACTTTGGGTAAATCCGTTTGATGTGTCCAAATTAAAAGTGCTGTATGCTATGTGTTTTTGTCTGATATAAAGTAATCGAACTTGGCTGTTGTAGTTAAATGATGTGAATCCAGGTACGTAAGGCCCCGGATATAAATTACCTACAGCATATCTAAATAAAGTCCCCATTCCGTGATTGAGGTCTAGTTTTTTATCTGAAGTCTGTTTTAGTATCAATTCCGAATTCATTGCACAACCTTTGATACTTTTTGTCAAAGCTGTTGTTAAATGGATTAAAGTTTTTGTCGGTGGGTAACGGAGCCTGAAGTTCAGACAACACCCATCTCACTTGATAATACAAATGGAACAGATAAATAGACTTCAACGTAGGATCTGGGTGATTAAGGTGATGAACGTAAGAAACTCCTGCAACCAGTTGTAGCGCAAGACACGGCAAAATTAACCTGATTCTGAAAGAACTGCATACCCCCATTGTTTAGCCATTGGTTAGCTAAAAAGTCGCTCGTAATATCTGGGTTGAGGTAATGATTAAAAATATTATGGGGGCTAGTTTTAAAATGAACGTTTGCTGCCACAGCTATTATCAGCTTGGTTAGGTCAACTGCTTTTTCGTACTAATAAGGCCCTGTAGTATACTTTGCAGCTTTATTATATTTATAATGTGCATACATTTTTATTATATTAAAAAATATGTTTGTAACTTTTGAATCTGTAAACTCAGGCTACCCATTGAACTTCGTCATCCTATTGACAACACAAACAACGACCTTAAAGTAGGCATCATCCTACACGAAATATTCTACACGGTTAAATGGGTAAATATTAGTCATGATCTAAACAACAACTGGATAATGATTAATAAAAAAAGGCACTTTATTCATGCCGGCTATTATGACTTCTGCAAACCTACTGAAGAATTGTTTAAACCTCATTCGATTGAAGCAAAAATGAACCCTGCTAACTTGATAGTAAATTTAACTTTCCATAAAAACCAGCATAAAGACATTACCAGCGTTACACTTGCGCCAAAGCTGGCAGAAATATTAGGTTTCTGTGGCAATGAATTATTTTTTGACTCCAGCATCAGCGGCAACTATGACAACGTCTTCATCGGCAGTACTTTAAAATTTATTGGAACAAAACCTATGAATTTGTTAATTAATAATAGATTGTTTGTGTACCTTCATCAACTGAAGACATCAGAAAACTTAGTAAACGGAACTCCTAGTACATTGCTAAGGATAATTTCAACTCAGAAAGAATCTTACTGAGATCCAGTTTCATTAAAATTTCTGCCTCAAATGCGCCACTTAAGTCAGGACTATCATACTAGTTTCTGCTTCAAAATAACTAACCAAAACAACGAAATTGTAGACTTTGATTTTGAAGATCTTACAATTATTCTTGAGATAAAATAAAGTTTAATTTTAAAACATACAATGTCAAACGGTAACCTGTCCTACCATTGAACTGAAAGACCTAGCAGACACAATTGACTTTGATGCGAATGCTATTGTTGGGTCTATTTACGGTTTCGAATTTACACCAACTGGATATTATAAACGAATACTAGTACCGTCAGTGCCGTCAGCAGTGCCGCCATCAGTGCCAGAAAAACCATCTATCGATCAGCTAAAGGATTTTAGTGCCGGTAAAGTAGAGCCTGATTTTAAGTATGCTATTACTAAACGAAAAAATACCTGGTCTTTAACACCTGTAGACACAGAATTAGATTGGCTTATCAAATTCAAGTGCGAAAGCCCATACACTTTTATGGGACCAGACAATAAATTTAAGAAAATTATTAATGCTGGGCCTGTGTTAGTTAGTCTAGTGCTGGATGAAAATAATCGAGAAAACATAGAAATCAAAGCCTATAAAATAACTATGCATGTTTTACATAAGCGTGATACAGCTGGGAAAAATGTTAGAGTTGTACTACAGCCTCCTCTGCTAGGTAGTGCAGCTATGATAGTACTTGACATAATTGCTCACAAACCTACGCAGAGAAACGTTCATGTAATTCCGCACGTGACTCTAAGTTGGACTGATTTAGATGAGGAACCCAGACGAATTACAGTATTTATGAAGAAAAGAGAAAATGAAGATCAGTACTCTGTATTTGCTTCCTCGCCCAAGATAACTTTTGTCCCTGTCACAAATCCTATTGAAAAAATAGTGCAAATTAACCTAGACAACGTAGATCAGTTAGCATTGTATTTCAGCAATCAGATATTTTCTGATAGTCAAATAGAATATTTTGCTAATAAACTAAAATCAAGCTAATTATTGTTAATTAATAAAAAGCTTTTTTCACACTAAAAATATGACTGCAGAAGCAGTAGTGGAAGAAGAACCAATACAACCAATTATACAGCCTAGCGTTCCAACGTTAGACCTAAGAAAGGTTAAAAAATTCAGGTTGGAAGAAATAAGAAAAGTTAGGACTCAAATTGAATCAGATATCCAAAAGTACTCTAGATGCAGACGACGGTATTCCGGCGCTTTTAACGGAATAAATTACGTGTCCACTGGTCTAAATGTTATTAATACAGTGGAAGCTGCTATCAACATGGGATTATTGGTGACTGGAATTGGTATACCAATTAGTATTGGATTAGGGGTTGCTGCCGGATTATCTTCAGTGATGTCAGTTCTACTAGGTGTAATTAATACTAAAGTATCTAAGAAACTAGAAAATCACGACCTCATTTCTTGCCTGGCAATAGCTAAACTTACTAGCATGAACTTAATACTTTTGAAACCTCTAGAAGACACTCAGATTACAGACCAAGAGTTTGTAATTATCCAGCGAGATTTTGAAGAATATAAAAAGTTGAAGCATGACATCCAATCTAAATCTAGGTCTGCACCTGTTAATGTTGAAGAAATTAAAAAAAATTAATATAAGAAGGGAGACTACTGGAGCAGAAGGAGCAACTAGATGCTTTGAAGAAAAAGCTGGGTGCTTCAGAATAAATACAGTTAACATTTACTTCGGACCTACAAGCCTTACGGACCTTCCTGGTCTTGCCGGCCTTCCTCCTTATTCATATTCATAGTCATAGTTTCTACCTGTAATTTATAGTGGCCTAGAGCGTATGCGAACTTTTAGTTACTCTTAACCGCTTTGTGTCATTGGCACACAATGTTTTTTTAGTCATCACTGCAGTGGATAGAACATGGTTTTTAGACTGTATAGTTGTGTTAGGGTATGGTTTAACTTCTTGCTCGTCTAAGGCTTCCAGGTAGTTTTTTGTGCCTGATATCTCTGTTTTTTATTGCCGCTTTTTGGGTGCCTTTTGCTTTTGAAGATTCCCCCGATTCGTGTTTAATACTGTACTGCTTAGATCGCAAACCTGCGTATTCTTCTATTAGTTTCCCGTTCATTTAATCTTTCATCAAACCCAATTTCTTTTGGTTTGTTTTGCTGTACAAAGGGTGAGTTTCAGGGTAATCACTAGTATCGTAATGTTGTAGTTCCAATTCTAAGTCTTTATAAATGTCTTCAGTAGGGATGTCTAGTATAAGGGAATCTGTGTCTGTGTATAAAAATCTGGCCTCCAGGTATTTAGGTTTAAAGTAATCGTAGTAAAATTTGAACATTAATAATTTAGAAAGGTCAAGAATAGTCATCCCCATAACCACGGGTTTGTCTAAATTTACTTGTGTGGTTTTCATGGTAACGGCATACAGCGAGTCATGAAACTCTTTGTAACCAAGGTATTGAGGCTTAGATGTTAATTTAATTGCTTGATTGGGTGATGTAATTAGCCTGACGTCTTTTCGTTTGTATGGGTTCTCCATAGTTTTACCAAAACAGCTGTTATTCAGCAGCTTAAAGAAATCTTTTTCAAACATAGATTGTGCTTGTTTTCTGAGCTCTGTGTTTTATTGATGTATCCGGCCAAGACGTTTGTTTGTTTAAAGTATAAAAGCTTATGAATCGCTGTGCACTTCATGCCATGTCTGATGTAGAACTGCAGGTTTCTGTAGTGACAGACGTAATTAGATTTATTATAGAGGTTGGGAATAAGTTTAAGTTGCTTGTCTGTACCATGCATTCTTTCCGGTGCTAATGGGTAATCATTATGTAGGTCCATGTAAGGCCTTGGGATACTCTAGGTCAACTTCGACAATAAACCCTATAGTATGATCTTTAGGGTGATTTAAAATACTGTTTAACCATGTCAAGTTTGTGGGGTTTGGATTAACATGTAATTTGAAATCTGAAACTAGTAAAAGCTCACTCATTGCCCAACCCTATAAATTGTTGGCGTCTAAGTACATTATATAATTAGTTTTCTGTGAGGTGTCATAGTGCTTCAGGTACTTATTGTTGGCTTTGCAATAATTATGAGCTGCCACACTTATTCCACCTCGAGTGCCCGACTCAATCATAGTCATCATTACCTGGTCAGTTATAAGATCAATTTTAGAACCACTAAGTTTTAAGAAAGCATCCCAACTCATTCCCGGTGAAGAAATATAATGAAAAGAATTGAGGGAGTAATGATGTAAACTCGTTTCTCTGTATTTTTCAAACACATGGCCAACAAACAGACGTCAGCTTTTAAATATATGTCATGGTAGTCACCAAGGTTTTTACATCTGAGTGCATTCCAGACCTTCTGAGCATGTTCGAAATCGGAATCACTAATAAACGTTTTATTGAGTGAGGAATAAAAGTTTTCTTTAGGTGGCAATTCCAGTTCTTCAAACACTTCCAAAGAGTCCATTTATTCATAAGAATACACACCTTTCTGAATAAGTGTAACGTCTGGAAAATATTTACTAGTGATAGGGTAGCTGGGTAAGTTCTTAGCTAGTCTTTCTAAACTGGAAGACAAATGTTGAAAGCTGTCATAAAACTTTAATGTATTCAGAGTGAACGTTTTATATTTTTCTTCTGTCTCTGCAATACATGACACTCTGTATGCTTTCGTCACAGCCTGCATTATTAAATGTGAATCATAATTTTGAAGATTGTGAATGAAAATAGGGAGAGAGAAATGTTTGATTCCATAATATTCTAAGTTGCACTTCTGATGAGCAGCGCCTCTGAATGCCCCTGTTATATGACAATGATCTCTCACCCTTTGGGCCTTCATGTCATTCATCCGGTCCTGATTTGGCTCGGAAGAGTCCGCTGGACCTAAAGCAACAATTATGTAATGTAATGTAATGTCATTCATGTCGAACTCATTATTACAAATGTGGCAATGTGTAGCTGCTTTAAAATTATTGGAGTCAGATTCAGTAAATATCATAGGCGCCGGATTATCTAGCTGCAATAAACACAATTTGTATATTTAATTCATCTCATCTAAGAGCTGCATAGGGCCCTCTGTAAATAACAGGCTCTGTATGTTGTCTGTCGGCTCTAACAACTACATACCCGAAACTGCAGACTTCGTGAAGGTGTGTGAGGAATGAATTACTAAATCCTTGCGGGCCTTGCTATTTTAAAATCAATGATTCGAAGTCGGCATAAACTATATAAGGTTGTTTGAATTGTGTGTTGATGTTTTTAAAATATAACTGGGAACCTGGCTTCGGTAACACAAGCCAGGTTTGAATATCTGTCATGCTTTTGCTTATTTTACTATGCTTGACAGCCACTTGGAGATTAGATACTCTGGTTAAAACAGGGTCTGCACAAATATTGTTTGCCGCCATGTTTTGAAGTGTGTCCTAATAATCTAGATATGTTTCGTATCAGAGTATAATGTTGCATGCTAGGGTCTTGCAGGTCTGTTATTAGTAAAAGATCGATGTGGTGATTGTGGTCTGAAAACAATGGGGCATTAGGAGAGATTCTTAAAGGCATAAGTTTTGATTCAGGGTCCCAAACATATACATTGAATGTTGTAGGAGAGTTCTGGGATTCAAATTTGTCAATAGCGTCAAGGCTAACAGGAAAATTAATGCCTTTAAGATTTAGATTCGTTACTTTATCTTTGTGCAGCGACACTCTTTCGGGAAGTTCTTTAGACTGAATAGGATATAATTTAGCCAGAACACACCACATAAAACATTTGTCGTCTGAGTTCTTAATATTCAATACAGCCTTCTTGTCAAGAATTTCTTTGGGAAGAGGGATATAAGATTTTCCTTTGATTGGATTATACTTTGTAATGTTCAGTTCTAATGATACTAAAGTTCCTTCTGCCCACCCAAACCTTTTCATAGTTGCACGCTCTATACTACCTTGTAACTGATTGATCAAGATGTTGTTATAAGCATTGTCTAGGTCTGAAGATTTTAACACTTCAATTTGACTTGAAGAAACCCACACAGTCACCGTTTCATCAATACTGCCAGGTTTAATAAAGGTTACCTCAGCATGGATGTGTATTTTAACAGGGGATTTGAAACTAAAACTGTTGGGTACAAATGGCCAATTATTATAGACAGATTTAATAACATTTTGACTGTCAAGAATAGGGAGTTGTAAGATGTCTTTAAACAAAGGAGATTGCGAAAGACTTTTTGTGTCCGTCATTTTTATACTGATGACAAAACTTAAAATAAAATAAAATAATTAATGAAATAATTAAATAAACTAAAATTTAAGCCTATCGTTCCCATATGGGGACGCCCGGCGTTTTTTTGTTTTCCTATATGAAACTTCTAATAATGAACAAATACTCCACATCAGCAGTGTAAGGTAGAGAATAAGGAATAATAAAATCGGTTTTTAGAGTTTCTTCCCTTGACAGTGCATTTCCTTCCCCGCCATATTTGTGTAATTTACATGGTGAAAAGCATCAGAATGAATTCTCAAAGAGGGAAAGACTGTACTTTTGTAATTATAAACAATTATAATAATATTGCTGAAGAAAACATAAAGCCATATATGTATTCTAGAAACGTTTTCTGTAGTTTTTGGATAAAGTGAATGGTTTGGCTACAGCATGATGTTGAACCGGTGTCCCCGTATGAGGACGCTAGGCACAAATGCCCACATGTTTTCTAAAGCTTTTATTTCTGATTTTTTTTCTCGAGAAACTTCACAGTAAATGAGGTCATAGACATGCTGGAAGCCGATGGAATGTTTCATGAAGCTGATTTATATATTGATCCACCAGAAGTTAATGGCCTTGCTGATGAGGATTGTGGTGAGGAAGATGGCGATGTTCAGATTCACAACCTGTGTGGACGACAGCTTGCAGCGAAGGCAACAGCTACTATCTCCGGTCCGCAAGGCAGAATTCAACTTGAATACCAGGAAACTGATGCTGACGTAAGCGCAAACATTACATGAGAATTTCATTCCAGCGCACTACAAGGAGGCCAGACTTAGCATCTTGCCTGTAGTCAAAGGTCCCACATTCCGTCTTCTGAATTTCTGCAGTTGGTCTCACTGGGCAATCTTTCAGCCTGTTTGCTCTAATGGTACCGGTACATCCAATGCGTTTCTGTGTCAGACAGTCCACAAGTTTCAAGGACGTGAAGAGGTTGTCGAAGGTCAAATGATAATTATCCCCTGACCCTTCTTCCTGAAGCTCAGCGATGAGATCCACAACAACGGAGCCACCCATGCCAAGGCCTGGGTACTCTACAACAGGCTGGCGTCCCTTGGCTTCCTGGTACGGCTCGAAATGAACAGCAAATCCTAACGGGGTTGTCAGCACCCACATCTTGAACCCGAATCGTATAGGCTTACCCCTGATAAACTGCTTGGCTCCGTGCCTCCCATAGTATGGAATCATGCTTTCATCGATGCTCAAATTCTGCTGTTTCATGACTGACTTGAAAAACACAAGACAGCGATCGTTGCACATCTTCAATGTTGTCAATGTCGCTTCCAACACTGTCGACATCAATCCAGTAAAGTCAGCCACCCGCTGGTCTAGATCAACAAAGAAGTTTGTGAAGATTGATCAGCCATCTGTCATCTCCCACTACAACAAAACCATGGGTGGCGTAGATCGCATGGATCAAAACGTACACAAGTATAGAGTGGGCATCAGGTCCAAGAAATGGTGGTGGGCCATTTTCTCTTTCTCTCTGGATTTCTGTGTCCAGCAGACATGGCACATGTATCGTGCAACATCTGCTGCAGAGGAATCTACCATGGATCTCCTGGCTGTTCGTCGTGCCATTGCGAACACATATCTGAAACGGGCACAAAAACCTTTACGTATCGGTCGTCCCCTTGGTCAAACACCCAGGTTGGAAGGAAGAGTTCCAGCAGCAGTTAGATTTGATGGCAAAGATCATCTTGTGGATTGCATCACAAAGCAGAGAAGGTGCACACATTGCGTAAAGAAAGCACGACAGATCTGTACCAAGTGCGGCGTTGTATGCACCACAAGTGCTTTGTGGTGTTCCATACCTCCCCTTGAGCAGGTTGAAATGAGCCTTGTATTTTTATTGAAGAATGTTTTTGAAGACATAAACTGAACTGATGTTTGGAGTAACAATGCTTACTAAGAGTTTATGGAAATTTTCTCCAGATGTTTCTTTCCCAGGTTTTATTGTATTTTATTTTACTTTATTGTATTTCTGTTCAAAATAATGCTTAGCAACATAAGTAGACACAATTACAGTGTTAGAAACATTACTTGCAGTAAATAAAAGACGTTTACCATGTTCAGGTGCTCTTTGCTCTCAGTTTGTGTATGTATAAAAACATGTGGGTATTTGTGCCTAGCGTCCCCATATGGGGATGCTTGTAAAACATGCTCCAGACACAAGAAACGCAGAACAAAACCAAAAACAATGTGAGATCCAGTCTTAAACCAATACTTGATCTCAGAAAACACGCAAAACGTCAGGGAAAAAAATTCAGGCTTATATGGGTTAAATTTACATGTAATTAACTAGGGAAACATTCGCATTTACAAACATGATGTTGGTCCATTTTACGAACCTTAAGGATCTTATGGATAAAACTCCCCCACAATCTCTCGAAGTAAAATGTATATGGTAGTAAAAGGTTTTTATTATAATTTCCACACTCAACAATTCTATTAAAATGTTTTTCAAATTCTATTTTGCATGCAAATTTGAATTATTTATTAATTTGGTGTTGCATAGTATAGTTATTATACATAAAGATGTATTTTGTAGGTAAACCTGTGAAAAAGGTGGTCCAATATTCATCATTCACTATGGCAAACATTGGTGAAAGGTCTTCTAATATAGTTGGCAAGCTCCTTACTGTGTTCTAATTTTTAGACATTTTTATTTTCTTAATTAGAAAATCTTAATGGTTCTGTGTCGGGTGGAACAATTTGAAGTTCTTTTACAAAATTTCTTTGTGGTGTTCTACGATCACTTCTTGGTCTTAAATAATATACAGGCAGATCAGTATACAATGCTCTGTCAACTTCATAAACGCTTTAAAAACCAAACCAGGTCTGTAGCTCTTCTTCTAGTGTCATTAGCAACTTCTCCAGGCTGATAAAGGTATCTAACTGTTTTGTTCCTTAAAGTTAGGTCCGGCTGACCAGGCTTTGAAACAGTAACAACAGTCTGTTTCTTTTTAATAGCCTCAACTGGTTTTAATCCTGTAACTCTGGTTGGTTCTGAATTAATTTCCCTTAAAACTCGAGGCAGCCTAATAACCCATTCTGTATTAGTGGTTTCAGTAAACAACTCCTTTGAATACTGATAAGTGAGTAATCTTTCTGCCAGTTGCCGATTAAAGTTTTCTACAACACCCTGTGATCTGTGTAATCCAACAACTCCTCTTCTAACGGTTACCTTATGTTTTAACAAAAGCTGGTTAATGGCTCCTTTGAATTCAGACCCCTCATCGCATTGAATAAGTCTAGGGAACCTTAGAGGTCCTCTTGAATAAATCACATTTAAGGCTTGAGCGACCTCAGCAGAATATTTAGTCCTAAGAGCATGAGCATCCTTAAACCTGGTAGCTAAATCGATAACAGTAAGGGCATACCTGTATTTTGTCATGGAGAAGATATAACAAATCTATTTGGTGTGTGTCATTTGGTCTGGAGTTTTCAAATTTTGGTCTTATTATTTTCTTTGGGGGTGGAAGATAGATTTGCCATACAGCTTGCTTTGATAACCATTGTTTAACTACGTTTGCTGACAACCCAGTCTTTTCTACTAGTTTATTAACTGCCGTCATCCCTTTCCAATATCCGGATTGAGAATAATATAATCTAGACAAAAGTGAAGTCATATTTTATTTAGATTTATATTTTTGTTTAACAAGGTAATAAACTACTGTTATTCCAAACACAATTAAAATTAATTCTCCAGTCTCTGACATTGTAGATGCAATGTTAGGTGTGTAGTAGTCAGATAACACTAACTGTTTTAGTGAAGGTAGTGTCGTGCCAGTGAATAAATAATATTGGTGCAAAGCTTCATCAACGTCTTCAAATGTTTTATCAGCATGGCCTTCTTCTTTCAATCTTTTATTAACAAAACCAAGCTGCGTTAGTCTGTTTTTTTCGTATTCGGCCTGATCTTGTTGTAATTTTTCCATTGCTAAGTTATGCCGTTTTGATTCTTCTTTACTGTCTAGTTTTGAAAACAAATAATTTGATCCTGAAAAAGCTAAGGCATTGACAGCAGCAGAACCGATCACCATTGCAGCACTGGCCATTTTTTTATTGAGTTTTTATTTTTATTTGTATTTAAAATGAACGAATTGCGATGACTTGTTAACGCAAGAAGCTATTAATGTCACAGCTACAGGTGTTGACAACGAGAAAAGAGACAGGCTGGTTGCATTAGTAGCTTCCAGAAAGTCAAAGAATTATCTCGGTGTTGACTTAACACCTGAACAAGTACAAAGACTGAGGCCTGAAGAGATCATTATATTACATAATAAACATGATAAAGTCCTCGGCGCTTTAATGGTTAAAAGTTTAGGGCATTCGATTGTGAAGCTATATACCAAAGCTGTGTCGACCTGTTACTTTAGATTGCAAGAATGATTTATTTGATGATTTGATTCAAGATCCAGTTATTGTCAATGGTATTAGTGAGGTATCAAGAAATCTGTATTATTAGTTTGGAAGCTTGTTGGCACCATTTTCAGCTGGGTTAATTACTTTTCAACACATAAATTTTTCTGCTATTAAAAATGGACTCTTCCAATCCGGAGATGGAGATGGAGACGGAGGTGAAGAATTTGGAGAACCAACAGAACCCAGTGACAGTGACTAAACAAAAGAGCCTAGGAAGAATTGCAGCTGGAAAGAAGTTAGCAGAATTTAACAAGTTACATAGATGGAACAGACAAACAAAAGCAACCAGATTAAGAAAAAATGAATCACTAAAAGAAGAAACAATAACGCAACAAACATTAACAACAAACAAAGAAGAACCAATACAACCAATACAACCAGTACAATCTTCAAATAAGATATAGTATTTATGTATAGCCGGTGTAGTAGGTGCAAGTGTGTACATAATATATAAATACCGCCAAGGTAAAAAGAAACAGAAACCCCCAAAACCACTTGTAGAGAAAGAAATTGAATCATCTCCATCATTGAAGCCATCATTAGATTTGTTTTCAATGCAGTAATATTTTTTTTAATTATTATTATATAAAAAAATGAGTGTACCATATGAACATACATTTGTAAATCTTCGATACCATAGTGTTGTCTTAGTGGGCTTAAATATAACTTGAGCTATGATTGCAAAATCTCTTTTAAAAATGAAACCTATTGAATTGGGAAAGATGGATCTTTCAGATGTTGGTAAACTGGTTGTTATCTTTTCATTATCGTTATTTACTCGGGATTATCTTGTTAAACAAAAGATTATTCCCACGGACATTAATGTGTAATGTTGCAGTCACAATGCAGCGTGTTTTTAAACAGAAGGGTTGTAATTTTTTATGTTTAAAAGGAATATGTTTTATTTAAATTCCAACCATCTACTGCTTTCAATTAAAGAGGTAAGAAATATGAATACAGTGGAACCTCCAGTATAAGACCGTTCAAATTCTGAGAAGAAATGGTCTTATAATAGAGGTGGTCTTATACCGGAAATAAGGGGGGAAGAAAATGAGGGGTCAGGGTCGGAGGGGTATGTAGTCATAATTTTTTATCCTTTATGATAAGCTGAATTTGGGTCTTCCCAACGTCTAAACTTCTAGCAACAGACAAACTATCCCCCTTTTTACTTCTTTTAATCACTTTAATTCTCTCTGCCAAACTCAAAAATTTCCTCTTGCGCGACGCCATATTGACAAGACAGTGTAGGCGAGTAATGTCCCTTACTTGCAAACCGGAAATAGCAGACAACAGCAGAAGTACACTAACATGAGAGAAAAAACGGTTAGTTTAAGGGCTTTAGACACGGTCGCTGGTCGCATAAACAAGGTTGTCGCATACCAGAGGTCAGTTATTACTGGAAGTAAATCAGTCAGAAGTTTTCAGGTCACATAACCGAGGGAGTCGTATACAAGAGAGACGGATACCGGAGGTTCCACTGTATATGTAGCAAATCAGGGATTTCCAGAGCGTTATGAAGTGGGTTAAAAAAACTCTTACAAACAGCATATTATGTAATAAAATGGCGTCAGTACAACAAGTGGGGTTAAACCAGCATTAATGCTATCTATAAACATCAGGGCGCACAAAAGCGCAAGGCTTAAATGAGTGCTGCCCAAATAATAATAATAATAATAATAATAATAATAATAATAATAATAATAATAATAATAATAATAATAATAATAATAATAATAATAATGTATCAAAATATCACACGACAGGAAACAACAACAGAACATTGATAAAAATACAAGAAATACCAAAAAAGAAATGCTAATTTAAAAACAATTTAAACAATAAATAGATTTCCAAGTGAAAGGGAAAAAAGAGAAAGAAAAAAGAATGAAAAAAATGGAGGAGGCGGGGTGGTGCTGGTGGTTGAGGGCGATGGTGGAGAGGGGAGGGTTGAGGGGAGAGGGTGGGGCCGGGGAGGGGCGGATGCGAGAGTGTTACATTTGTGGGAAGAAACTAACCGATGTGTGTTGAAGATCAAAGTTAGAAATCGAAGTATGTGGGAAGTCTTTGAAACTAAAATATGAAAATATACTATACTATACTATACAATACTATACTATACTATACTATACTATACTATACTATACTATACTATACTATACTATACTATACTATAATATGCGGTCAGAAGCGGTTACATGAAAGTAAAAATGTGTGAACAGTTGAAAACGTCTTGTTATTCCCTTGCAATGACAATTCTGCATTTCCAAACAGTAAGGTATTCAATTCAATTCAATTCAATACAACTTTATTTTCCACATAGGGCAATTACAAGATTTAGAAGCAGCTCATATTATTAAAATAAATAAATACATAAAGAAGTTTACAAAACTTTGAAATTTAAAGTTTATCACACGATTTCATAAGCACATGTCCTACCATACAAACATAAACCAAAAACACACTCACACACACACACACACACCACGCACATCATGAACACTCACAGCCAACAGTTAAACAGTTAAATCAAATAAAAACATGAAGGTAAGAAAATAAGGTAAAAAAATAAGGTAGAATATCACAAATGAATCATCAAATCAATCGGTCGATAAACAATCAATCAATCCATGAATCAGGCCATCGTCGAGCATTTAATTTTTAACATCAATAAATAAATAAAAAAATAAATAAATAAATAAATTTGCATTAGGGCGGTGGGGAAAATGTTAAAGCGGAGATGATCGCATCAAATTTAGCAGTCGAATCGAGCAAGGAATAAAACTGTGGGAGCGGCGATTACCCTTACAAGCCGGTAAGGCAAAACGGCGCCCGGATGGTAGCACTGAGAATTCGCCCGCCAGAACATGCTCTGGTCTACAAATAATTCCGTTCGCCTTCTTGATGATGATTTGCCGATCGCAGAAAGAACCCAGGTCTCTATGCCTGACACCGATGATCTTTGAACAGACATTGACAATGCTGGACAAGCTATTCCTATCCCTCACAGTCAGGCTATGGAACCAACAAACAAACGAAAAAGTCAGCAAGCTCTCAATGAAAGATTGATAAAACAAGCTGAGAATCTTAGAATCCACAGAGAAAGACTTCAGTTTCCGGAGAAGGTACAATCGCTGTTGGCCCCGTTTGACAATGCACTGTGTGTTCACATCCCATTTAAGCTTGCTTTCAAAAACTGTGCCCAAACACTTATATGTGTCAACAATCTCAACATCTTCATTATGAATAACACTTGGCTGGACCACCTCTTTGACTCTCCTAACGTCAAAAATCATCTCTTTCGTTTTAGTAACATTCATATCCAAAAAATTATCATCGCACCAATCCACGAAGTTCGTGAGGGCAAAATCATGATCTCCTCCTGGTCCTTGAAATAAAGACAACAAAGCTGAGTCATCAGAAAATTTTATCAGAAAACTATTTTCAGCAGTGCTTCTACAGCTGTCAGTATACATTATAAAAAAATGGCGACAGAACACAACCCTGTGGAGAACCTGTGGAAGTAACCAGAATTTCTGACAAAGAACCATTGACACAGACTCTCTGTTGTCTATTAGTCAAAAAATTTAAAGTCCAAAGTACAAGTTGATGACTGAGTTTAAAATCAGATACAAGTTTATCAACCAGAATATGAGGCTGCATAGTGTTAAAAGCAGAAGAGAAATCTGCAAAAAGCAGACTGGCATGCGCCTTAGGCTTCTCCAAATGGGTATACAGAGTGTTCAAGATAAACAACTTGGCATCCTCCACCCCCCTCCCAGCCCTATACGCAAACTGAAGGGGATCAAGAGCGGCACCAGTCGCAGTAAGAATGAGGGTTTTAATGATTTTCTCCAAGGGTTTCACAACAAGAGATGTGAGAGCGACAGGCCTAAAATCATTGGGTTGTTTGGGGTTGGGTTTCTTGGGTAGAGGCACGACATTAGAAATTTTCCAAATATCAGGAATCTGACCAGAATTTACAGACTGCTGGAAAAGGGGCTGAAAGACGCCTCCAAGATGATCAGCACAATAACGCAGTGCTTTACCACAAATTCCATCAGGGCCAGGAGCTCTATTAACATTTATAGACTTAAACAGTCTAGTAACACACTCCTGAGAAATCTCAATATCATGAATTGGGTCTAGGACAAGTGAGTGTCTAAAATCCAAAACATCAGCAGAAAAATCAAGCCTCCCAAAACGATTATAAAAAGCATTTAAAACATTGGCTACATCCATGTCCCTCACGCCCTCAAGTTTGACAGTACTTTTTCTAAAAGAGTCCACCTTCTGACTGACAGACGACATAGTCTTAATCCCTTGCCAGGCAGCCCGAAGGTCACCTCCACTATACTTAGCTTCTATTTTATCTTTATATACTCTCTTAGCCTTTCTAATGCAGTCACGAACTTCCCTATTAATTGTCTTCTTCTCATGGCTAGTCCCTTCAAAAAATACACGCTTCGTTTTGTTTAACACAGATTTCAACTCCTTCGTAATCCAAGGTTTATTATTAGGAAAAACAACAGTTTCTTTCACTGGGATGACAGAATCAACACAAAAAGAGATGTAGGATGAAATGACGTCAGCTAATTCATTCACAAATTCACACGCATTCTGAAAAACAGTCCAATCCGTGCAATCAAAACAACCCTGCAGACACTCAATACTATCGGCTAGTATTAACTTCCCTGAGGATAGGATCAAGAAGACCAATCGTTTGAATACGGGCATCGTCAAACAAAGGACAAAAAAGCAGGAAGTGTTCAGACGTTTCGGGCGGGTGTCCGCAACGGCAAACCGGGTCGTCTATAAAATGGCGACAATACATATCGTAGTTAAGGTAGCGTACACCCAGCCGAAGCCTGCCACGTGACATACGCTCAATGTTACATACACTGTTGCATACAACCAGTACACATTTCTCAATCAAACGTGTTGGGTAACCTAACTCCTGGGAGGAAAAAGAATTTTGTATGTATGTTGTTGTTTTCATTTTTAAATTTGCATTCAGTTTCATTATTAAGGGAAAAAATTGAGTACCCGGAGAAAACCCTCGGTGACCTGAGAGAATTTAAGTTAAATATTTCGGTTCCTTTTTAAAATACATCGCAAGAGAACGGTATGCCGAAACCATTAAGTTATTACGAAATGCATAGATTATTACGAAATGCATAGAATAAAACATAAGCCAGCATCAAACAAATAAAACGAATAATACATAAATACATAATTTGTATTATTATCACAATCTTGTATAGCGCCTTTCCAGTTTCATAACCTGCTAAAGGCGCTGGACGATACAGGATCTCATTCAAGCCGCCCCACGGAGAAGGTACCTAGTGCTTGCTGATGTTATTTGTGTAGCTGTACCACCGTTCAATGACATGAGCGTCGGGATCCTTACACACAAAAACAGCAACAAAAAACTTCGGTATCAGCTCAGGCATATATTTCATCATCGACCAGACAATCGGATACGGCTGCTTTTAGTTAAATACACTGTAACTCACCTGAGAAAGATGCATCATTATTGGGAGACACAGATGGCCGAGCAATTCCAAAACCACCTTCCAAGTCATGTTTAAGGCCACAGGAATCCAAGCAATTGGTGAAGTCGCATTGAAACAGCACTTCCGACGCTGAAATGCCCAAACAACACTTACATGACGGCATAACCCTTTTACTGCAGATGCAGCGTGCCGTGGTACGGCACAATCAATCAATCATCACTACCGTTGGACAGGATAAAATGCAACGAAGACAATATAAATATTAGTATTTGCAGTTCTTTAAATGTTGGAATAAAACCAAAGCAGTGGTAAAAGAAACCGCTTATATATTAAAGTAAGTTAAAAACAGTAACATTGAAGCGGAATTCAATAATTATTTCAGGACTTCATCTCGCGATTGTGTGCACTGAATTGCCTCAATCAACATCAGTCATGTTGCTAAAGAAAGTGTTCAGAGGATCATAATATAAAACTATATAGAACTAGCAGTAGTTTCAATATATTTATTGATTTTATGCTACCTCTTTTTTGGTCTGAGAAACTAGTTTAGCTTTCATCTATTATTCTACGATTTTAGCGAATTATTCAAATAATGTCAAAATATACATGTAAAATCATAAATTGTCTTACCTGAATACTGGAAATGTAGGCAGAAGGTTGCCAATGCCAGAAACAGACGGAAAGTCATTACTACGGTTTACACAAATATTGCATATGCAATTAATAATGGTCAATAAATTGTCTCCTTGGTGGGTGAAGTCCTATTTGTATTTACCTACTTTCACATATAGAGTTCAGATAGCATTAGATCCATTGGTTACAATGCAACACCAGTTGGCTTTCCTTTCACACCTTGTTTATCAACTTCAAAATTAGTTCAGCCTTTCACAGTGAAGCCATTTAAAATTTCTTCTAGCTGCAGCCTGAAATGAAAACCATCGACTTTAGCTTACAACATATCTACTTTTACATTACTCTTACATCAAAGTTGAGATGTTAACAAAAAAAATTATTTATTTGAGACTGAGACTTTATTTGTCTATAAAATTTACACAGAAATTTGCCTCTCGCCTGTACATAGTAAATGTAAAATGTAGAATATCTAGTAGAACCAACAAAATAAATAGTGCAATACATAAAATATAATAATACAAACACCCCAAACATACATACGCCGTATACTCCCGCATACATCCCACTACTCCATCACAAACCAACACCATCACGCCCAAAAACCAACCACACGCGTACTAAACACAACCCATGCACACACGTAATCATCACATGCTAAGCCAAAAAAAAACAAAAACAGGACTGTTTGAAACATTAACACGCACGCACACACACACATACACACACACACACACACACACACACAACCGTGTAGAAACGCCGTTGTGATGACTTTCATGAAATCCAACATACGTTACTTTGACATTTTTACAAATTTGTCAATTTTTTTAAGCTAACCCAAACCCTAACCCAAACCCCTAACCCTTAATCTAACCCTAAGCCTAACACTGCCCTAACCCTAACGGAACACTGTTTTGACGTCAAAATAACGGGGTCCGTTAAAAGAAAGTACGTAGAGGTTCAAGTGTATGTCAGACTAAAGGCGTTTCTACCTAGCCCCGCGCACACACACACACACACTAGAAACCACGTTCTGATGACTGTTGTGAAAAAAGCGGGGATTATTTCGACACACTTTCCATTTCTTTGACATTATTTTGACATTTTCAAATTTTTGAAGCTATCCCTAACTCTAACCCAAACCCTAACCCTAACACAGCCCTAACCCTAACGGAATACTGTTTTGGCGTCAAAACAACGGAGTCCGTCAAAAGAAAGTACGTAGAGGTTCAAGTGTATGAATATCGGCGTTTCTACCTAGCCACACACACACACATCTTCACACACCTAAAGACCCACAATACACAGTTTTCAAAACAACAACAAAAACTGCGTTAGACACTGTATATACTAAGATACAAGGCGGCAGGGATAGCTCAGTGGTCAGAGCGCACGACTTGTGTGAGTGCGTCTTAGGCGACGTGGGTTCGAATCCTGACTTCAGCAAACTATTTTGTGATTGCTGGATATTACGGGCCAGCACCTTGAGAAGTTCTCTGAGCTTGTAAGTGCGCTATATAAGAGAAATCTCTCTATACTGTATGCTGGATCATACACACACAGTACACACACACACACCGGCACGCCCTTTCACAAAAATCACGCACACACATGCCCACTGTTACGTTAAAACGCCCACGATAGTCCGTGTGTGACGCGCGCGATAGATCTGGTCGTTTTATTTTGCAAAGCATGCAATAACAGAGTGTATTTATCTTTGATTTGATTTTGCGTTGTTGTTAGAAGAAGTTTTGTATAACGTTGATAATTTTAGTTGGTCGATATTATTTGAGAATTTTCTAGAGTCTGGTTGTTTACTATCGATCGAAGCGTATGGATAATTCTAGTGGTAACTAGAGAAGCTTCTATCCTAAAAATAGGGTTGTATGACGTGAGACGGTGATGACGAGGTTTGTTCTGGTTGGTTGAAATTGTGTCGCGCTCGAACGTTCGGACGCTCTCTCGAGTTTAGAGAGACTATATATAGTGCCGCACTGTTTCAAAAGGTGGTTGATAGTTGAGAATTGTAGTGTGGAAAAAGCGATTGAGCGATTGTATGCAGTTTGTTGATGTATGCTGAATAAAGTTGGAAATGTTCAGACGACGACTCCAGCCTTGTTGATGAATGAACGGGTTGCGTGGATAAACGAATCTGAGTTACACCTATCAGGATTCAAGCATCGGGGCTGAATCGACTACTGATAGAAAAAAACAACAACATCGAGTGTAACACCCACACACCCAAACACACACACACACACACACACGCAAGCAGGCAGGCAAAAATTCTGGCAGACTGCCTGCTTGACTGACTAACTGATCAGATTTCATCAGGGAAAAGCGTTTGTAAGTCTAATGAATACCGCTCGGCATAAATGACCGGCGGAAACTGGAGGAGGTTTGCGCAAGCAGCTCCTCACACAGCAAATGGGTGGGGTGACGCTGAATGGCTTCCATGCGTTTAACTGATTTCGCCTCGAAATGCGCATGAATGTCAAAGACGCCGACGGGTTTATTATTGAATGTCAAAGACGCCGACGGGTTTATTATTATTATTATTATTATTATTATTATTATTATTATTATTATTATTATTATTATTATTATTATTATTATTATTATTATTAAGCCACATTGTATTCGTGGATTTCGGCTGTGGCCAACAGCCTGGAGAGGATTGGGCACCGCCAGGTCTTTTTTGCCCAAGACACACTACATGATGACACAATCCACTAATTCCATACCGGATCGGTCGTCGCCCGGCACAAGGACCGCGCCTTCCGTTGGCCACCAGGACAGAGGTGTTAAGTATGCTACTGATGGACAAGTTAGCAAGATCCGCACGAGAAACAACATCGTCATAGGAACCTGGAATGTCAGGACCCTAACCGCGGAAGGAAAATTAGAAGAACTGGCCCACGAGTTGGACCACTATCGATGGAACGTTCTAGGCATCAGCGAACTGCGCTGGAAAGGCCTAGGTGAAACAACGACCGACAAAGGACACAAGCTCTATTTCAGCGGTAGAGAGGACAGGCACGAATTGGATTGGTTGGATTCTTGGTCCACAAAAACATTCTAGCCACTGTCATGGGTTGCCGCCCAGTCTCCAGTAGACTCATTACCATCCGCCTGAGAGCAGCCCCTTTCAACATCACCATCATCCAGGCCTATGCCCCAACATCAGACTATGACGACAGCGAAGTGGATGATTTTTATGAAAACATGCAGGCGGTCCTTGACCAAGTGCCGAAGAAGGACATAGTCATAGTGGAAGGCGACTGGAATGCCAAGGTTGGCCAAGATGCGCACCACAACTGGGGAGACACATGTGGACCCCACTGCAACAATGAGACAAATGACAGGGGTCTGAGACTCTTGGAAATTGCCAGATACAACAATCTGGTACTGGCAAACACGCTTGGTCTCCACAAAAACTCCAGACGATGGACATGGCACAGTGCAGGCGGGGAGCATCACAACCAAATAGATTTCATCATGGTCAAAAAACGCTTCAGATCAAGCATCAACATTGGCAGGACACGCACTTTTCCAGAAGCAGACATCGGAAGTGACCACGATCTCGTGATGATGTCTTTCCGGCTCCACTTGAAGAGAGTAAATACAGCAAAGTGCACTAGACTGAAGTTCGACCTGGACAAACTGCAAGACCCGGAGGTGGCAGAACTATTTCAGGCCACAATTGGAGGGAAATTTGCACCACTGCTCATTTTGGGGGCTGGTGAAGTAGATGTCAACACCATGACCACCACCTTCAACTCAGCTGTGACAGATGCCTAAACTGAGATCCTTGGCAAGCACCGACCAAAGAAGAAGCCGTGGATCACACCTGAACTTTTTGATCTGTGTGATAAACGAAGAGAGATAAAAAAAGAAAACGAACACCTCACAGGGAGCTGACGTCTACCGAAAAATCAACAATGACATCCGAAAAGGCATGCGCACAGCAAAAAAGAACTGGATAGAAGATCAATGCCAGGAAATAGAGAACAGTCTGAACAAGAACAACAGCAAGAAGGCCTACCAGACTGTGAAGCGGCTGACAAGTGTCAAACAGCCCAAAGTCTCCACGATCCAAAGCAAGTCTGGCATATGCCTTACAGAAGAACAAGAAGTCTTGGACAGATGGACAGAGTACTGCTCTGACCTTTACAACCATACACCAAATGGAGACCCATCAGTTCTAGCATGTCCCGAGAACAGAGAAGAAGAAGAAATCCTCCCAATTCTCCGGGAAGAAGTTGAGGCAGCAGTGCAATCGCTAAAGAAAAGGAAGTCAGCGGGAGTGGACAACATACCCGCGGAACTGCTACAAGCAGGAGGAGAAGCGATGATTGATGCCCTCACCATTATCTGTAACAAGATCTGGCAGAGTGGGGAGTGGCCTATACCATGGACCTAGTCGCTTGTCATCACTCTTCCCAAAAATGGTAACCTTCAGGAGTGTGAAAATTACCGCACCATCAGCCTCATCAGCCATCCCAGCAAGGTCCTCCTGAAAATAATACTCAACAGGTTGAAACCCCAAGCTGAACAAATCATAGCGGAAGAATAAACAGGATTCAGGGCAGGGCGAAGTACCACTGAGCAGATTTTCAACCTCATAATAATCTGTGAGAAATACCTACAGCACCAGCAACATCTATATCATGTGTTCATAGACTTCAAGAAGGCGTTTGACCGAGTCTGGCATGCAGCTCTATGGGCAACAATGAAAGTGTACAACATCAGCCCTAAAATTATTGAAGTCATCAAAAGCCTGTATGACAAGGCTACCAGTGCAGTCCTCCACAACAGCGCCATCGGAAACTGGTTCAGAAGAACAATCGGTGTGCGTCAAGGATGCCTACTTTCTCCAACACTCTTCAACATCTTCCTAGAGCGCATCATGTCAGATGCTCTTGCAGACCATGAAGGCACAGTCAGCATAGGGGGTAAAGCAATCTCCAATCTTCGTTTTGCAGATGACATTGATGGATTGGCTGGAGAGGAACAAGAACTTGAACAGCTGGTACAGAGGCTTGACACCACCTCCAGAGCCTATGGAATGGAAATAAGTGCAGAGAAGACCAAAATGATGACCAACAACACCAATGGCATCAACACGGACATCAAAGTCCAAGGCCAATCCCTCAACACAGTGCATAGCTTCAAATACTTAGGAGCCATTGTATCAGACAATGGGTCCCGACAGGAAGTCCTCTCCAGGATCGCACAAACAACTGTGCCCTGACAAGGTTGAAGCCCATTTGGAAAGACAGGACCATCAGTCTACATTCCAAAGTAAGACTGCTGCGCTCCCTTGTTATCTCCATCTTCCTATATGCTTGCGAAGCATGGACCCTCACAGCAGATCTCCAACGAAGAATACAAAGCATAGAGATGAGGTGGTACAGAAGACTTCTGGGCATTTCCTATACCCAACACATCACCAACGACGAAGTCCGACAGACCATCACACAAGCCATTGGACAACACGATGACCTGCTCACAGTGGTGAAGAAACGGAAACTCCGATGGTATGGCCACGTCACCAGATCATCAGGCCTTGCAAAGACTATTCTGCAAGGCACAGTGCAAGGAGGTAGAAGAAGAGGGAGACCGAAAAAGAGGTGAGAGGACAACATTCGAGAATGGACTGGTTTGACACTGAGCGAAGCCATCAGGGCTGCTGAGGAAAGAGAAAGATGGAGTATGCTGGTTAAACGATCATCTGTGGTGCCCCTACGACCTTCGGGTTACGGGACAGGATAGGGTAGGATAGGATTCGTCTTCTTCTTCTTCTTATTTTTATTATTATTATTATTATTATTATTATTATTATTATTATTATTATTATTATTATTATTATATTAATATTATTATTATTATTATTATTATTATTAAATTAATTTATTTATGTATGTATTAATCTATTTATATGGGGATTTTTTGGGTGGTGGGTGGTTCAGCTCATTCATATCTGTGTCCTTAAACACATTGCATCGGTCTTCAAAGTTAATTCGTTTTGGAAGCGTCTGTTTTGCTTGTTTGTTTGTTTGTTTGTTTTTAAATATAGAATGCCCAATTTATGCTGAGATGACTATGACTTGTAATAGTCATACGTGTTTTGAGTCTGATATTTGCCAGATTTGAATCTAAATGTCCTTTTCGAGCGTTGTTATAATTAGAATTATAGCTTCACTACGCCCATTATTATGGCCAATAATAACTACTCGATGACGCACAATACAATCGAGTGTATCTAGGCCCGTGACTTTATCACAGTTATCATTGAGCTTTCACCGCAATCATATCCTATAACTCAAATGTCGTTGGGGTACCACAGATGATCGTTTAACCAGCGTATTCCATCTTTCTCTGTTCTCAGCAACCCTTATGGCTTCGTTCATTGTCAAACCAGCCCATTCTTCAATGTTGTCCTCCCAATTTTTTTGTCTCCCTATTTTTCTGCCTCCTTGCACTGTGCCTTGCTGGATGGTTTTTGCAAGACCTGATGCTCTAGTGACGTGGCCATACCATCGGAGTTTCCGTTTCTTCACCACTGTGAGCATGTCATCGTGTTGTCCAATGGCTTGTGTGATGGTCTGTCGGACTTCGTTGTTGGTGATGTGCTGGGTATAGGAAATGCCCAGAAATCTTCTGTAGCACCTCATCTCCATGCTTTGTATTCTTCGTTGTAATAATGCAATAATGGGCATTTAAAGTCTTCTATGTTTATTCGATCCAAGGGGGAAATAGGCCTCTGACTCGAACGTTTTCACAATAGCAAATTTTAAATTTCGTCAGGCTGGAAACTAACGCTAAAACATGCGAGTCTTATATGCTATTTCGCCAAACGCAAACCATTAAACTCGGCGTTAAAACGTTTCACACACTTTTAGGGTGAAACTAAACCGTGTATTTTTATCCAAAACTAAAAAGTACATGTACATTGATTTGCTGTACAACTCTGACTTTTAACATGGGCGTTTATGTAATATACTATACTCAAGTGTCGCATATTTCACTCTCTGTAAACCTGGAAAAAAAAACAGCTGAATGTAGTTCAAGATTTGGGTACGGGTAGACCAAAGGCGCTTGTATCTGGACACGCGAGTGCCTATGCCTGTGACGCGTCTCCCTTTGGTTATGTATTATAGATAACCAAAGAGAGACGCGTCAGTGCAGGCATAGGCGCTCGCGTGTCCAGATACAAGCGCCTGTGGGGTAGACATATTAGCTCAAACTACACTGACACTGACATAGATCTAACTTTGTAGCATCGTAGTTTCCTTATAGCCTCGTAGTTTTTTACGCTGCTAACGTATATCACGATGGCGTGAAAGGTCACCGGGAGTGATTAACAGGCATGATAGTCTAGTCCACAGTTAATAATTCACATGCCGTGACAAAGGTAATGTTAAGTATCCCAGTTGACCCACCTCCGCCACCCCCCCCCCCCCCACAAAGTTTTTTTACACTAAGTACGTCATTCATATATCACAATAACCACACGAAGTGCAAAGAAATAAGGTGGCAAGCCACGTAAATGTGTTTTGAGACACAAACCTTCCGAATATATTAATTTTTATAGTTTTATAATGAAATTGTGATCCATTCTGTTTTGAATAATGATGCGTTATTCCTTGAAATAATAATAATAATAATAATAATAATAATAATAATAATAATAATAATAATAATAATAATAATAATAATAATAATAATAATAATAATAATAGTAAGAAGAAGAAGAAGAAGAAGAAGAAGAAGAAGAAGAAGAAGAAGAAGAAGAAGAAGAAGAAGATGATGATGATGATAAAATAATAATAATAATAATAATAATAATAATAATAATAATAATAATAATAATAATAATAATAATAATAATAATAAAGACTTTGACTTTTGAAAATGAACAAATGTGATGTAACGAACGGTTAAGCAGTTATTCATGTATCTGCCTAGTAAAAATCATCAAAATCCATTTAGTTGTTTTTGAGCTTTCGAGCAAATTACGTGCTAAAAAAACTAATTGCCTCCTTCGCATTTGACGTATGAGGTAGCGAAATTCAATGGCCACTAAACCTGGTTATATGTTTCTATGAAATTTCGACAAAATCTTTGAAGTAGTTCTTGAGATGTGAGTTAAAAAGGACAGAAGGGCAGGCCAACCGACAGACAGATACAGACTGGCATGATGCTCATTCTGTTTCACATTTTACATTAAGAATTTGAACAGCTGGTGCAGAGGCTTTACACCAACTCCAGAGTCTTTGGAATGGACATAGTGCAGAGAAGACCAAAATGATGACCAACAACACCAATGGAATCAACACGGACATCAAAGTCCAAAGCCAATCCCTCAACACCATGCACAGCTTCAAATATTAAGGAGCCATTGTATCAGACAATGCGTTCCGACAGGAAGTCCTCTCCAGGATAGCATAAACAACTGCTGCCCTGACAAGGTTGAAGCCCATTTGGAAAGGCAAGACCAGCAGTCTACATTCCAAGATTAGACTGCTGCGCTCCCTTGTCATCTCCATCTTCCTATACTCTTGCGAAACGTGCACCCTCATCTCCTTCCCCCCTCCCCCGTGTGGGTGCCGGGAGTTTCTGTATAAATAGTATCCCCACTTTCTGAAAATGTAGTGCTTTAAATTCCCACTGTCGCTATCTTTCTTATTTGTTCTTTCTCATTCCTACTCTGTTCTGTCATTGTACTATACTATAGTCTTCTTCGCTAGACCAGTCACCTACCTTTTTTCTTGAAATTCTTCCGGGACAAAACTCATCATTTGTGCATGTGTATGAGGTCTGTTTGATCAGCTTGGGAACAGTGAACGCTTTCTGCCAAATTGTCACTAAGGCTTCTTATGACATTATTATTTATCATTGTAGGCATTTTATATGTATGTGTTTTGTTTTATATTTTAAAGTGATGTTTGTATTATATTTTGTTTTTGTAAACGGAGGTTCGATAAATTAGAGTATAGCCTCGGCGTCACCTGCCTGTGATGCCTTTATTGTACCGTGACCGGCTTTTGGAGTACCTTCAGTGTTACCACTGGGGTTGTTTCAGCAGATCTTTTATGCGAATCACGGGTGAGTCTTCTTTCAGCCAAGTTGTGGTCTTGATTGTGTGGTCCTGATTCGGTGCTTTGCAGTCCGCTGGACCCTGTAAGCAATGAATAACTATCTAACAGCAGACCTACATTGAAGAATACAGAGTATGGAGATGAGGTGCTACAGAAGACTTCTGGGCATTTCGTATAACCAGCGCATCATCAACGACGAAATCTGACAGACCATTATACATGCCATTGAACAACACGATGACATGCTCACAGTGCTAGTGGTGAAGATACGGACAATCCCGATGGTATAGCCACTTCTCTAGCACGTAGGTTAAACGATCATCTGTGGTGCCCCAACGACCTTTGAGTTACGGGATAGGATAGGATAGGATAGGATAGGATAGGATAGGATAGGATAGGATAGGATAGGACTTTCTGCTCGTTTGACCTTTGTGCATGACATTCAAATGATGGCATTTTGTTAAAATTTGCCGGCTGTACCGAAACAATATTTAGTTCTGCATAAACACCCTTCTGTCCTCTGGACAAGCACTTTTTTTTTAATGACGTCAGCTTACGTAAGGCACTTTTTAAAGTGTCAATTGAACTTAGATGTGATCCGCCATAAACTCGATGCTTCAAAATCGAAAATGTAGGCCTACTTTTGATATTAGATCTGAAGACCTACACTAAGAAAAAACAGGGATGGATTTAACCGGAAATTACCGGTATTTTACCGGTTTGAGAATAAAAATACCGGTTGAAAAATCAGTAGCCGGTAGAGCCTACCGGTTCTTATTTTGTTTGACTGGTTTAAAAACATAAAGAAAAAAAATAAAGAAAAAGAGAAAGAAAAACAAGAGAAATGAAGAGAGAGGGAGAGACACAGAGAGAGAGACAGAGAAAGAGAGAGAGAGAAAGAGAGAGAGAGAGAGAGAGAGAGAGAGAGAGAGAGAGAGAGAGAGAGAGAGAGAGAGAGAGAGAGAGAGAGAGCCAGCCAACCACGCTGATTATGTGTTTAGTGTAGACGAGAGGCCTGCGAATGCTTTCAGTAGCCTTGCCATATTCTTTGAGGTAATTAATACAGAATGATATAACATTGGCGGGCGCAAGGCTATCGTGAATACGGATAAAATCTGATTTACCAAATAGCATCACAGTAGGAACCTCATCCATTTCATTTTCTGACCATGCCCGCAACTTAGGTTTCATTCTGTCTTCTGACAGTTCACTTGACCAACACATTTCCAACATATGCCGCTCTGCCTATTTCGAAATTCACCGCATTAGCTCCATCCGACAATATCTTACAACCGAAACAACTAACACTCTTGTCTGCGTATTTGTTATATCTAAACTTGACTACTGCAACTCTCTCCTCTCTGGCTCCCCTCTCTACCTTCTTGAAAAGCTTCAGAAAGTCCAAAACTCTGCCGCCCGCCTTGTTCTTAAAGCTAAAAAACGAGACCATGCCACCCCCCTACTCCGATCTCTTCATTGGCTCCCTGTTCGAGCTCGCATCTTGTACAAGCTCTCAACTATTGTTTTCAAATTCTTCACTGGCTCTGCCCCCTCATACTTTACTGACCTTCTCTCTGTCTACTCTCCTGCAAGACAACTCCGCTCTTCTTCTGATTCAAGACTGCTTTCTGTCCCCCGTGTTCACTCAAAGACCTATGGTGAACTATCTTTCTCTTTCTTTTGCTGCAACTGCCTGGAACTCACTACCGATGCAACTCCGACATGCTCCATCACTTTCTTCATTCAAGCGCCAATTAAAGACCCACCTTTTTAACATGCAAACTCAATAATTTTCACTCCCCCTCCCTTCCATCCCCATATGTAATCTTTTACCAAGTCACGTAATCTGTTCATGGATGGTGGCGGCACCGGCTCGGTTCTTGGTATTCATATTATCTGTTGTTTTGCATTACCATGTTTTACTGTAATTATTTAACCATTTGATAAGTGTATACGTGTTCTGTGTGCGTGTGCGTGGGTGTGTGTGTGTGTGTATGTGTTTGTGTGTGTGTGTGATTGCACGTGTGTTGTCAAGCGCGGCGAGCTCGCTTTCCTTACCGTTTGCGTGGTACCGCGCGATACAAATGTACTGTACTGTACTGTATAAATTAAACTCGCGCACTTTTCGATTTTTTCTTTCCTCGTGCTCGTCAGTATGTATTGCAACAGTGGCAGATATGCTAGTAATAATGAAGAAGCAAAAATCTCTTTTTTCATTTTTTTGCTATGTGGGGGGAAGGGGGGGGAGAGGGGCGATAAAAGAAGTTTATGTGAATACGAAGATGTTTCTAATGAAACAGAAAGTGCATTAACAGAGTCGCCATCTACTTATATAAAATAGGACGCATTATTAAGCTTTGCTATGGGTCATATCGGTTTCCGTGACTGGCCTACCGGTTTGCGTTCGAGTGGGTTTGTTTACTGTGACGTCGTACCGGTTTTGCAAATCCCTAGGACAATCACTGAAAAAGAAAACTACCGGCAGAGGAAAAGATGTTCTGGTGCAGCAAAGGACACGCTCTTACAATCGAAATAATTATGGTATATAACAAAGAGAGATAAATCAGTGCTCCCCTTTGCAACGAATCTAAGAAGTGGACTCGTTTCCATTTTTACAATTTTGTATGACGGCCTATTAGCGCCAAAACCTGGTAATTACAAATATCATGAGATAAATACAAATACTATGGGATAATTACAATTATAAAGGGATAATTACAATGATAATGGCAAAATTACAAATATCTTCGCGTGATCATGATTAATTTTCAGTTTTGGCTCTAGCAATCCGCTAGGAAGGCATGGCAAATACTAATAATTATTAATTAATACTGAGGATTACCGGTATCTCTGTAAACTAAACAGAACACAGTCATGTTTATTTCAATATTCTCGTGATACTGGTAACTCAGTTTTGGCGCCAGTTGGCCGTCATTATTTTAAGGATTTTTTTTTCTCACTCCTTGTTAAAAATTATAAGGAGTGGGGTGAGAGGAGGAGGGAGGGGGGGGGGGAACGATGAACAAACGCCATGATTGATGGTTCCGTAGTGAAACAAAGGAAGTAACTGCATAGGCCTACAATGCGTCACAAACCCACGTCACATCAAACTATGACGTCACTTCCTAACCATAGCGCGACGAATTAGGAAGGTAAACCAACGAACATCAAGCTACCAGTTCAGTCGCATGGCCGTGCTAATTTTAGATACGATTCTTCCCGACAAAGTAAACACTATTGTAAAAGGCAGCTGTTTGTCGGACATTCGCTCGGGAAAAAAACTTATTGCCTCGCTTAATATCGCGTTCACGATCTTCTCACGCCGTAGAGAGAGTTCTAAGGAATGTAATCAGTACCAGTTAAAGCATTTAAGACGTATTTCTCACGCCTGATCGGCGATTCTAAGGCGTGATTTTGAGGGTCTAATGCGTGATTTTGATGGTATAAGGCGTGATTACGCCCGATCACAGGCTCTGAAGTCTTTTCTTTCGTGTTTGTAAACTCGTGGGTCTCCTGCATACGTATGTAGTATACATGTATGTATAGTATGTCATTGAGGCCTCCGAAAGACGAGACTTCCCAGCCTGTGGCTTGATCTCGGATTTATTAATGAATCTGTCAAACTAACGTATAAAGAAATGTAGATAAATGTTGGGTTGTGTTCATAAGTACGTGTCTCTGCATAGCTTATATAAAAAATAAAGAGATAAATAAATGGTGTGACTATACCTTTTGGTTCTGTACGCAAATATTAATATTTCATCAGGTCTGTTTTTGCTGATTCCAATGACACTAAGCCCATTTCTGAACTGTTAAAAACTAAAATATTAGCAAACTAAAATTGTATGCAAAGCTGGCCAAAGTTTCCATTTGAAATTGAACATTTAGCCAACTTTGACATTGTACTGTATTATAAGCATTGTACTGTATTATAAGAATTGTACTGTATTATAAGCATTGTACTGTATTATAAGCAGGGATGCTATTTCTGGGAGCTGAAATAAATCAGACACTATATTTGTAATAAGAGGAGTGAATAAATTAAGACACACAATCACAGGCGGCGGAAGCTGTTCAGGATTGGGGGGGCACACACCCATTTTATTCACTGACATCAGGGCCGGACCTTGGAAACGTCGAGGGGGAGGTTACATATTCAGCGAAGGCGCGAAGCGCCGAGCCTTCTAGGAGGGTCCGGGGGCATGCTCCCCCGGAAATTTTTTTCTTCAAGGATGCAAAATGGTGCAATCTGGTGCAATCTGAACCTTGAAAAAGCCATTTGAGATGGTCTGGGACTTTGAGCTTTTTGAACAATTGAACTGACAAACTCTGGGGTACAAAAATTATCCTCCGCCCCTCCCTTAAAAAAAACCAACACACACACACAAACATTTATTTATCAGCAGAGATGTTTTGTATACTATTATTATTCACTACTCTTTGTTGATCGTTAACGGTATAAAGCTTTACCTTGTAGTTTATGAACATCACCGCCCTGCTTTCATTTAATTCAGTCTTGCGGCACTAGGTTTCTCGGCATTAGTACCATTTGTGAATTGTATCTTTTGGCAAAACAGTTCACTGCCTCATTGAAGTCAATATCAACATCCCTGTGCACTTTCATTAAAGCAAGTCCATTGAGTCTCTGTGCCCCATTGTAGAGCGCAGGTAGTTTTTCAGGTTGCGCAACTGACTGTTTGAACGCTCACACTCGGCAGTAGTGACAGGCAAGGTGCAAAGGTTCTTTAGCATGATGAACAGGTTGGGATAAAAATCCTTGTCACAATGTTTCAGTGCTTCTGATGCAGTGGATGGGATGATAGCTGTCGCATTCTCAGCAGCACTTCGCCATTTGCAAACCCACCGTTGGTATTCTGCATCAAGGGTAGCGTTGTCTGGTAGGTCAGACTCCCACAACATTGCCAGTATCTTCACCCCTTCTGGAACCTGCATGAAACCATCCTGGTTGTCTATTAAAGTGCTTGGCACCAGACAGAGACCATCAACTGCTAGGCCAGCATTTTTGAACCTCGAGTCCAATTCGGTTGACAGGTGTTCCAAGAAAGGAATGGCAATGCAAATCTTGAAATATTCTTCTGGAGTGGCCGCAGGTTGGTTGTTACGGAGAGTCTGTCGGGATGCTTGACGAGGAACAATAACACCAGTTGTCAAAGCATTTGCCATTTTGCTGACTTCACCAAACCAGGCAACGAACGCTGTGTCGACATCTCTTCTAATAGAAGACATGCAGTTACTGACTTTTTTGATTTCCCTGTAGGCATCGACAACATCTTTTGTCCTTTTCTGCAGCTTCACTGTCAAGGGTTTCCATTTCAATGGATGTTTTTGGACGATTCAGCGATGGATGTTCGTTACAACGAATTGTCGTAATTATCAACTTAACATCTTAATTAATATTTCTAAAAAGTCGTTTTTGGTGGATTAGGGCAGTATCAATGTGAAGGTGCTGGAAGAGGCTTGCGGCCAGAACAAGAAAATATGGCTGCATTATTTAGGCTTAGGGGTTGTGTTACTTGGTCGTTTCAACGGGAAAACGCTTTGGACGTTTCAACGGATCCCTTGAAATGGATTTCCGTTGAATTGACTATAAATAACTCTTTGTACGTTGGACCAAAAGTGACTAAAAACTGCAATGATTTAGAAACAATTTAAAAAAATTGAAACTCTTTGCATAAAAAAAATTTCAATTTTTTTAATTTGGAGGGGGGGTTCCAGAACCCAGGTACCCCACTCCCCCCACCGTTCTGGGTCCGGCCCTGGACATTTACTCCAAATAATTTGAACTATTTTCATAGACACTATGTGAGAGAGAAAAAAAATGATATATCATATATTTCTACAACTGTGCATATAAGAGAGAGAGAAAGAGAGAGAGAGAGGGGGGGGGAGGGAGGGTAGAGAGAAATGGAGAGAAACTGACCTGACAATGTTGATCCATCACAGTAACAAAAACAGCAGTCATGCATGTCATTTGGCATGGGAAATTACACCGTTAATTTTCCAAAGTATGCCTTATGGCGTTCATTTGTATTGATAAATTCGTAAGCAGTTTGCGCTAGGTCTAGTTGATCTACTTTGTCTTTGAACACATGCATTATAAGACATTTATTTAGACGCTCCTGCGTCATCGTTGCCCAAAGGTATGTTTTACCCGCTTTAGGGCTGAAAAACTGCGTTCAGCCGTTGCCTATTGTGGTTGGGATGGTGAAGTACAGTCTGAGAAGTTTATCCACTTCACTCAGCATCCATCGCACAGTGTCAGAAGCTTTCAGTTCATCCGGCAGTGCTTGGAATACGGTGATCCTAGAGTTAGCCGCCTCCTGGTGTCACCCAGTGCATGTGGGAGGATTCTAGCTGAGTTTTGAGTCTGTCCAAGTCGATGTTAGCGGAATATGTATCTTTGATTTCTTGAGGAATTTTTGGTCTCTTCCCTGCTGCTCCATCACTTAGAAGAACTTAAATTTTCCTTGGTAAGTCGAGAGCTATTTGATCAAACCGGCTCTTTAAATGTTCTTTGATGTTGTCAATGGCATCACAGTATTGCTGTCTGTAGTAAGCAGATGGACAAGAGTAGCTGTGACCCTGTGAGCCATCGTCCAGTCTTCGTGGAGGCTGCTTCTGTATAGGAACGCAGGGCTCATCACACAAATTTGCAGCTTTCGTTGTGATGTCAGCAAAAAATGTCTCATAAAAATCTTCATGCCGCATGCTTTCCAGTGTTCTCGGAGAAATGTCAGCAGCGTTTACTGCATCATCACAAGTCGTTTGTTTTCTTTGAAGAACTGTCGCCAACTCTTCAGTCACAGCAAGGATCTCATCTTTTGACACATGACCCTGAACATTACTCGCCCCGTCGTAGGCCTGGCCCCTACAGTTTTGCACTGGCAAGTCAAGTCTGATCAAGCAATCCTTCAGTGCTTTGAAAATGGTCTCAGCACAGATATTGTTAACTTGCATCAGTCCAGAGAAAGGGGGAATATATTGGTTTGAACCTTCAAATAATGTTTTTTGAGGGGCTGAATATTGGGGGGGCAAATGTATAGGTTTGCCCCCCCCCAATATTTTTCTGGAGGGGGCCAGTGCCCCCCTTGCCCCCCCGCTTCCGCCGCCTGTGACAATGCGTGTTTGTGTGACATTGGTTTTACGCATTACCCTCGCAAAAACGCTCCTACTTCTCTCTTTCTTTATTTGGAAGTCGTTTCTATGTTTCTGGAGAGGATTGGGCCCTGCCAGGTCTTTCTTGCCCAAGACACACTGCATGATGAATAAAACCATTTACTCCATACCGGGTCGGTCGTCGCCCGGGTCAACAAGGACCGCGCCTTCCGTTGGCCACCAGGACGGAGGTGATAAGTGAGCTACTGATGGACAACTTAGCAAGATCCGCACCAAAAATTACATCGTCATAGTAACCTGGAATGTCAGGACCCTAAATGCGGAGGGAAAATTAGAAGAACTGGCCCACGAGTTGGACCACTATCGATGGAACGTTTTAGGGATCAGCGAACTGCGCTGGAAAGGCATAGATGAAACAAAGACCGACAAAGGCCACAAGCTTTATTTCAGCGGTAGAGATGACAGGCAGGAACACGGAGTTGGATTCTTGGTCCACAAGAACATTCTAGCCACTGTCATGGGTTGCCGCCCAGTCTCCAGTGGACTCATTACCATCCGTCTGAGAGCAGCCAATCACCATCGTCCAGGCCTATGCCCCAACATCAGACTATGACGACAGCGAAGTAGAGGATTTCTATGAAAATCTACAGGCTGTCCTTGATCAAGTGCCGAAGAAGGACATAGTCATAGTGGAAGGCGACTGGAATGCCAAGGTTGGCCAAGATGCGCACCACAAATGGGGAGACATATGTGGACCCCCCTTGCAACAACGAGACAAATGACAGGAGTCTGAGACTGTTGGAGTTTGCCAGATACAACAATCTGATACTGGCAAACACGCTTGGTCTCCACAAAACATCCAGACGATGGACATGGCACAGTCCCGGCGGGGAGCATCACAACAAGATCGACTACATCATGGTCATGAAACGCTTCAGATCAAGCATTGGCAGGACACGCACTTTTCCAGGAGCAGATATCGGAAGTGACCACGATCTCGTGATGATGTCTTTCCGGCTCCACTTGAAGAGAGTAAACACCGCAAAGTGCACTAGACTGAAGTTCGAACTGGACAAACTGCAAGACCCGGAGGTGGCAAAAATATTTCAGACCACAATTGGAGGGAAATTTGCACCACTGCTCATTTTGGGAGCTAGTGAAGTAGATGTCAACACCCTGACCACCACCTTCAACTTAGCTGTGACAGATGCCGCCACTGAGATCCTTGAAAAGCACCGGCCAAAGAAGAAGCTGTGGATCACACGTAAACTTTTGGACCTGTGTGATAAACGAAGAAAGATTTAAAAAAAATAAAAAAAAGAATGAAAGAAACAGAACACCTCACAGAGAGCTGATGCCTACCAATAAAATCAACAATGACATCCGAAAAAGCATGCGCACAGCAAAAGAGAACTGGGTGGAAGAGCAATGCCAGGAAATTACATTACATTACATAGTTGTTGCTTTAGGTCCAGCGGACTCTTCCGAGCCAAATCAGGACCGGACAACCCCCAATCCGCAAAAAAGATCTGCGGAAACAACCCTAGTGGGAAAACTGAATGCCCTCCACCAGCCAGTCACTTTACAATAAAGACATCCCACGCAGGGGACGGCTGAGGCTTCACCCCAACTTATCGAACCCCTGTTTACAAAAACAAAATAGAATACAAACATTATTATAAATTATCAACAAAACACATACATATAAAATGCCTACATTGCTAAATAATAACATCATAGGAAGCCCTAGTGGCAGAAAGCGTCCAATATTCCCAAGCTGATCCAACAGACCTCATACTGCCTTACATAACGTATTTCCAGTTGAACAAAAACTTCCATCTTCTACTTTCTTTATTTTTTTATTATTATTTTTTTGTTGTTGTTGTTGCCAAGGGGTGGGGGTGGGGGATGCTGCAGCACTCCTAGCACCCCCCCCCCCTATCCCCTGGATCCGGCCCTGGTGCAAATAAAGAAGAAGAAAAGCAAAACAAATCAGTGAACAAAATAATGACCTCTCGAATTTCCATCTTTTACCAAGATTTCTGCAGACTGTAATCGTCTGTGTGTCTATTTGTCTGTGTGTTCACGTAACTCAACATCGTTCTAAATTGAGCTGACATTTGGCGCGTTATATACATGTACATTGGAATTGGGTCCCATTAATTGATTAGATTCACATAGTTGAACAGTTAAAATAAGACAGTGCAAATCGAACGAATCGCTTTCGTTATTACATATTTTAATTTAGATTAATATTTCTGTGTTGGTTTGTTGTCCCTTGCTGAATTCCACACGAAAACTATCTTTTCCCATTTTAACTTACACCCCCACCCTCCCCAGCTCCAGCCCCACACCCCCGAACGGCCGTCCATAAGTCGTCGTGGAGACGTTTGTCTTACCAGAGTTGCCGAGAACAAAATTCAAAGTATTTATTTGAGTGGTTGGACAAGTTCTCTCTCTCTCTCTCTCTCTCTCTCTCTCTCTCTCTCTCTCTCTCTCTCTCTCTCTCTCTCTCTCTCTCTATCTCTATCTCTCCCTCTCTTTGTCGAACATGGCCTTTTCAAAATGTAGATTTTCTTCTTCTTTGTGTTTCCCTTCCCCCCTCCACCCCCAATGGGTATTACCTATTGCTATCGTACTTACAGGTAAATAGCAATTACGTTACTTGAATGAACATTATGAATATGCACTCATCGTCAAGATCTATTGTTTCTGGACACAGCCACATGATAACAAGTGATATTTCACGAAAGTGAAAAGGTCCTTTTAGCCTTTCGTGTGAAGCCACCAGAAATCCACGGAAAATAGCAGAAAAAGATACTTTTTTTTAATGAACACTTGCAGTAGGTCCATTGTCCCTTATTGGATTCCATTACGCTCACTTATGTTGATTGATTTTTGTTTATTAACTCGGGTATTATAAACTCTTCAAGAATACCTCTCTTATAACCCAGTTTGTGTATATTGATTGAAATGTTACAGTATTAGGCTTATTTGTTGATGTCCGTGTGTGTAAGTTCACGTGTGTGTGAGTGTGTGTGTGAGAGAGAGAGAGATAGAGAGAGAGGGGGTAAGAGACAGAGAGAGAGAGAGAGAGAGAGAGAGAGAGTTCATTACGGATAAGAGATAACATGTGAGCCTTCGTGTCCTAATTATTTCAAACCAACCTTTAATCGGAAGGATAAATCATAAAAGTAGATCATGAATTGTACATGTTGTACTATCGTCATTGTGGAAAACCCAAAAGCTCACAAAATTAAAGCAAACAAAGACATGAACAAAACCTAAACAATATGGTGGATAAAAAAATGGTTTGTCTTGCAAAGCCATGCAACAGCTTAGGAATAAATCTCTTCTTTACTTCTCATTTGAAAGTGCAGTCCAGTCAAATCGTTGGTTTCCCAGTTCTCCATTGATTCGGATTAATCTCAGTACAAAAGGTAGGCCTATAATTATCATGTGTTCAACTTATAACACCCTTATTTAGTCATAAACGCATTTCATCATGTATAGCGAAAGTGAAGTCTAATTTGCTTCGTAAGTTTCTAAGCTAGGGACTCCTTTTCTGCCAAACAGTTAACTCTTTCCCTGCCAGGCATGTTTCCACGTTTGTGCCAGACATTTCTCTGGCACCGGAAAGAAAGTTCAGTACCTTAGGCATTTAAGCTACTGTTCTTTCAATAATAGTTGTTAAATAGACATATTTTATATCAAATTAAAGGTAAAAGAGTGAAGAATAAGAAAAAAAAACCACAAAAATGTTAATTTGATTATGTTATTGAAATATGTGTTTTGAAAGCATGTTGATCTTTTTGAAATGATAAAATAAAATAAAAATATTTCTACATACCACAGTGATAAAAAAAAATCTGGAGGAATAATTCCAATCACTGAATCAGCTTCACACACCAGAAAGAAAATTTATTTAGGATCAAAATACACTTTACAGTTTGAAATTATCTTGATTATTAGCACAGAGTTTGACACACTGTCGATTGTGCCCATCACAATGCTTAGTAAATCGCACAAAAAACACTCTAAAAACGAATCAATTTGAAGAAACCAAGCGCGTGTCGATCGAAAGTAGAAAGAGTTATCTCTCTTTGGTTAAAATAAAACTTGGATTGGACTGCGCAAAAAACCGGAACGAAACGGAATATTGAAATCGACGATATATCGTCGAATGGCACAAACATGGCGGCTCAGATCGACGATATATCGTCGATTGGCAGGGAAAGAGTGAAATCTCTCCTTCAGTTTTTCACTCTCCTTCATAATCACCGTTACTGCTGATGCGAAAATTCCAAATTGTTCAGGAATTTCTTTTGTTTTCTTTTTTCTTTTCATCTTCAAGTGCGTGAATTAGATCTATTTTAGGCTTCAGGGTAAGCGTGACGCGCCGATGTTGCTATGAACGTCAGTAACTCTCCTGAAACTTTAATACAGTAATCTCCCTTGAAACTTTATTATAAGCGGCAGCAAAACTCGCCAGGGGCCTTAGAAAACACTTTATTATAAGCGGACTTTACTATATTTTTTTTATTATATCCGATTTTTTAAAACAGAGACAAAGAAGAGTTTTGGTCGGGACCAAGACTGGACTTTACTAAAACCGAATATTTACTTTATCCGGCCTTTATTATATCCGGAGTTCACTGTATACTGAAACCCCCGGCACCCCAACGGGTGAATGCCAGGAAATAGAGAACAGTCTGAACAAGAACAACAGCAAGAAGGCCAACCAGACTGTGAAGCGGCTGATAAGTGTTAAACAGCCCAAGGTCTCCACGATCCAAAGCAAATCTGGCATATGCCTTACAGAAGAACAAAAAGTCTTGGACAGATGGACAGAGTACTGCTCTGACCTTTACAACCACACACCAAACGGATACCCATCAGTTCTAGCATGTCCAGAGAATAGAGAAGAAGAGGAAATCCTCCCAAATCTCCGAGAGGAAGTTAAGGCAGCAGTGCAATCGCTGAAGAAGGGGAAGTCAGCTGGAGTGGACAACATACCAGCGGAACTGCTTCAAGCAGGAGGAGAAGCGATGTTTGACGCACTCACCATTATCTGTAACAAGATCTGGCAGAGTGGGGAGTGGTCTACACCATGGACTCAATCGCTTGTCATCACTCTTCCCAAAAAAGGTAACCTTCAGGAATGTGAAAATTACCGCACCATCAGCCTCATCAGCCATCCCAGCAAGGTCCTCCTGAAAATAATACTCAACAGGTTGAAACCCCAAGCTGAACAAAATCATAGCTGAAGAACAAGCAGGATTCAGGGCAGGGCGAAGTACCACTGAACAGATTTTCAACATCAGAAAAATCTGCAATAAATATCTACAGCACCAACAACATCTATATCATGTGTTCGTAGAATTCAAAAAGGAGTTTGACCGAGAGTGGCATGCAGCTCTGTGGGCAACCATGAGAGTGTACAACATCAGCCCTAAAATTGTTGAAGTCATCAAAAGCCTGTATGACAAGGCTACCAGTGCAGTCCTCCGCAACTGCGCCATCGGAAACTGGTTCAGAACAACAATCGGTGTGCGTCAGGGATGCCTACTCTCTCCAACACTCTTCAACATCTTCCTAGAGCGCATAATGTCAGATGCCCTTGCAGATTACATTACAGTATTATTGCTTTAGGTCCAGCGGACTCTTTCGAGCCAAATCAGGACCGCACAACCCCCGATCCGCATAAAAGATCTGCTGAAACAACCCTAGTGGTAAAACTGAAAGCTCTCCACCAGCCAGTCACTTTACAATAAAGACATCCCACGAAGGGGACGCTGAGGCTGTAATCTAATTTATCGAACCCCCGTTTACAAAATCAAAATAGAATACAAACATCATTATAAATTATCAACAAAACACGTACATATAAAATGCCTACATTGCTAAATAATAACATCATACGAAGCCCTACTGACCACCTGGCAGAAAGCGTCCAATATTCCCAAGCTGATTCAACAGACCTCATATACAAATAAGGAGTCTTTTCCCGGAAGAAAAAAGGTAGGGGACTGGTCTAGCGAAGAAGAAGATAGTATAGCAGATTGATATAAAAGAGCAGGAATGAGAAAGAGCAAATGAGAAAGACAGCGACAGTGGGAATTTAAAACACTAAATTTCCAGAAAGTGGGGATACTATTTATACTGAAACCCCCGGCACCTCAACGGGGGTGCCCTTGCAGATCACGAAGGCACGGTCAGCACAGTGGGAAGAGCAATCTGAAACCTTCGTTTTGCGGATGACATTGATGGATTGGCTGGAGAGGAACAAGAACTTGAACAGCTGGTGCAGGGGCTTGACACCACCTCCAGAACCTATGGAATGGAAATAAGTGCAGAGAAGACCGAAATGATGACCAACACCACCAATGGAATCAACACGGACATCAAAGTCCAAAGCTAATCCCTCTACACAGTGCATAGCTTCAAATATTTAGGAGCCATTGTATCAGACAATGGGTCCCGACAGGAAGTCCTCTCGAGGTTTGCACAAACAACTGCTGCCCTGGCGAGGCTGAAGCCAATTTGGAAAGACAGGACCATCAGTCTAAATTCCAAGATTAGACTGCTGCGCTCCCTTGTCATCTCCATCTACCTATACGCTTGCGAAACATGGACCCTCACAGCAGATCTGCAACGAAGAATACAAAGCATGGAGATGAGGTGCTACAGAAGATTGACTTTTGGGCATTTCCTATGCCCAGCACATCACCAACGACGAAGTTCGACAGACCATCACACAAGCCATTGGACAACACGATGACCTGCTCACAGTGGTGAAGAAACGGAAACTCCGATGGTATGGCCACGTCACCAGATCATCAGGTCTTGCAAAGACCATTCTGCAAGGCACAGTGCAATGAGGTAGAAGAGGGAGACCGAAAAAGAGGTGGGAGGACAACATTCGAGAATGGACTGGTTTGACACTGAGCGAAACCATCAGGGTTGCCGAGGACAGGGAGAGATGGGGTACGCTGGTTAAACGATCATCTGTGGTGCCCCTACGACCTTCGAGTTACGGGATAGGATAGGATAGGATAGGATAGGATAGGATAGGATAGTTTCTATGTTGTTGCTTTTTTTGTTTGTTTTTTTTTCGTTTGTTCCTCTAAAATGTTGCATTATGACTGCGTATACTTTTTGAAAGGCATCCTCTCCCTCTAACTTTGGTGAGTTGGACAGTTTTAGTGCAGCACATATAAAGGTGAGAATTGACCAATAGCAATACACTGAAATAATTGCAATATTTTACGCTTGAATGGGATTCTTGCAAGATTGTTTGCGAATGAAGTTTTGTGCGCATATAAGTATGGATGAAAAAGAAAGTGAACAGGTAACCTTCAGCTGTAAGATTGGTGACATGAGTGCAAAAGTGCTTTGAATGGAAATAAAACAAAATTTGCGGTATTACGGAACGGCACATACTTGACACGGGTTGAATCGGAAGTGCGCGGTATGAGGCTATTGCAGTTTGTGGATATTTTGTTTATATATTTATCTCAGAAACAGTTAAACGTTCGGTAAGGAAATGTCGGCTATAACGATTTCGCGGGTTTTGAGCGCACAGCAGGCCGATCCGCAGCGCCCAGCACCTGCCCAGATCAGCGTCCATACCGGACAAACTTTACAGTAGAGGCGAAGAAGGACTTCCGACTAAGCAATTTATTTATATATATATGTAACCAAGTACACTCATTAATTCTGACAGATAGGACGCTCAAGCAATGTTAAGTTGTGACACAGATTTACGTGTAGACTACATGACAGTTGTAGAATATATACATGTATAATTATTTTGCTCTCAAAGGTGGACACATTATATAAACGCATATTATGAATTTTAATTTGCCCTAAAGTCAACATTACAATTAAAACTGACACCGGCGCGACATATTGTAAGATTAACTTGTTTTAAGTTTCGTTTAATGTAGTCTTCTTTCTATTTTTTCTGATTCCTTTATTCCGTCTACAAACAACACACCCCCGTCCCTCTCTATATCTTTCTCGTATTGCGTCTGTTACTACGAATTCTTCGCCCTCCATCACCCGCCTCCCTCTCCCCCCGCCTCCCCCCAAATTCTTTCTCCAAATTCCATTTAAGATTTTGTTTTTTATACCGTTTCACTGTTGTACTTTTCTGGATTTACAAGACAAAATATGTATATTTTAAAAAAATAATAAAAATAAAATTGTAAAAAGAAACCAGAAAACTGCATTTGTTCCCGACATAGAAAAACACATTTTGATATGTGAAGAACAAGAATGTTATTTAAGTGATGCAAGTCAGAATAAAACAAAATATGGCAAATCTTGGAGCAAATTTAATGCTCGTCTTCTTCTGACAGAGATTTGCTTTTTTTTTTTTTTTGTATTACTCATTATTGCTTGTTTGTTTTTGTTTGCTAAAACTTTTCTTTTAAAGTGTACTCATGTATTTCATTTGCTATTTGTTACATTTGCGCCATTCAACACAATTTCAGAGAAAAACACGGCGAGGAGAAAACGACCAGCTGGGAGGACCTGACCAATTATACAGAAACAAACGTTGAAACAGCCGACGACACATACTTTTTACGGAACCTAAAGAAAGCAGCAGAAATGCCATAAAGAATCATGACCAACATTACACAAATATGTACACACGTGCATGAGCTTAAACACAAATGTTCTCTCTCTCTCTCTCTCTCTCTCTCACTTGCACACACACACTCACAACACACACACACCTCCTCCCCACCCCTAAACAAACTTCTTCCACACCCTGCTAGTTATATTTATAACATCTTAATTTCAAATCCTCCACTTAATCTTCTGTAGCCTCATTTGACTGACACATGGTGTCAGGTAAAGTCATATGAAAGAGATATTTATCACAATTTTGACAGAAAGTGCTGACCTACTTGAATAGCTGTGACAATTTTGGAGCACCAACGTATTTTTGTAAACTGACTTACTCCGAACAGTTGGACGCTACTATATTGCTTCCCTCTTTTTTCCCTTATTATTATTACATACTGAATTGTTCTAATACTGTTCTGAAAATACATGTACCAGCGAAAGAGAACACGACATTATAACAGCAGCTAAAATTGAGTTATGCACACACACACACACACACACACACATACACACACACACACACACACACACACACACACACACACACATCTTTGTATTTTGGTCGTTCTGCTGTCGCGAAGTTTTTTCCACCGTTGTGGCGACTCTTTCATTTTTGATGTTTTAAGTACAGAAAACTACAGTCTTATTTATTTTCCTAGCATTGTACATATAACTATGAATATGAAAAATTTATTAGAATAAGAAGTGTACAGGACTGTGATTTACTTGGACTTTTGTCTAAAGTTTTAAATCTTGCCTCTCAAAATGAATTAAAAAAAAGATTATACGTTAGTTATTTTTTGCTTGTTTTTCCTTTCTTTTGTTTAAAATTCATATTTTGCATACAATATGAAACCACTCAACCTGAATGGCTGGAATCCTGGAAATAAACAAACAATTCTCGAATTCTTTTAGTGGATTTGTCTATGTATTTTAAAAAAAAAATCTGATTATTGTCTATGAAAAAATATTCTGTTTATTGAACATACCTGCCTGTCATGTAAACAAGCATCAACCCCTCATGAGGGACCAACATGCCTCCTGGACCCTAAACATCCAGCTTTTGGATTGTCCCACATTTTAACCATGCTTATCTTGACAATGTGATGGAGGAAATTCTATACTATCCCATAACTCGGAGGTCGTAGGGGCACCACAGATTATCGTTTAACCAGCGTACTCCATCTTTCTCTGTCCTCAGCAACCCCCATGGCCTCGCTCAGTGTCAAACCATCCCATTCTCGAATGTGGTCCTCCCATCTCTTTTTCGGTCTCCCTCTTCTTCGACCTCCTTGCACCGTGCCTTGCAGGATGGTCTTTGCAAGGCCTGATGATCTGGTGACGTGTTCATACCGTCGGAGTTTCCGTTTTTTCACCACTGTGAGCAGGTAATCGTGTTGTCCAATGACTTGTGTGATGGTCTGTCGGACTTCATCGTTGGGGGCATGGATACTACATAAATATAGGTCAGTGGTTGGGGGTGTGCTGGGTATAGGAAATGCCCAGAAATCTTCAGTGGCACCTCATCTCCATGCTTTGTATTCGTCGTTGTAGATCTGCTGTGAGGGCCCATGTTTTGCAAGCGTAAAGGAAGATGGAGATGACAAGGGAGCACAGCAGCCTTACCTTGGAATGTAGACTGATGGTCCTGTACGTCTTTCCAAATGGGCTTCAACCTTGTCAGGGCAGCAGTTGTTTGTGCGATCCTGGAGATGACTTCCTGTCGAGACCCATCGTCTGATACAATGGCTCCTAAATATTTGAAGCTATGCACTGTGTTGAGGGATTGGCCTTGGACTTTGATGTCCGTGTTGATGCCATTGGTGATATTGCAGGGGCGGATCTTGTTCTTGTGCCACTTGTGCACGTGCACACCCCCCTGGAGGTCCAAAAAAAAGAAAGAAAAAAAAGGAGGGAGAAAAGGAGAAGAAAGAAGAGAAAAAAAATTACTAATTCTCACTCACCACACAGTTTCATGTACCTCCAAATTAGTGTTGTTTGTTTTTTTTTTTTTTGTTTTTTTTTTTTTTTTTTTTGGGGGGGGGGGGGGGACCAAACTTGTACATGCATCAGGTCAGTTTTGAATAAAACTGATGTGAGTGGCTATTTCTTGTTTTATTTGCAGTAACTTTGTCTTTGTATAAGCCTTTATGCAAGATGTTCTGCTATTGTAAATTTTATCATCAGAGTTTGTTTGTGTGTGTGGGGGGGGGGGGGGTGGGAACTAAACTTAAAGATGACTTTTAGCACAAAACAATACTATTTTCAGCCCTTAAAATAATGCCCAAAATGCACCAGATTGCACAGATTTTAACCATTATTTTCAAATTTTTCCGGGGGGGGGGGGGGGGGGGGGCATGCCCACGGACCCCTCTAGTACACTCGCCTGCTTCGCAGGCTACGCCACTTCGCATTAGTGCACTGTGCACACCCCCTCAACAATGGAAAGATCCGCCCCTGTATTGGTCATCATTTTGGTCTTCTCTGCACTTATTTCCATTCCATAAGCTCTGGAGGTGGTGTCAAGCCTCTGTACCAGCTGTTCAAGTTCTTGTTCCTCTCCAGCCAATCCATCAATGTCATCCGCAAAACAAAGATTGGATATTGCTCTACCCCCAATGCTGACTGTGCCTTCGCGATCTGTAAGGGCATCTAACATGATGCGCTCTAGGAAGATGTTGAAGAGTGTTGGAGAGAGTAGGCATCCTTGACGCACACCGATTGTTGTTCTGAACCAGTTCCTGATGGCGCTGTTATGGAGGACTGCACTGGTAGCCTTGTCATACAGGCTTTTGATGATGATGATGATGATGATGATGATGATGATGATGATGATGATGATGATGATGATGATGATGATGATGATGATGATGATTGTTGTTGTTGTTGTTATTTTCCTCCTTCTTTTTCTTCTTCTTTTTCTTCTCCGTTTGAAATGCTCGTAGGCTAGATGCTGGATTTGCAAGGGACATGAGATATATAAAATTAGGGGAGAGTACATTCACCAAAACTCTGGATTAAAACAAATTCAAAAACACGAGTTATCTCCAGTGAAATAGGAGCAAATACTCCATTATTTTTCGTTCACTATTCAATTAAAGCTTTCAGGAATTATCTCCCCCGAAAGCGTGTTTACAAAGAGTGAGTGTTTTATTATTGTTCATTGGTTTTTTAAGTATTCCCAAATAGCCAATCAAATTGCTCGTTTTATTTCCACATCTCCGACTGCATGAAACCGGAGTTGTGTGCCACTGCCAGTTGTCTTTTATTTTTTGGGTCGTTATTCTTCTATTTTGGGCGTTCTTTTTGTTTTTTGTTGTTGTTTTTGAAACACAGGCGAGTTTTCATTCTTTCCCATTGTTATTTTATTGGGCTTATTGCTTCTCTATTATGTTATATGTCACGTAATTAATACAGAATCTTCACTAGCCCACAGAGCACTTACTCGTAGGTTTCAATACTTTATTCATAATAAGTAGAGCTATTGAAATTCATTCACCAAGATGACAGAAAATGTTTTCGACCCTGTGGATGAAGGTGGTAGTTTACAGCACGAAGAAGTAATAAATATAATAGCTTCCTGAATGCACCATCTCTGTGACTATGAGGCTATAGTATAAGCCTATAGTTTGTAGTCACTAGTGTGAGATAAAACTTTGACCGTTAACAGATTACAAGACTCCCGTCGTCTTGAGAAGTGGAAGATTACCTGGGAGAATATGATGTTTCACTTGTCGAGCATCGGGAACATTTTGTCCATTCCTTTGAAACACAGTCCACTAAAAATAAACTTAGGACTCTTGCACCTAATTTACTCAGAAGTTTTAAAAACAATTTTTTTTTGGGGGGTGAATTTGCTCATAACTTCCTCCAGCTTTGTTGATGTTTCTGTGTCACTTTTGCTGGCAGGTTGGGACTTTAGAAGATGAAGATCATCAAGACCATGGGGAGCTTGAACTTGAAGCCTCCCTTGCCACAGCTCATCCACTCCATGACATGGGTGGCAGCAAACAATGACATCTACCGATGACTTCTCGTCAAATTGCACGAGAAACACATTGTGTGTTAAACTGCACAATTGAAGGTAGACGAGTCTTGCCAAACAAACAGTGGTTCTAGCGGAGCGACAGTATCAACGCTGCTCACCTCGGCCCCTCAAGCAGGAGTAGGTAACCTCCTCTTTCCGCCTCTTATCTCATAGAGGGAAACAGATGTAGAACATACAAACTAAACCCATCCTGCAATGCATCTATATATATAAATTGCTTAGCCGGAAGTCCTTCTTCGCCTCTACTATAAAGTTTGTCCCCTATGGACGCTGATCTGGGCAGTTGCTGAGCGCTGCTGATCGGCCTGCTGTGTGCTCAAAACCAGCCAAATCGTTATAGCCGACATTTCCTTACCGAACGTTTAACCGTTTCTGAGATAAATAAATAAACAAAATGTCCACAAACTGTAATAGCCTCATTCCGCGCGCTTCCATTAAAAATCAAATTGAGGTTTCAGCATGTTTTCCCATATAGACCAAAAAATTGATGTTCTTTCTAAGAAGGCTTGATAGCGTAGTTAGTAAAACCATACACCTTGCAGGGCGACCCAAGTTCAAATCTCACTCGCCCCCTTTTTTTTTTTTTTTTTAGTACACTAAAATATGGATATTTTTCTTTTTAATTTGGGCTTTTTACCTTTAATTTATTATTATTAATATTATTTATAAATAATAATAATAAATTATTATTATTATTATTATCTTATATCAAATTTTCTTTTAAAACCTTGGTCTTTTTTATGATTTCTATTTGTATTATTCTATATTCAATATTATTATTATTATTATTATTATTATTATTATTATTATTATTATTATTATTATTATTATTATAAATAATAATAATTATTATTATAATAACAATTATAATATCTATATCAAATTTTCTTTTAAAACCTTGGTGTTTTTTATGATTTCTATTTGTATTATTTTATATTCAATATTATTATTGTTATTATTATTATTATTATTATTATTATTATTATTATTACTACTACTACTAGTACTACTACCAATAATCGGGATGGGGTGGTACGTGTAGGTAAAAGGGGGGTACGGGTAGGTTTAAAGGGGCATGGGTAGGCATAACGGGGATACGGGTATATATAAGGGGGTATGGTGATGGTCGATTCCTTTCATCCATACCTGCGAAACGATCAACGGGGAAGTATCAAGGAGGGTACAGGTAGGAACCAAGGGGGTATGGAAGGTATCAAGGGGGTATGGGGAGGTATCAAGTGGGTTCGGGGAGGTATCAAGGGGGTATGATGAGGCATCATGGGGGGGGGGGGACGGGGAGATATCAGGGGGGGGGGTATGGTGAGGTATCAAAGGGGATATGGGGAGGTATCATCGTCCAAATGAAACTCGCAGACAAAAGTTCTCTCTGTCTACATTTTAAACAGCATCATGTGTACCCTGGCTTGCCAGGGTACAAAAACCACTAGTTACATTATAACTAAGCAGACTTATGTTACTATAAGTTGAGTAAGCAATGAATAACGAATTACTACAAGTGCAATCGTATGTCCAGACCATTCAGATTACCTCCCTTGCACTGCTAGCAGCAAAAAAACGCAAGATTATACAAAAGGACTTCAGCATGATTTCTGCCCCATTTGTAAATCAATGAAGTATTAATGAACTAAACAATTTAGTAAACAGCTTGTAGCAACCCCATTCATGTTTTACTCACATCATGATTAATTGCAGTAACTATCTAAACTCGGTCTGCAAAATGTGAAAAACCAAACCTTTATCTCCATTGCCTTATCTCTTAATTATTATTCACACTATCTTCAAGCAAGAGTGGGGCGTCAACAGTGATTAAAACGGTATTGAGGAAAGGGTGGAGTGTAGAAGAGTAGGTACTAAAGATATTGATAATTGACATCTTGCCCTGTCAATGATTATAAGATAATGGACACAACCCCATATGTGTATCGCTAGCAAAGGCAAATTTCTGATATTCATCCATTGTATTGTAATTTGAATTGTAATGCATTGCATTTCATCATATAGGAATGGTTTGGTATTGCTTTGCTATGATGTAATATGGTATCGCATTGAATGAGTTGTATTACATTGTAATGTTTATTGTATTATATTGTATACGTACCTCAGTTTTGAATCACATGCATGGCAATGTGTGTCCATGTTTAAAAATAGGTCAGCGTACAGTAGAACCCCTCCCGTCCTTCCCCACCCCTTCACCCCTGTGGGGTTGCCGGTGGTTTCAATATAAATAGTATCCCCACTTTCTGGGAATTTAGTGCCTAAAATTCCCACTGTTGCTGTCTTTCTCCTTTGTTCTTTCTCATTCCTACTCTGTTCTATCAATCTACTATATTATCTTCTTCTTCGCTAGGCTAGTCGTCATCTACCTTTTTTCTTGAAAACTCTTCTGGGAAAAAACTCCTCATTTGTGTGTAAGGCCTGTTGGATCAGCTTGGGAATATTGGACGCTTTCTGCCAAATGGTCACTGGGGCTTCCTATGATGTAATTATTTGGCAATGTAAGCATTTTATATATATATATATATATATATATATATATATATATATATATATATATATATATATATATATATATATATTATATATATATATATATGTTTTGTTGATATTTTATAACGATGTTTATATTCTATTTTGTTTTTGTAAACGGGGGTTCGATAAATTAGAGTATCACCTCAGCGTCCCCTGAGTGGGAGGTCTTTATTGTAAAGTGACCGGCTGTTGGAGTGCCTTCAGTTTTACCACTAGGGTTGTTTTGGCAGATCTTTTATGCGGATCAGGGGTGAGTACTCTTTTAGCGAAGTTGTGGTCTTGAATTTGTGGTCCTGATTCGGCTCTTTGCAGTCGGCTGGACCCTGTAATCAGTGAATAACTAAATGAATAACTAACAAGTACAACGGAATGGCTGTTTATTTAATCCATAATATGCAACAACATTGGGTTATTTGATCAAACATACATAAGAGAGGTCATGTGAAGGTCAGTCATCCCAAGGTGAAGGTCATTGAAGGTCAAGGTCATTGAAGGTCAAGGTCATCTCAAAGTCACTGGTTTTTTTTTTGGTTTTTTTTTGGCATAAACAAATTTTGCTTTAGTTTATAAATAGTATATCACATGCTCACAGTGGTTAAAAAAAAAACGAAACTCTGATGGTATGGTCACGTCACCAGAGCATCAGGCCTTTCAAAGAACATCCTGCAAGGCACAGTGCAAGGAGGTAGAAGAAGAGGGAGACAGAAAAAGATGTGGGAGGACAACATTCGAAAATGGACTGGCTTGACACTGAGCGAAGCCTTGAGGGTTACTGAGGACAGAGAAAGATGGAGTATGCTGGTTAAAAGATCATCATTCTGTTGTGCCCCAACTACTTTCGAATCACAAAATAGGATAGGATAGGAGTGTATTTGGAGCCAGAGGCCAAGGTCATCTCAAGGTCAAGAGCATAGAAAGATCACAGTCGGTATTACTTTGGTTTTTTAATGCCACCATTTAATTTTCTTTTTTCTTGACACTCATTTTCATGTTAAATTTTGCGAGTTCCATAGGAAGCATGCAAGTCATATGGGCTTTACCCATCTTGCCGTATGCTGTATTGCTCTGTTTTCATGCAACCTCTCTGTGTTTTAGCAATTCGCTGGGAGCTTGGCCAGGGACGGTCCTAATGCGGGCAGTTCAGAACTGTACAGTGAGTCTTGGTCATCTGCAGATTGGAAACCTCAATGTGCACCGACACGAAACATTGATGGGCTTTGGAATTGAACTTCAGTATCCTTGAATCAGCATCAGCATGATTTAAATCAAGGTTTTTCTGCCTCTCCACACAAAGCCCATATGACTAACATGCTCCTGATGGAACCAGGCAATATTTAACATGAAAATGAGTAAAAAAGAAAAAAAAAAGAAAAAAAAAAGGTAAAGGTAGTCCCATAGCCTTGTGACCGTAGGGGAGCGTGATGTTGGAGATCACACTTATCTTGGGCCAGCGTAATGGGGGTGATGCCTATCTCTCTCCCTCGCTGCTTTACCTTCCCCACCCTTAAGAGGGTAGGTACTCAGTCACAGTTGAGTCAACTGGGGGCATTGTTATTTGTCGCTTCACGTTTTGCGGTCACCCATCCAAGTGCTAACCGCACTGGACGGTGCTTAACTTGCGACACAGTAGCGAGTGCTCCAACCACTGCGCTAGCCGACACCTTTTTTTTTTTTTTTTTTTGGGGGGGGGGGGGTGGCGGTGTGGTGGCTATAAAGCCCCTGGGCGTACGTAATGTGAGAAGGTGTGGGGCCGGGTAGCTCAGTTGGTAAGAGCGTCTTGCTAGTAACCGAAAGGTCGCTGGTTCGAATCCCGGATTGGTCAACGTGTGATCATATTATTTTCCCCTTTACCAACAACTGGCCCGCTGGTGTCATTATAAATCGGTCCAGTAGTCACCTATATGCGAAAGCGTCGTGTGACTATAATCTACAAACAACAACAATGTGAGAAGACTTCAGCAAGGGAGGTAATAGATTAAAACCACTCTGCTAGGAAATAGCTACATTTGAACTAATAGTAGAACCCAAACAGTGTAATGACCCTTTGTTTTAGTTAAGCATGACAGCTGAGATAACTTATTTAAAGACAATTGTTGTGAAGAAAAACTTTTTTTTCTTCAGAAATCATTATTATTATTATTATTATTATTATTATTATTATTATTATTCATTAAGTTTGTATTAAAATGCTTATGCCAATGTGAGAAGTGAGCTTGCTGGAAAAAGAGTTCATGAAGTGATGTGAAACTGTTCTTGAGACACTTAAAAGAACTGATTATATACAATAAGTTCATTATTTTAATAATTAAATTAAGGAAAGATTTTTATATAGCGCATTTCGATATTACTTACAAGCTAAAGGTGTTTCTGTGTGCAGAGATAGTCTAAACATTTTGTACAAATATTAACATGTTTTTCTGTGAATTGTTCAAATATTTTTTTACATTAATTCTATGTGCCTATGCAGGCCTGAAAATGGCGACTAATTTAGTCGCCGTGGCTAGTGAAAAAAAAAATTGGCGACTAAAAAAAAAACTAGTCGCCAAATGCAAGTGCGCTAAAATGAACTTTTTTTTAGTTTGGCTAGTAAAATTTTTAGTTTGGCTAGTAAAATTTTTAAGTTACTAGCCAAAGGCTAGTGGGACCTTTTTTTCATTTTCAGGGCTGCTATGTAAAATTCTTATAATATATTGTTAACAGAACTTTTGTATAGGGCTGAAATACCTTTGATGAAGGTGAGGTGTTGAAAAGAACAGTAGCAAGGAAGAGGGTGAGCATCATTTAGCAGCCTCTTAAACGCTGATGATAGGTGCTGCGGTTTAATACACCTTTCGGCTGCTATCTGGCTGTTACTAAAGTAATACAGACAATCGGCCCGAAAGCGACGCTGACCCCAGTGTGAGTGCCAAAGGCTGTTGAGTGCGTAGGCCTCCACACGGCCTATGCTTGATAGATCTCTGACACTCGACCAGCGTCATAGACTATTGTATGGTGGTGGTGTTTTTTTTAACCTAACTAAAATGTATTTTCATTGCTTAATTTTTTTAGCATAAACTGAATTTCATTCTGTTTGCATGAGCACGCATTAGTTAGGCATTTTTTTTACCCAAAGCGAAATTTTAATGCATCATAGTGTTTGTCATTTGTGATATTGATGATTGGCAGTTCATGTTATGTCGCAAATTCTTGAGCAAAATCTGAAAAATAACTATCCTCTTTTATAATATAAGACAAAATACTGTAAGTTAATACGCGTTGGTTTTATTTGATTTTTTTTTGTTTTTAAAGATTTTACTATTATTTAAGTTTGTAGTACTTTTTTGTCTCCCCCGTTTGGGTTCCGAAGATTTTAGTATAAATAGTATCCCCATTTTCTGGAAATTTAGTGCTTTAAATTCCCACTGTCGCTGTCTTTCTCATTTGCTCTTTCTTATTCCTGCTGTGTTCTATCAATCTACTATACTATCTTCTTCTTCGCTAGACCAGTCACCTACTTTTCTTCAAAATTCTATCGGGACAAGACTCCTTATTTGTGTGTGAGGTCTGTTGGATCAGCTTGGTAATATTGGACACTTTCTGCCAGGTGGTCACTAGGGCTTCCTATAATGTTATTATTTAGCAATGTAGGCATTTTATATGTATGTCTTGTTGATATTTTATAATGATGTTTGTATTCTATTTTGTTTTTGTAAACGGGGGTTCGATAAATTTGAGTATAGCCTCAGCGTCCCCTGCGTGAGATGTCTTTATTGTAAAGTGACTGGCTGGTGGAGAGCTTTCAGTTTTACCATTAGGGTTGTTTCAGCAGATCTTTTATGCGGATCAGGCATTGTCCGGTCCTGATTTGGCTCCGAAGAGTCCGCTGGACCTAAAGCAATAATCATGTAATGTAATGTAATGTACTTTTTTTGTCTTTTTCGGTGATGTGAAACGTATATGAAATGCTGTTTAGAAGAAAAAGAAATAAAATAATGGAAAATTTAGTGTCGTGCTTTAAAAAAAAAAAAAGTGGTGGTTGTATTTGTGTGTTTGTTTTGTGTGTGTGTGTGTGAGGACGGAGAGGAGGAGGGTTGATTTTGACAGTGATGAAAGTGAACTGGTGATGGTGATTAATTAGTGTAATGATGGTGATTGCTGCTAAAGATGATATTGATGATTGCCTATTCACCAAGATGGGTAGAAATATGAAATAAATTATGCAAATTCACACCCAATTTTTTTTTAAATTACAAGAATATGGAAGGAACACCTGCACCCTATTAAAAAAAAAAACATTCACTATACATTTATTCAAAAACAAATTATAAATACATCCCAAAAGGAAGTCACGCGAAAAGCACAAGATAGCATACCTGTCAAGTGCTACGGATTTTTGCGTAGCACTACGCATTTTAAACATTTTCCCATTGCTACGGCGTATCACAAAGCTGCTACGCAATTTTTCAAAAGTGAAAAACGTACATGAAAATGTTTATAATGATAATGGTAATAGCTAAAGTGTTGTGCATTAACAAGATTTTACAATAAATTTGTAAACACATTGGATGTGTGTGTTTATATTGGATGCAGAAGTTTCCAGTTTTGTTGCGAATCACGTGATTCACATTAGTGCTACACCAAACCTCCATTTGCTATGGTTTTTCTGTTAAATTGCTACACCACAACCCGAAAGCCCCTTGACAGGTATGAGATAGTGTACTGGGAAAGCTTATTTGTACAGGGGGATAGTGGGTGGGGTTATTCCTTTTTTGTTTTTTTTGTTTTTTCCCCACAACATATCATTTACTAAATATTGAAACAATTTTAAACTAATCCAGCCTGAGGGGTGAGCGGGTCAATCCAACATTAGGGGTGTCAGGTTGGAAAAACGGCTACGGTCTTTTTGCAAAAGTTGTCTTCAAAAGTGATTTTTTTTTCCTTTTGCACCGATTTGTCCGGTAACTGGAACAAGATCATGGATTTGACCGTCAAACGTCCTTGACGAGAGCTCACTTATTATTTAAGCGGAATTTACACGTTTCTCGTGATTTTTTTGTTCACGTTGATTTTATATTTTTATTCTCTCTTTCTCTCTCTCTTTAAACTTTTGTATTATTTTAATACCTTCCTCCCCACATTCCTCCAAGTCACCCCCACCCCTATCCCACCATTACCATTCTTGTTGAAATGAATGTACTGTCTGCTTTCGAGGCTTTCTGAGAATGGCTGGAGGAAGGGTGAGGAGAATTGCGTGGAGAGGATGAGGGGAGGAAAGTGAGAGAGAAAGAGAGATTTGATGGGAGGGGATTTTGGAGTTTGGACCTAATTATTTATTTATTTTTGACAGCGAACTCGTCCTGCTCAAAAACATCTAATGACTTTTATATATATACCGAACGTTGAATAGAAAAAAAAAAAATCTATACAAATATAAATCCAATTTTTCTGGGCCAGCTTTGTGAGGACAGTGCCAAGTCATATTACCTAAGAGTGAAAACTGGACGTTGATTAGAAAAGTACGATACAACATAAATCTAACAAAGAGAGGTGTTACCGACCTCTCTTCTATCACGGACAGCTTTCTGAGGGCTACGCCCAGTCTTAACAGTTGCAGAACGGGTGTCCAAAACTGAAGATTTCAAATTACGCCTCCTATTTTCTCGGCAGTAGTTTAGCAGATCTACAACGAAGAATACAAAGCGTGGAGATGAGGTGCTACTGAAGACTTCTGGGCATTTCTTATACACAGCACATCACCAACGACGAGGTCCGACAGACCATCACACAAGACATTGCACAACACGATGACCTGCTCACAGTGGTGAAAAAACGGAAACTCCGATGGTATGGCCACGTCACCAAATCATCAGGTCTTGCAAAGACCATCCTGCAAGGCACAGTGCAAAGAGGTAGAAGAATAGGGAGACCGAAAAAGAGGTGGGAGGACAACATTCGAGAATGGACTGGTTTGACACCGAGTGAAGCCATCAGGGTTGATGAGGACAGAGAAAGATGGAGTACACTGGTTAAACGATCATCTGTGGTGCCCCTACGACCTCTGAGTTACGGAATAGGATAGTATAGGATAGGATATGGGTTCTCAGAGAGTGAGAGGGAGAGACAGACTGACTTACAAAGTGAGAGAGGCAGATAGGAAGAGGACACAAAGAGAAAGAGAGATAGAGAAAACATAACAGAATTAAAAAGAAAGAAAGAACACAGAAAGGACAAAAAAGATCCATAAAAAAACAACAAATTATGAACTTGAAAATAAGGAAACTTATATATATTTTTATTCCGAATATAACATTTAATATCAAACTTAAGCCAGTCCAAAATTGTGTGCGCCCATTGATGTTAAAAGAAGATAGTAGGCTACCATTAATAATGATTCGTAGGAAACAAAGATTTTCTCCGGGTTAGGAGGTTGCAGAAGAAATCCCCTGTAAAATGTGTACATTCCAGTAATAAAATTCTACAATTCCAGTAAACATCCTAACAGTGTCCAACAATGGTGTAAAAGAATACCTGGGGTGAGAGAATAATTAAACCTGCTCAATAAAATACGAAACTGACGTCCATTATATTCCCTTCATGCACTTCGCTGTTCGCAGTGAAAGAGTGATCGCTCCTGAACACAACATGGCCATGACCGCGGTGGACTCGTTGCGCAGTACTATTGTCGGGTCCTATACTATTTCCATTGCTGAAAACATCTCTGAAAAGTCTATCCGTCATAGCTGATCGCTTTCTTCTGCGCACGCAAGTTGGCCGCTGTGGGGAAGAAAAAAAAACAATTCTAAAGTTAAATAAATAAATAAATAAATAAATAAATCAAGCATGCGTACACAAACTCTGTTCGCATTTTATCCAATGCAACCCAAGGTCTGTGTGTTTAGCAATTAAAACACACGTCCAAATGGAATTCAACAAAAATGATTTGCTGTTTATTTCTAAATTTATTGTACTTACATAGCTCTTTACCAGCACAAGAGCTGCTCAAGGCGCTGGCCGAAGCAGGATCTAACTCAAGCCATCCGAGGCGCCAACGGGGTTTGCTTTAAGGCGCATCGTAAAACGCCCCAGAGGGATAAATAATATGAATAAACAATAATAATCTTCGTCACATAGCAATACGAACTGGAATGGCATTGGGGAAAAAAATAGTAGCAGCGTTGCAGACACGCACACTGTACACTTTAACTGAAAGTGTGATGGCGTGGCAACGAGGTTCTTTTCCTTAAATGAATAAATAAATAACTACAACTTTACCACATAGCAGGAGAAGTCCGTGGCAGAGTTGCAGACACTCACAGTACACTTCAGTTCAAAGTTCAAGGGCATGGCGGCAGCTTTGAACACTCGAATGAACAACAGCTCAGACCCTTGTTGTTTGCCGTCCATCATCAGTACTCCCAGTGGACTGATGGCGCACCTAAACAAAACGGCAGCTGTTTCAGTGAGTCCTGATGCCATTGTTGCCCCGAACTTCTGCACTAGACAGAGTGATCATAGAAGGGGTTTATTACATCCACAGTATTGCGGTGAAAGCTCTCCGATAAGCGCATTAAAAATTGTGTCCGCAGATTCTTTATGGCCCTTGCTGACGTCTGAGGAAAATCCCCCTAAAAACGTCCACAGCGCGCTGAAACATCATGATAATGCACTTTAGTATGCTCAGTCCCGTGCTGACTTACCCATTACTGACGGCAGTGAAGTACTGTCCTCGGTAGTTTCGTAGCAAACATTGTTGCAGCTTCACCTCTGTGAAACCACCTGTCACAAGCATAAAGAAACCATAATAAAAATAAAATCCAAAATGAAAAAAAAGTTACCCACAAACAAAATAATAAAATAATAAAGTATCAAACATAAACATCAAGGAATTGGTGCTTCTGCAATGACTATTACCCACTCAGAGCACCATTTTATAATATTTTTTTATCAGGGAAGCTCTCTGCCTGTTGGATTTTTTTTATATGTATGTGTTTTTTTGATTTTTTATAATGATGTTTGTATTCTATTTTGTGTTTGTAAACGAGGGTTCGATAAATTAGAGAATAGCCTCAGCGTCCCCTGCGTGGGATGCCTTTATTGTACAGTGACCGGCTGGTAGAGTGCCTTCAGTTATACCACTGGAACTGTTTCAGCAGATTTTTAATGCGTATTAGGGGGTCAGTCCTCTTTCAGCCAAGTTGTGGTCTTGATTTTGTGGTCCTGATTCGGCTCTTTTTGCGAGAAATACCTACAGCACCAACAACATCTATATCATGTGTTTGTAGACCTCAAGAAAGCCTTTGACCGAATCTGGCATGCAGCTCTGTGGGCAACCATGAGATGGTACAGCATCAGCCCTAAAATTACTGAAGTCATCAAAAGCCTGTATGACAAGTCGACCAGTGCAGTCCTCCACAACAGCGCCATCGGAAACTGGTTCAGAGCAACAATCGGTGTGCGTCAAGGATGACTACTCTCTCCAACACTCTTTAACAGCTTCTTCGAGCGCATCATGTCATATTCGCTTGCAGATCACGAAGGCACAGTCAGCATAGGGATTAGAGCAATCTCCAACCTCCGTTTTGCGGAGGTCAGACATTGATGGATTGGCTGGAGGGGAACAAGAACTTGAACAGCTGGTACAGAGGCTTGACACCACTTCCTGAGACTATGGAATGGAAAAGAGTGCAGAGAAGACCATAATGATGACCAACAACACCAAATACATCAACATGGGCATCAACGTCCAAGGCCAATCCTTCAACACAGTGCATAGCTTCAAATATTTAGGAGACATTGTATCAGACAATGGGTCCCGAGAGGAAGTCCTCTCCAGGATCGCACAAACAACTGCTGCCCTGAAAAGGTTGAAGCCCATTTGGAAAGACAGGAGCATCAGTCTACAATCCAAGGTAAGGCTGCTGCGCTCCCTTGTCATCTCATATACGCTTGCGAAACATAAACCCTCACAGCCGATCTACAAAGAAGAATACAAAGCATGGAGATGAGGTGCTACTGAAGACTTCTGGACATTTCCTATACCCAGCACATCACCAACAACAAAGTCCGACAGACCATCACACAAGCCACTGGACAACACGATGACCTGCTCACAGTGGTGACGAAACGGAAACTCCGATGGTATGGCCACGCCACCAGAGCATCAGGCCTTGCAAAAACCATCCCGTAAGACACAGTGCAAGGAGGCAGAAGAAGATGCAGACAGAAAAAGAGGTGGGAGGACATCATTCGAGAATGGACTGGTTTGACACTGAAAGAAGCCATGAGGGTTGCTGAGAACAGAGAAAGATGGATTACACCGGTTAAACGATCATCTGTGATGCCCCAATGACCTTTGAGCTACGGGATAGGATAGGATAGGATAGATAGATTCAGCTCTTTGCAGTCCGCTGGACCTGTAAGCAATGAATAACTAACTAACTAGCTGCCTTGACCTTTGCGATAAAACAACTGTGAGGGAGCCCTGCCACTAAACCTGGTAATGTCCCTAGGAATCTTTGGCCCCAATCTGTTCAGTAGTTCTAGAGATATGGTGTACCACGGACCGACAGACCGACATTGTGCTCCTCCCAAAACTAAATATATTCTCAGATGAGGAGAGGAGAAGGAAGAAGAAGAGGAACAACAACAACAGCAAAGAGGACGAGGATGGAAAGGACGACAACGCATAAACATGGGATATATACCTGTGTTCGGTATGTTGAGTTGGAACAGCACCTGCACGAAATTGAAGGGATACCAACTTCCGGCATTCTTGAACAGGCGACTTTGTCCTATCTTTGTAGCCGTCATGGTGATCCGCGGTCTGCTGGTGACCAATCAATTAACCAACACTTACAAGTTAGTCAATCAACATCATAGAGCAATTAATTAATTTATCCGATCATATAGACTATATTGCAGAAAAAAAATCTTAGCGTTCCCTATGAACATTTGCCAGGACTATACCCAGTGTTCGACAACGATCATTTTTACTACCCCCCAAAAATATAATTTTAATATAGATCTGACCATCAATGTCTACGTTTGTCCAGTGGTAATCATAGATGTCAGCAAAAAATGGCTAGGCTGTAACGACTATGCTTTGTTACTTTGTTTTCGCTGGGTGCGACTTTGGGGAGGGAATGGGAGGATGAGGAGGGGAGTATCCACCAAACTTACATTGCTGCACCACTATTGCGATATTAAAAATTAATCAAATCAAAGCGTTATCAAAAAGTGGCAATTCTATCATTTAAAAAAAAAAAAAATATCTAGGACTCTGATTTTTGGAGTGATTATCCCAAAATTAATGTTTTAATATTAACTTACATTACAACAAGTTTGACTAAATCTCTACTATTAAATGAGTGAAAATAGTACTTACGGCTCCAGAGGCCCTACAGTTTTTGTGCCCTCTGGAGAAACAGTTGTTGTGCCCTCTGGAGAAACAGTTGTTGTGTCCTCTGGAGAAACAACAACAAACACATACAATTTGAAAACTGTTTACACCACTACGTCTGCTTATTTCACCAGAAATACATACAATACGTGTACAGAAGAATTTGAAGGGTCTAGAAAGGAGACCGAGATATGTTAGGGATATTCCTTTTCTCAAGACCAGCTTTATGATGATGATAGTATTTATTAACATCCTAAATGGCGCCACACGCTTTCATGGATTTCAGGTTTATGACGGGGCGGTAGTGCCAGCGCTTCTCCTTTGTTGCATAAAGTGTCGTCACCAGTTGGAATGAATGCCATGTACCCAAGTTTAGCTGTGTGGACTGTTCTGTGGTGCTTCCTCTGTCTGTTCTTTCAATGGTACAAGAACGATCTTCGTAAATGTGTTATTTAAAAAAGCAATACACCACAGCAACAACAAAATATTCAAAATAGAATTAAATCTGTACCTGCCAAGCAGTTTCCATTTCTGACGTCGATGTTGTCAATAGCAATGTTTCCTAGCAACCGTGATCCAGGACTCGACTGCTGCACGCGTCTGGCTTCAAACAGCAGCTGAAATGTCACACACAAATTCCGGATATATTAAGATGCAAGATGATGTATTACCTTTATTCGCAAAAGTTTGACTTTCACAAATCGAAGGCCAAACCTGAAAAATAGAGGGAAACTAATGTTAAGGAAAAATTGTCTAGTTGTTATTATGTTAATACATATTAACTATAGTGTTAACATACTATACTATACTATACTATACTATACTACTATACTATACTATACTATACTATACTATACTATACTTAACTATACTATACTATACTATACAATACTATACTATACTATTGTATACTATTGTATACTATATTATAGTTATTTTTAGGTTAATATGTTCATTACATCATTAGGCAAATGGAAGTAAAGACACACACACAAAAACGCGTGTTTGTTAGTATGAGTATTGCGTTGTAATCATTGTAGAAATCGCTGGCCGGGTGACAGTAATAAATTGAGACATAATTTTAAATAATTTAAAAATAAATGTGCTCCCTAACATGAGAAACCCGTTTTGAATGTTGCAGTTTTGAATGCTAATGCACTGCTGCAGAAAATCGTCACCTTTACATTACATTGGTTTATGATTATCGATTCTCTGCGCCAAACATTATTAAAGGTTAAGATCCACTGAGCGACATTTACACTTCAGTTGTTAATCTTCCATACTTGTTTTCATTATTCTGCATGCGTCATAATTTTATTTGTATTATATTTTATTGATCTAAACAGTAAATTCAAAGGTAACGCACACTGGAAGTCAATCACAGAGAATATATTTAAGAACGTTCCGCTTTCTAGTTAATTAGAGCATAATTTTGTACACGAAGCGAAGTTGCTCATGTACTTTAAACACCAAGATACCTGCATAGGAGAAAGGAGCTGTATGGGAATTTTGACCGTTTTCCAACTTTGACCGTGATCACCTGTCATTTCCCAGCCGGTTCCTGTGAGGGCAGTATCGTTCTTGGTCAGTACTCTCAACCAACCCACGTTCTGGCCTGGAACAAAAAAAAAGACTAACAGTTAATAGAATGGATTGCAAGCTTCTCCCGGATCCCCAAATACAAAGTCAGTAAAATGCAACACTTGAAGGGCAAACCTCATATTTACTTAAACAAACCTTGAACCATGCAGAAGAAGGGACTGGTAACTCGATGAAGGTGTCCCATTGAAATTGACAGTACCACACTGCCTTATCTATATTACGATGGTTAAGATCAGTCCATGTTCTGCACTGTATTCACGGTGTTCTGTAGCAAACATTTTCTACATCGTGAGCTAGCCTTCACTTTCAAATTCACCCGGTCTTAATGCTCTGCATGCGTGAACTGTTTCAGCTTCTAGGCGGTAATGATAACCTTACCGTGCATGTGATACGAAAAGCTCAGACACAGTTGTTGCGGTTGCCACGTGATCGGAGGTGACGTCAGCACCGTTATCTCATCGTCTGACTTAGGGGTCCACTGGAACCACAGGTAAGAACCTGTACAGCACAGGGGGAAAAAAAAGAAGATTTTTCAGGAAAGCGAAAACAAATCCCTGTAATCATAATGTTGAAGCGTGGTTATTACATGTCGAAAATAATTTTCATTGTTTGCAAAAGAAGATAAAGAAGTTCTAATTTGAGGTGAAGGGGCGGATGGGGAGAGGGGAGAAAGAGCACTTCAACTCCGCAGAATCTTTAAGATGCGGCCTAAATGAAAAGGAGAAAGAGATCTCTGAATAGGGAGAATTGCATTACATTACATGATTGTTGCTTTAGGTCCATCGGACTCTTCCAAGCCAAATCAGGACCGGACAACCCCTGATCCGCATAAAAGATCTGCTGAAACAACCCTAGTGGTAAAACTGAAAGCTCTCCACCAGCCAGCCACTTTACAATAAAGACATCCCACGTAGGGGACGCTGAGGCTATACTCTAATTTATCGAACCCCCGTTTACAAAAACAAAATAGAATACAAACATTATTATAAATTATCAACAAAACACATACATATAAAATGCCTACATTGCTAAATAATATCATAGGAAGCCATAGTGACCACCTGGCAGAAAGCGTCCAATATTCCCAAGCTGATCCAACAGTCCTCATACACAAATAAGGAGTCTTGTCCCGGAAGAGTTTTCAAGAAAAAAGGTAGGTGACTGGTCTAGCGAAGAAGAAAATAGTATAGCAGATTGATAGAACAGAGCAGGAATGAGAAAGAGCAAATGAGAAAGACAGCGACAGTGGTGTTTTTTTTAGGCACTAAATTTCCAGAACGTGGGGATACTATTTATACTGAAACCCCCGGCACCCCAACGGGGAAAATAGGGAGAATGAGATAGGCCTATATTGGACCTTTGTCATAGTATGCTTCAAGAAATGTCATCCCAAATCCAAATGAAGCCTACCATAAGCATTTTGCAAAGCATCTTTGGAAGGACCGCCAGTTGTGACTTTACCATTGCCGATAGCCCAGCCTTGTAAATTTGTGTAGCCGCACATGTCTCCGTCGAAACCGCAGTCTGCTAGCGATGGTCTGATCTTATCTAAGCAGGAAAATACAATACAAACAATAAAATGCAAAATAATTCAACACAATATAATACAATTTTACAATGATTGTTTTAAAAAAAATATGCTTATATTTTTAAAAAAAATATCGCCCATATTTTCAAAATTCTGAATAAATGCACAATTTTTGGGTGCATGATTATATTCACACAAGTCAAATTAAAAAACCCAAACATAACACAGCGTATTGGTTGATCACAACTGCCAAATGGATGCTATATTTACAAAGTGAAATGACTAAAAATGTTAATTACCTTAACAATAAATGAATTACCAGTTGTCGATATTCTGTTAAGATCTGAACATTTTAAAACTGTTTAAATCCTTAATAATAAGAAACATACCGTGCAATGTGAAAAAAAACAACTTATCATGGCCTGGTGAGCTTTATAGTGACTTGACTGCACGCCAGGTAGTACAACAAACCTATAAAGTTTAAGCTAGTGCGATAAAGAATGAATGGAGTTAGTGAACATACCGGGTTGCTCACAGGATCCTGCTTGCATCTGTACGCTGTCGAAGTATACTGATACAGATGTTGTTGGTTCTTTGGAGGCCTTTATGTATACCTTTAATATAAGAAATTCTCTTACAATACAATAGTATACAATACAACTTTGCTATTGCCATAAAACAACACGGAAATGTGTCAGTGCATTCACATTTCAGTATTTAGTTAAATGTTACTGTGTTTAATAAAACAAATTCTTCTGTATGGATTTTACTATTGTTTTACTACTGTCATATTACTAATACTGGTTTCATGTCACTGTGTGGTACTTTTTACTTTGAGCTATTTTTTCATAGCTTCATTATTTATTCTTAATGTTATCTTCATTTATGTGTGTGTATGTGTGTGTGAGAGGGAGAGGGAGCGTATGTGCGTGTGTGTGTGCGTGAGAGGGAGAGAGAGAGCGTGTATGCGTGTGTGTGTGTGTGTGCGTATGAATGCTTCTCTTTAAAAATGCCTTTTTTAATACTTAGTAGTAGTAGTAGTAGTAGTAGTAGTAGTAGTAGTAGCAGTAGTAGCAGTAGTAGTAGTAGCAGTAGTAGTAGTAGTAGCAGTAGTAGTAGTAGTTTCAGTGGCAGTAGTAGTAGTAGTAGTAGTAGTAGTAGTAGTAGCAGCAGTAGTAGTAGTAGCAGTAGTAGTAGTAGTAGTAGTATTCAGCTACAGAGGATTTGGATTGGCCGAAGCCATAATAATGTTAAAAAGCGTGCAAAGTGCGGCCAGTGGGACATACCCTGAATGGAACTTTGGTCTGCTTGCTGATGGTGAACTCTGTATACACCCAGTCATCTGGGTATTGTATATTCGTCGAAAACACAACCACACTGTAGGAAAAATGTTTAAGCGAAAGATTAACATTTAGTTGGATTGGATTTGGATTTGTGGATTTTCTTCGTCACCCTTTCAAGAGAAATGTGGGCTGCCAACTTTTCCAGGCTTCAATGCCTTTGAAAAATATTTGAAAGCTAGAAATAAAATAGAGAATTAAGGAACATAAACCGAATGTACAACAAATGGCATCCATATAGACTGCACCTTTATTTAGTTAGAGCTACACAACCACACAAACGCACCTACACGCACACACACACAAACACAACTTTCCTTTTTTTGACATTATTTTTACATTTTCCATTTTTTGAAGCTATCCCTAACCTTAACCCTAACCCGTAACCTAACTCTATCACAGCCCTAACCCTAACGGAACACTGTTATGACGTCAAAATAACGCGGTCCGTCAAAAGAAAGTACGTAGAGGTTCAAGTGTATGAAAGAATAAAGGCGTTTCTACCTATCCCCACGCACACACAAACACACTCGAACACACACACACACACCCACACACACACACACACACACACACACACACACCCACACACACACACATTTTGTGTTGCATATGTAAACTTTTTTTTGTCTAACAAATGTAATTGGACGGAATGATGTGATGATATTCTGGGGAAGATACGTTTATCTTACTAGGGGGTAAGACTTACTGATAGATGGGCGATGTGCTACCACTATCGATCGTTCTTTTACCAGAATTCCGAAGCTGTGTGAGAGACTGATCACGGCGCTTGGTCACATAAAATTTATATTTGTTCTCGGGCTTTTTAATATCATTTGGCTCAACTTGAGGAACGCTGATTGCTAATCAAAAGACTAGGTTATTATGTCTCGAGAGAAGAAAACTAATAGCTACACAACAATTCAAATAGAATGACACCAGTCGTATGTATGTAATTTCTCGTTTTATATATTCAACACAACTTTTACATTTACTTCATTAAACAGGTAAATTAATAATTCTAAGAGTTCGATGTGCTGGGAAAGTTTGTCAGCAGGTCTTCTTCATCCTATGCTACGGGAGTATATTCAAGTGGTTGACTATTTTCTCGAGGGTAGAACTCAGTTTGCATTTGTGGGTGACTTATCTACTGCGCGTCGGCGCGTCATGGAGTCCTTCTGAGAAGTCTTGCCTCTCAGGTTGAGCGGGCGAGTGGTGTAGCTGCGAGGTTCGGACGTGGAGAGGTAGAATCTTGGTTGTTCCCCTTCTGTACCCCTGGAGCAAGCGTCATGCGTTTGTCCCCACAAACCGTCCCAGAGCTGACTTCTAGACTCTGGGATTCGTGAAACCGTCTGTTGTAGTCTCTAGCACTCTCTCGATGAGGTGGAGATAGGCGGACACTGCAGTTTGTTCCTTGGTTTGACCCTCGCAGCTTCGTGTTTCGTATTCGACTGACTAGCTAAGGTTGGGCCACCAAGGACATGCAGGGGTTCTGACCAATCGTTTAACTCTCGTTTAGTTAATCTCGCATATACTGGATGATTCGTTTTTATTTGAATATTCTTTCACCTGCCCTATTTATGAGACGCGTGTAATTATCCTGGAATTGGAGTGTCAGAGGCAGAGTGTAGGATAGATTCAATCGCGATAAGCGGAGCCTAGGCTACTTAGTATTTCAGCGACCCTGGTCATAGTGGCGAAGTAAGCTACTTAGTCTTGGATCGCTAAGTCTGTTAGATGTTATCTGGAGACTTGTCTGCGTGACTGTCTGAAGGAGGTTAATTTAACATGTGTGTGCTTCTCTTTAGATAACTGGTGAATTAACGTCAAGTTTCATTCGATGATATCTATTTTGCGCTAAGCTAATTTACTACATTTTGTCGACACTATTTCTGCTGTTACAAATGATATGCGGCCAAGTAAGGCACTTTAGTTTAAGAAAGTAAGCTTTATGTATTGAAAAGATAATGAGCGATGAAATATACTTGTCCAAAACTATTTTTTATTTCTTTTTATTTTTCTTCTGACTTTGTTCTTAGTGTTTATTATACCTGTTTCATAATAATCCCACTTAACTGTAAATTTGTATTTTTTCAATAACAAAACTAATTGCTTAACAAAATACATTCGGGCTGCTTTCACAGAGAAAGCGCTGCAGCTGCAATGGCAACAGTCACAGTAAACAGAGAACGACTTACCGGTCGATGTCGTAGGTAACAGGATCAGCTGTGAAGACTTCGAAGGTACCAGATGCAAACCTTTCCGTGTTGAGCCAGAACGACATGCACCAGGCTTTTGTCAGTGGCGTGTCTATGAGGCCACTCATCAGTATCGCCTGATTTTCTGTGGTGTTGCTGTCCGCTTCATACATCATGTAAGGAACTGGAACAATCGCAAATGCATAAGCGAATAGAGGCAACTTTGGGACACTAAGACTTTATATTGTTTGGTTTCAAGCGAAATAACACGCATAATAATAATAATAACAACAACAACAACAACAACAACAACAACAACAACAATAATAATAATAATAATAATAATAATAATAATAATAATAATCCTATCCTATCCCGTAACTCGGAGGTCGTAAGGGTACAACATTGGATCGTTTAACCAGCGTACTCCATCTTTCCCTGTCCTCAGCAACCCTGATTGTTTCGCTCAGTGTCAAACCAGTCCATTCTCAAATGTTGTCCTCGCACCTCTTTTTCGGTCTCCCTATTCTTCTACCTCCTTGCACTGTGCATTGCAGGATTGTCTTTGCAAGACCTGATGATCTGGTGACGTGGCCATACCATCGGAGTCTCCGTTTTTTCACCACTGTGAGCAGGTCATCGTGTTGTCCAATGGCTTGGGTGATGGTCTTTTGGACTTTGTCGTTGGTGATGTGTTGGGTATAGGAAATGCCCAGAAGTCTTCTGTAGCACCTCATCTCCATGCTTTATATTCTTCGTTGTAGATCTGCTGTGAGGGTCCATGTCTCGCAAGCATATAGGAAGATGGAGATGACAAGGGAGCGCAGCAGTCTTACCTTGGAATGTAGACTGATGGTCCTGTCTTTCCAAATTGGCTTCAACCTCGCCAGGGCAGCAGTTGTTTGTGCGATCCTGGAGAGGACTTCCTGTCGGGACAAATTGTCTGATACAATGGCTCCTAAATATTTGAAGCTATGCACTGTGTTGAGGGATTGGCCTTGGACTTTGATGTCAGTGTTGATGCCATTGGTGTTGTTGGTCATCAATTGGGTCTTCTTTGCACTTATTTCCATTCCATAGGCTCTGGAGGTGGTGTCAAGCCTCTGTACCAGCTGTTCAAGTGCTTGTTCCTATCCAGCAAGGTTTTGCGGATGACAATAATAATAATAATAATAATAATAAGAAGAAGAAGAAGAAGAAGAAGAAGAAGAAGAAGAAGAAGAAGAAGAAGAAGACGAAGAAGACGACGAAGAAGAAGAAACATTTGTACAGCACCCTTCCTCATTAGAGTTCATAGTGCTTTACAAGAAAAAATATAATTATAAAAATAAAACGAAAGCAAAACATGAAAAACTGTTTTATATGTTTTGCTTTCGTTTAATTAATTAATTAATTAATTAATTAATTAATTATATATATATTTTTTTTGGGGGGGGGGGGGGTTAAATTAAGGAGTGTTAAAGCAGTTTAGGTGCAACCCTACGTGGGCAAAACGGAAATTACAGGAAACAAGATTTATCTCCCTTTATTTACTGTCATTGTAATCCCACTTCTATAGGTGCAACTCTTCATGGGCAATACGGGAATTACAGGTAACAAGATCTATCTCCCTTCTTTACTTTCAATGTAATCCCACTTCTATAGGTGAGACGACAACTACCTACACTTTTTCTGTACTATTTATTCATTCTCGTCAGCAGTCACCCTCTTCTCTAAAGCCATACTGCATAGCTGAGACGATCGTTTCTCCAATAGTGAGGTACTCGGCGCGTCTCAGCTACGCTGCGTGCACTACACCTTAAAAAGATTAAATGTCTGTGGGAGAATAATCATAAAGGGGGGACAAAACGCTTGTATAAACAAAAGGGTGCATTAGGGAGTCGCACCACAAGAAATGGGACAAGCGGCTGATAAAAGCACAGGCTCGAACAAAAAAAAACAACTTATTAGATGCCATCCTCATCTTGCCTGTCGGATGATGCCGCTCACCAGGGTGCCGCAACTATTATCAAAGCAAATTTATTACAGATGAGTAATCAGCGACGACAATATATCCAAAGACGGACAGGTGAAGAGAAAGACGGACTAAGAAACAGATGGAAGGGCGGACGGACGGATAGAGAGACAAACGGACTGACAGACAGACAGACGGAGGGAGACGAACATAATTATTTATCCGTTTTGGGAGGATTTAGCATTCGTTTAGAGGAGATTGGACAAATTGTGTAAAAATGTAAAAGACATGTGAAGAGTGCAATTACATCCAGTAAAAGGCGGACTCCTGCGCCAAATGCCTGCTCCTTCTTTTACTCCTAGCGGTACGTAGTTGGTCCATTGGCACATCGAATCATCGAAGTTACATTCCACTGGCGGAGCTGGAAAACAAGTCAAACGATGATAGGCAGTTCATGTTGTGCAGCGCCACTACCTCTCCGTCAATATGCCAACCTACACTTGACACCCAACATCTATGCAATAAAATAGGATCCCAAACTGATTGAAGAAATGAACACTGAATATATGACAACTTATTATACACTGCCTAGATCCATTCCACATCAGACTGAAGGCGCGCTCACGGCGCACCGTGCTCATCATATGGCTCCTCAAAACCAGGTGTATGCGTTACTCTTCGTCTAGCCAATAACTAACAACTATATAGCGTTTGTTCTTTAACTTGGCACATTCTTTCTGCAGGCAGTTCTTGCATGCAGGTGGCGTGGTGTTTTCATCTTCACGTTTCGTCATTAATTCACGAAATAGTTGTTGGTGGTTGTTGTCTTTTTCTCTCTGATTATTATGCGCCAACACTTGGTTCCCACAGCAAGGTTTGGTTTTGAATCCTCATGGTTTTGCCAATAATTGTATCAATTTCGCCAATAATTTGCAATATATAAATATATCGTGCGCCTGTGTATGTGTGCCTGCTTGTGTGTGTGTCTGTATGTGTGTGTGTGCCTGTATGTGTCTCTTTCTCTTAAATCTGTGCACTAACACTTACTACACGCATGGGGGAGAAGTTTAACTTCATCGATACCAACAGCACTGTCAGCCTCAGGCCCTCGAGCCGCTTCAAATATGATCTGCAACACCGCATCAACAATGTCACCAAGTCACACAGCGTTCAACTTTGGCCACCTTAAGGTATATTTTTCTCAAAATCTTCAAGGTCCATAAGGGTATTGTGAATTGTTTTCCATTCCCTATAGCCCATATGATATATAAATCACATACAGTAGTTGGTTTGTGATGGGAAATTGGTCGGTTCTTGGAATAATAAATAACAACCATAGCTACCTGGAATGGGTAAGGAGTCTTCACGTCCACTTTGACAAAGGTCCAGTTTGCAGTTGGACCTGCAAACCCGCCTTTGGCCCAAACTAGTTCACGCGCATTTGGTATCCCAGCACGGGCTACGTAGACACTGAGTGTTCCAACTGTGGAACCCGTCATAACGTAGTGAAACGTCAGACAACTGGTAGTTGCTTCCCATCCCACGACTGCTGATATCATGGTTGCGTTTGGCACGTACTCTCCAACGCACATAAAATGACCTGCACCACTCACCAAAAAAATGAAGAAAAAATTGAGTTTATATTCTGTTCAAAAAAGCCTGTGTAGAAAGGCAAAACAAAATTAATGTTATTCAATTCATCCACGATGTACTGTGGCAACAGAAATTAATTAATTATGAGTACACAAGCCTGTTGACAGCGCTCAAAACAAATAAAAATTTGAGAGTGTTGTTCAATTCATCCAGTACTACTTGTGTCGAGACATGAATCAGCAAGCAAAACTATGTAGATCACACAAAAAGCGCCCGAGCACGCATTCTCACGTCTACACACGAAAACACATACAGAGAAGAAGGACGATTAGAGGAAGAGGAGAAGAAGATAAAAGGAGAAAGGATGAGGACCAAAAGAAGAAGAAAAAAAAGGAGTAGAAGAACAACAACAACAACAATAACAACAACAATAACAACAACAACAACACCAACAACAATGAGGAAGAACAAGAAGAAGAACCAGAAAAAACATTGAACGTTGGATCTTGTTGGGATAAAGGTTTTAGGCTCTAAAGCCTCGTATTACAACTTGTCCTAAAGAAGACAAAGGTAATGGAGGAGAAGGAGGGAGAGGAAGAGAAGGAGGCGGAAGAGGCGATGGTGACTCCTTACCATCGCTTATAGTGGTTAAGTTGACAGACGGAGTTACATCATCAAAAGGGTTACATGACGTGAGGGACCTGGTCCATCCGTTGAGGTTGCCGGGTTCCGAAGTGTAACCACATAGAAGAGGGTCGCTGAAGCTACAGTTCACACTGACTGTTCCTTCATAACAACAAAAAATATTAATATTTACAATTAAGAGACTGCATCCGTGTGATAATTTTCATCGCGGAGTGACAACGAATGGAGGCACCGTTAGAGGTGCGGCTACTTCTTTATTAATACGCTTGACAAGCAAAACAACACTTACAGTGTGAGATATCTGAAACCTCCCCATTCGCTGCCCCTCACGCCAATTTCCATACTATTTATTTTATCATTCTAAGATAGCGCTTTCCAGCTCGAGAGAGGCTCGAGGCGCTGGACAATACAGGAACTAACTCAAGCCGCACGAGGCGCTAGCTCACTTGCAGCCTTTGGGCGCATAGTCTGACGGCCAGGCGACTGAGCACAACCCTGGGCGACCGGGGATGGCAGTGAAGGGACCTAGTGCGTGCTGGGTGCATTTGTGTAGCCAGCACTCAGCCGTCAAGGACATGAGCGTCAGGATTTTTAAATATCGTGCGTGGAATGCGTGTGTGCAGACTTGGCCTCGGTTTATACTCTCAACCTAAGGAGATGGGGCGCAGTGTCTCAGGGTCATTTTTATTTTGAATTTTGTTTATTATTATTATTTTTAGTAGTAGTAGTAGTAGTAGTAGTAGTAGTAGTAGTAGTAGTAGTAGTAGTAGCAGTAGTAGTAGTAGTAGTAGTAGTAGTAGTAGTTGTTGTTTTTGTATTAATTTTTTTATTCATTCATTCATTTATAAATTATTTGTTTGTTTGTTGTTTTCTTTTGTACTCCAGGCCGTATTTGAATACACAGTGTTGGGGGTGAAAGGATGGTGTGGTCTTAAAAGCAGGTTTGCATGTCACATAAAGCATATTTCTCAAGATCAATCGAGAACGCGATGAGAGATTAGTGTAGAGCTGTACAGTACAATGAATTTGCTCTTGTCGCACAGCAGATGTTTCTTTTTAAATGAATAAATTATTCTTACATAGCGCATTTCCAGTTTACGAGCTGCGCAAAGCTTTTATGTCAAAGGCTAATGAAGTGTGACTACAATTACACACTTCTGGGACAGGTTTATCCTCCGCCAGGCTTTTCTTTATGATTTCATTACCTTTCTTAATGAGATGTCTTGCGTGCTGACACTCCATTTCAGTTGATTTTTTTTTAGTTTCCTTACGTCAGATACCTCCGTTTGTATATGTTTATAATATATACTTGAACGCTTATGCAACATTAAATAGAGAGAGAGAGAGAGAGAGAGAGAGAGAGAGAGAGAGAGAGAGAGAGAGAGAGAGAGAGAGAGAGAGAGAGAGAGAGAGACAGAGACAGAGACAGACAGAGAGAGAGAGACAGACAGACAGAAACAGAAAGAGATAAACAGGCAGATAGACAGAGACAGAGAAAGACGCAGAGTGAGAGGAAGTCTGACTTTCTATTTGACATGGATGGCTGGATAGTTCGAAATCATCAATGGCGATATCACCATACGCTCCCTTTCCAATAGCTCCGTCAAATACAATCTGCGAGAGAAAAATCATCATCATCATCATCATCATCATCATCATCATCATCATCATCATCATCATCATCATCATCATCATCACCATCAGCAGCAGCAGTCACCAACATGATCGCCATCATCATCACCAGCAGCAGCCATCATCATCATCATCATCATCATCATTGTCTGTTACGCTACTATCATCATTATCATCGTCCACACCAAGTACAGCAGTACTCATTATTTGTTATTGTATTTAATGAAATTTCCTCTTCCCCTGATTACGCCTGGAATCATTGGGAAATTAGTTTGCGTACGCGCGCGTTTGTGTAGGAAGTGGAGATGAGTGCGCGCGCATGTGTTTTATATTTATGTGTTTTATATTTATGTGTGTGTGTGTGTGTGTGTGTGTGTGTGTGTGTGTGAGTTTAACTTCTTTGATTTTTAACATGAGCTAACCATTTTTTTGTTCTAATCCACATGTATAAAACGTCACCTGGAACTCAGCATTGGAGAAGTACTGTTTGCCGTGGAGCAAGTCGATGCTGACTTTCTGCCAGTCGTTACTGCTGGAATCACTGCCGGCCTTGGACCACAACGTCACTGGACGGTCTTGCAGCACGCTGACTTTCAACGTTGTAATGCTCCCGCCTTTCATGTGGTACCAGAAAGACAGGCAGTTCTCCGCCACGGTGGGTTTGAAAAATGGACTGTACAGGCGCGACTGTTGTCCCTCTGTGCGAGGTGGCGATGATTCGATGTACATATAGTGCCCTGCTCAAACACAGTTCAACACAGACAGTCAGTAAATAAGGAACCATAAATTATAGGTGGGAAGGAGGTGGTGGGGTAGTATGGAGAACAAATGTAGTGATGGGGAGTAGTGGTAGTAGTAGTGATGGGGA
>CM072525.1:26208058-26293221 GCA_036898135.1 Oncomelania hupensis
CACAAAGAGCAAAGCTGATATTTCCCGTCTTCGGTGACATTCTATTTATTTATTTATTTATTTATTTATTTATTTTATTTTTATTTATTTTTTTATTTTTTAAGGGGGGATAGGGGGGGAGAGGGGGGGCGCCACGAGCGGAAGAAATGAAAAGAAATAAAACTATATTCCTAATGGATAATATAATGGATTACGACAGGAGTGCCCAATACGTCGATCGCGATCGACCGGTCCCTCGCGAAGGCAGTGTGACTGAGTAGATTGCGTAGCAATTTAAAAAAAAATTGACCTCAGCCTATTATATGACTATATACTTGTTTTGCATTTTGGTGGTAGGTAGATCATTTTGGCTTGGTCATTTTAAAAGTACCTCGCATGCTGAAAAAGTCATAGTGTGGGCAACCCTGGCTTACGTTGACGTTTTAGCAAAAAGACAATTAGTCAAAGTTCCGTCTCTTTGCTTGCTTATTCCGACTCGCGACAGCGCCTCAAAATGCCGCGAACGCCATCGTTGAAGCCCACCGATTCGAAAGGTGTGGCAAAGCTCCGTACATATTTTGGGAGCAAAGGAGGTAATTATTATTTTGATAATTTAATCTTAAAAGTAAATAACATATCCTATCCCATAACTCGGAGGTCGTAGGGGCACCACAGATGATCGTTTAACCAACGTACTCCATCTTTCCCTGTCCTCAGCAACCCTGATTGTTTCGCTCAGTGTCAAACCAGTCCAGTCTCGAATGTTGTCATCCCACCTCTTTTTCGGTCTCCCTCTTCTTGTACCTTCTTGCACTGTGCCTTGCAGAATAGTCTTTGCAAGGCCTGATGATCTGGTGACGTGGCCATACCATCGGAGTTTCCGTTTCTTCACCACTGTTAGCAGGTCATCGTGTTGTCCAATGGCTTGTGTGATGGTCTGTCGGACTTCGTCGTTGGTGATGTGCTGGGTATATAGGAAATGCCCAGAAGTCTTCTGTAGCACCTCATATCCATGCTTTGTATTCTTCGTTGGAGATCTGCTGTGAGGGTCCATGTTTTGCAAGCATATAGGAAGATGGAGATGACAAGGGAGCGCGCAGCAACCTTATCTTAGGATGTAGACTGATGGTCCTGTCTTTCCAAATTGGCTTCAACCTCGCCAGGGCAGCAGTTGTTTGTGCGATCCTGGAGAGGACTTCCTGTCGGGACCCATTGTCTGATACAATGGCTCCTAAATATTTGAAGCTATGCACTGTGTTGAGAGATTAGCCTTGGACTTTGATGTCCGTGTTGATGCCATGGGTGTTGTTGGTCATCATTTTGGTCTTCTCTGCACTTATTTCCATTCAATAGGCTCTGGAGGTGGTGTCAAGCCTCTGTATTAGCCGTTCAAGTTCTTGTTCCTCTCCAGCCAATCCACCAATGTCATCCGCAAAACGAAGGTTGGAGATTGCTCTTCCCCTTATGCTGACTGTGCCTTCGTGGTCTGCAAGGGCATCTGACATGATGCGCTCTAGGAAGATGTTGAAGAGTGTTGGAGAGAGTAGGCATCCCTGACGCACACAGATTGTTGTTCTGAACCAGTTTTCGATGGCGCTGTTGTGGAGGACTGCACTGGTAGCCTTGTCATACAGGCTTTTGATGACTTCAACAAATTTTAGGGCTGATGTTGTACACTCTCATGGTTGCCCACAGAGCTGCATGCCAGACTCGGTCAAACGCCTTTTTTATTGTCTACGAACACATGATATAGATGTTGTTGGTGCTGTAGGTATTTCTCACAGATTATTCTGAGGTTGAAAGTCTGTTCAGTGGTACTTCGCCCTGCCCTAAATCCTGCTTGCTCTTCGGCTATGATTTGTTCAGCTTGGGGTTTCAACCTGTTGAGTATTATTTTCAGGTTCCTGGAGGTTACCTTTTTTTGGGAAGAGTGATGACAAGCGACTGGTTCCATGGTGTAGGCCCCCCCCCACCCCCCACCCCACTCTGCCACATCTTTTTACACATAATGGTGAGTGCTTCGATCATCGCCTCTCCTCCTGCTTGAAGCAGTTCCGCGGGTATGTTGTCCACTCCCGCTGACTTCCCCTTCTTCAGCGATTGCACTGCTGCCTCAACTTCTTCTCGGAGAATTTATTCTTCTTCTATGTTCTCTGGACATACTAGAACTGATGGGTCTCCGTTTGGTTTGTGGTTGTAAAGGTCAGAGCAGTACTCTGTCCATCTGTCCAAAACTTCTTGTTCTTCTGTAAGACATAAAGCCACTTGCTTTGGATCGTGGAGACCTTGGGCTGTTTACCACTTGTCAGCGGCTTCACAGTCTGGTAGGCCTTCTTGCTGTTGCTCTTGTTCAGACTGTTCTCTATTTTCTGGCATTGAGCTTCTATCCAGTTCTCCTTTGCTGTGTGCATGCCTTTTCGGATGTCATTGTTGATTTTTCGGTAGGCATCAGCTCCCTGTCAGGTGTTCCTTTTCTTTTTCATCTCTCTTCGTTTATCACACAGGTCCAAAAGTTCAGGTGTGGTCCACAGCTTCTTCTTTGACCGGTGCTTTCCAAGGATCTCCGTGGCGGCATCTGTCACAGTGTTACACTCTGTTTGATGATGGTGTTTTCTATCAGTATCTGATTCAGCCCCGATGCTTGAATTCCTGATAGTTGTGTAACTCAGATTCGTTTATTCACGCAACCCGTCCAAACAGCATACAAGTCACAAAGTCGACGTATGAAGTTTTCCACTTTTATTCAGCACACATCAACAACTGCATACAATTCTCAATTCAACTCAACAACTTTCACAGCAACTTTCCAAATCACTATCAACAACTTTACTATCTCCTAACAACAATGCAAACTCAAATCAAAGGTAAATAAACTCCATCATTGAATACTTTGCAAATCGAAACGATTAGATCTATCGTACACGCTTCCGACATACTTTCGTTCGCGTTTCAACGTAACATAACCCCCCACTCAAGAAGAAATTTACCCAATTTCTTTCAACAACGTTGAAACGTAATGCACAAACAAAGTCCACAATTGAAACTAATTTAAGACTTTCTGAATACTGTAATTGCGCTCAGCTTATCTACACAGAGTCAATGGTTTTCATCTTCAAGTCTATCTGGATATTGTCAATGTTCACAGTTCATCCACACAGTCAATGTTCTTTACTCACACACTCTGCTGAGAAAGTCCGCACCAACATTGTCCGATCCTTTGATAGATTCTACTCGCATGTTAAAGTTCTGCAAGTACATAGCCCATCTCATGATCCGACTGTTCACAAACTTGGCAGAGTTCAAGTAAGTTAGCGGCTTGTGATCAGTCTGTAGCACGAACTTCACTCCTTGAAGGTACAGTTCGAACTTCCGGATTCCCCATATGATGGCAAGGCACTCTTTCTCCATGGTCGAGTAATTTTTCTCAGCCCTGGACAGCTTCTTGCTGGCGTAACTGACCGGAAATAGTTTTCCTTCGTGTTCTTGCATCAGTATGGCGCCGATGCCTTCGTCCGCTGCGTCTGTTCTTAAGACGAATTCTTTGGAAGTGTCAGGCAGTCGTAGCACCGGATCCTTCGAAAGGAGGTCGCGCACAGTCTGGTATGCCCTCTCCTGAGACGGTCCCCACTGCACTTGGTTTGGACAGCCTTTCCGCACCAGGTCCGACAAGGGTGCTGTGATGGCGGAGTAGTTTGGTACAAACTCCCTGTAGTATCCAGCCAACCCCAGGAAAGATCGCACCTGCTTCTTGGTTTGGGGACGTGGAGCGTTCAGAATCTTGGTGACGTTTTCTAGTAGAAGCCCCTTTTGTCCTTCTTTCAGCGAATGGCCGATAAAGTCTACGTTGTCAGTCCCCAGAATGCACTTACTGGGTCTCACGGTCAGGTTGGCTTCTGTGAGACGGTGAAACAGCTCCTTCAAGGTCTGCAGATGCTCTTCCCAGGTGCGAGTGTGGACTAGCAGGTCATCCCAGTAACACACGACATTGTCCATCCCTTTGAGCATCTTCTTCATCCCTCTCTTCAGGGTAGCTCCGCTGTTGACCATGCCAAAGGGCATCCTTAGGCACTCGTACGTCCCATCAGGGGTTATAAAAGCAGTCTTTGGTATGTCCTGTTGACGCACGGGGACTTGCCAATAACCTTTGCTGAGGTCAATCTTTGAGAAGATTCTACTCCCCGATAATTGGCGGAAGAGGTCTGCTGCGGAAGGCATCGGCTCAGGGTCGAAGACGGTGATCTTATTAACCTTCCTGTAGTCGATGCATACTCGGTCGCTCCCGTCCTTCTTTTTCACGACCACGACAGGGGACGCGTAGGGGGAACTGGACTCCCTGATGATGCCCATCTTCAGCATCTCATCGATGTCTTTCTTCAAGGATTCACGGGCCTTGAAAGGGATCGGGAAGGGCTTGGATCGAACAGGGATATTCGAAGTGAGGTGGACTTCGTGTTCGACCAAAGTTGTAGAGCCAGGGACATCGCTGAAGTTGTGGGGAAACTCGCCCATAAGGTCCTTGAGCTCCATCTTTTGACCTTCCGTCAAGCTTGGTCCTAGCTTAACATCATCGATGCCTTCTTTGCTGTGGAAGTCTCCCAGTTCCAACAGTTCTTCGCTGTCAAAGCTGTCGTCGGTCACAGCTGCTGTGGCTGCGTGCACAGTCTCTGATGGCCTTTCCACGTACAGCTTAAGGAGGTTGGCGTGGTATATCTTGGAATGCTGGCCGACCTTCACTTTATAGTCGTTGATCCCCACCACGGTCTCCACTTCGTACGGGCCTTTTTACTGCATCAGCAACTTATTATGATCGGTAGGTAGCAGCACCAGCACTTTGTTGCCAGGTTTGAACTTCCTGTTCACAGCCCTAAGAAATCCCAGGACTGTGGAAAGCACTACTATAGTGCTTTCCACAGTCCTGGGATTTCTTCAGGTTTTCTCTGGCTATCTCGAGAGTCTGCTCCAGCTTCTCCCGTAGCTCAAACACGTACTGGTAGCTGTTCTTCACCTCTGGGGTGTCGACTTCTTTCGTCCACAGTTCTTTTAGGATGTGCATCGGCCCTCGGATGGTTCTTCCGTACAGCAGCTCGAACGGAGAAAAGCCGGTGGACTCCTGCGGTACTTCTCTGTAGGCGAAAAGTAAGGCATTGATGTAGCGATGCCATTGTCTGGGCTGCTCGCTGCACAGTTTCTTCAGGGTGGACTTCAACGTAGCATTGAACTTTTCGACAAGCCCGTTGCACATCGGATGGTAGGGTGTCGTAGTCAAATGCCGGATGCTCAGCAGTCTGTTGACCTCCTTCATGCAGTCAGAGACGAACTGCGTCCCGAGGTCTGTCAGAATTTCTTCAGGCACTCCAAGTCTACTGAACATGTCCACCAGTGCCTCTGCTACAGTTTCAGTGTCAATCTTCTTCAGAGGCACTGCTTCTGGGTACCGAGTCGCATAGTCCACTAAAGTCAGTACCCATCGATGACCTTCTTCACTCTCGGAGGTCTTATTTCGCCGATTAAGTCTAAGGCCACCCTCTTGAAAGGTCGGTCGATCAGAGGCATCCTCTGCATAGGCACTTTCGGGACCCTTCCTCGAGGTATGGTCTTCTGGCAAATGTCACACGATCGGCAGAAACGGCTGACGTCCGCATGAAGTCCTGGCCAGTAGAACACCGCCTGGATTCTGTCTGACGTCTTCTTGATACCTAGGTGACCTCCCATAATTGAGTCATGCGCTACTTCCATCACCTGGCGCCTTAAAGGTAATGGTACCAGTACTTGACGTAGTGGTTTACCTCCGTTGACCCTCGGGTGCTGGAAGATTCTGTACAGGATCTTGGCCTTCACCTCAAAATAGACCGTGCCACTGCCCTTGGTCACGTGGTCTTGGCGGTTCCTATACTTGTTTAAAGTACTATCAGCTTCCTGGAGCTGGATCAGCTTATCTCTGTCCACGATGGCAGCTTTGGAGTTGTCGGCGACCTTCAGTGGCGTAGACGTCTTTTCTCTCTTGGCCTGGGCCCTGGTAGTAACAGCACCGACGATCTCTGGTCGGCAGGGCTGAGCCGGAGTAACCACATTGTCCCGTAACAGCTCTGTAAGGTCTCCATCGGGAAACGGCAATGGATCCTCCTCCACAACTTCGACGTGTTGAGTTGAGGCAGGACTCCACTCTGGATCGGGGTCGTCGGGTCGTCTCGCGCCGTCGATATTCCCGATCATCAAATCATACAGCGGCTTCTTCAGGCAAACCGCTTCGACTTCGCCTATGTAGAAAGGGGTGTTGACATGAATCTTCGCAACTGGCGCTCTCACACATTTGCTGTCGGCCATAAGTGTCCATTTTGAATCGCCAGTGAACTGTTCTTTAGCGATTAGGTCTTCTCTGACGATGACCCCACTGCAGCCAGAGTCTCTTAAAACAGTCACTTCATGATTTCCGACGCGTCCCTTTGAAACAGGCATGTTTTGGACGGTCACAGCTGCGCTGGCGACGACGGGGATGGATTTTCCGTTGGCAAGGAGAAGTTGGCCATCGGTTATGCACTCTTGCACGTCCGCAGGGGTAGCTGTGCGCTCGGTCTCACTCGGAAGAATGACGCTCCCGCCGCACACTTGATGGTCAGATCTACTGGTTTGCCGTTGATTGGAAAACCGCCTCTGCCGGTTGCCCGCCGCTGCGTTGTCCGTACTGCTCCGCTGTCCGCTACTTTTGTTTTGAGGGCAGTTAGCTGCTCTGTGGTCTGTAGCGTTGCAATTGAAACAGCCTCTTGAATGCCCTTCCCTGGGAGGAGGCGTGGAGTCTGTCTGTCTCTGGCTCGTCTGGCTTCCCTGGATCTGGTTCCCATGGTTTCCAGTCTTCTGAAAATGTTTCGTTGCGCTGGGTGGCCCCAGGGTCTTCCCATGAGCGATGAGATATCTTTCAGCAGCCTCAGTCACATCTTTAAGCGTCTGCAGCTTTTGTTCTTCTAAGTGGGTCGCTAGGTCCTTGTGACAGGCATTGAGGAATTGTTCTTTCACAATCAGGTCATGGAGACTGTCGTAAGACTTCATTTCGCCTGATAACTCCACCCACTTGTGTAGATATGACGACAGGCGCTCCACAAACTGCTTTGGCGTCTCGTCTGACTTAGGCCGGCATTCACGGAAGCGTTTACGGTAGCCCTTCTCTGTAAAGTTGTAGCACTGCAACAGGGCCTCTTTCAAGACGTCGTAGTTTTTGGCGTCATCGTTCGACAGTCTGGTGTAGACTTCGAGCGCTTGCCCTGTCAGAAGTGCACTCAGTCGAATTGCCCAGTCTTGAGGTTGCCAGTTAGAGCTTTCAGCGAACCTTTCGAATCTCGCCAGATAACTGTCAATCTGGTCCTTCCCGTCGACGAAAGCTGGCAATTTTGGAGCCGTATGGTCGTTGGTGACTTGTGGCGCATGCTGATTGTTTTGGATACGCGCCAACTCTAGCTGGTACTGACGATCTCTTTCTTGCTGCTGCTGTTCAATTTCCAGACGCTTCAGTTCAAATTCTCTTTCTTCACGACGTCTTTGCTCTTCTTTTTCTTGCCGCCGGTCTTCTCTTTCTTCTCGACGACGCTGCTCTTCCAATTCTCTTTCTTCACGCTGACGTTGTTCTTCTCTTTCTTGCAATCTCTCCTGGGATTTGACGTACTCCGTCAACTGTTTCCCTTTTAGATTCAGTTGAATCCCTTTATGCCAGAAGTCAGCCATCTTGATGCTTCTGGAAAGTTCTTTTTCTGGAATGTTCTTTTCCGGAAAGTTCTTTTCTGGAAAGTTCTTGACTGTGCTGTACCTTTCTAGACTGTTCTAGAACAGCACGCTTTCTGCAGTAGCGCTGATGCTTGTCACTAGTCGCTTTCGCTGACGCAGGCCCCGCTGTCCTCGTCGTATGCGACGCTGCACCACGCTGGTGTTGATGTACACGCTCCTGTGCTGAAGTAGACGCGACGTCCGCTCGCCGCTCTCTGTAACACTGGCGATGTAGCTCCGAGACTGTCCCTCGACGTAGTCCTACGGCAGCCACGTAGTCCCGCTCTGTTGTTCGCTCACGAAGCAACTCTTCGGCGACTACACGCCCTTGCAGTCAACCCGAACCTATCGGATGTAGTCCCAGTATGTTGGCCCCTCTCGACGCAACTCGTTGGCGGCTACCCTCGATGACTGCCTCTTGTAACGTTGACTCGCTTGTTGTAGCAGTTGAACCCTTGGCTATGGCGTGAATCGCGGCTTGACCCCCAAAATGTTACACTCTGTTTGATGATGGTGTTTTCTATCAGTATCTGATTCAGCCCCGATGCTTGAATTCCTGATAGTTGTGTAACTCAGATTCGTTTATTCACGCAACCCGTCCAAACAGCATACAAGTCACAAAGTCGACGTATGAAGTTTTCCACTTTTATTCAGCACACATCAACAACTGCATACAATTCTCAATTCAACTCAACAACTTTCACAGCAACTTTCCAAATCACTATCAACAACTTTACTATCTCCTAACAACAATGCAAACTCAAATCAAAGGTAAATAAACTCCATCATTGAATACTTTGCAAATCGAAACGATTAGATCTATCGTACACGCTTCCGACATACTTTCGTTCGCGTTTCAACGTAACACACAGTTAAGTTGAAGGTAGTGGTCATGGTGTTGACATCTACTTCACCAGCTCCCAAAATGAGCAGTGGTGCAAATTGCCCTCCAATTTTGGCCTGCAACATTTCTGTCACCTCCGGGTCTTGCAGTTTGTCCAGGTCGAACTTCAGTCTAGTGCACTTTGCTGTGTTTACTCTCTTCAAGTGAAGCCGGAAAGACATCATCACAAGATTGTGGTCACTTCCGATGTCTGCTCCTGGAAAAGTGCGTGTCCTGCTTGATCTGAGGCGTTTCTTGACCATCATTAACATTTACCGAATAAGTCCCTTTAATAGAATTTTGGAACCCCCCCCCCCCAAAAAAAAAAAAAAAAAAAAAACTAACTAACTGATCCGCCCCTGTTATGCCCCCCACCACAAAAAAAAAGTTGTATCCTTGAGATGACCTTGACTTTCAGTGACCTTGACCTTCAAGTGACCTCTCATGTTAATGTATGATCAAATAACCCAATGTTGTTGCATACTATGGGTTAAATAGACATTGTACGATGACCTATTTTGTGTACGTTTTTGTAAGGCCTAAAAATACCTTGACTTCAAGATCAACGCAAAAACGGAGCATATGAGATCAAATTATTAAACATCTCTAAATACAACAAGTTTGAACATTATATCTCTCATTGTTTAGGGTCAAGGTCACTTCAAAGTACCTATACTAACCTATTTTGGACAGCTACAGTGACCTTGACCATGGTTGACCAAATGTACATAGGAAGAGTATATCTCATTGATATCTATTATGCATCAAAAAAACATAAATTCAATAGTAATAATTTAGAAGAAAATTTATTTGGAGGAGTTGGGGGGGGGTCTGAGTAAAGGGGGGGGGGGACGAGTACACAGACTTACCTTGCTATGCATGTGCTATTTCCACCTATCCTGTCCTATCCTATCCCGTAACTCGGAGGTCGTAAGTGCACCACAGATGAACCAGCGCACTTCATCTTTCCCTGTCCTCAGCAACCCTCATGGCCTCGCTCAGTGTCAAACCAGTCCATTCTTGAATGTTGTCCTCCCACCTCTTTTTCGGTCTCCCTCTTCTTCTACTTCCACACTACCGAGATTTCGTTTCGTTTCGTTTTGTGGGTACGAATGGACACACCATGCCGCTAGCCCTCAATGCCAAAATTATAAAACATTCGCTCACGTGTCATAATAAGAAACAACCGGCACTGTAGCCATTACCGTTACTGCTGCCATCACAGGGAACTAAAGCTACCACAATCAAGAGAACTAATACGGATACGAATTAATTTATTGTCATCGTCATGATACACAAGGATATTTATCTTGCAATGAGCAACAGAGGCATGAAATACAATATAAAATAAACTTTAAAATATTAATCATTATCATTTCTAACTTCCTTTCACACGTGACACACACTCACAAACACACACACACACACCCACACACCCCCACACACACACACACACACACACACACACACACCGGTGGTTCCCATAGGCCTCAAAACTGGCAGTCAACATTGATGCACTGATAAAAATTCTGAGGGTCATTTCAACATTTTTAAGGGTCAAATCAAAATTGATCAAACAGCCCACCAAATGAATTATTTGCTCCTGAGGTGCGCACGCAAAGTTTACAACTAAGTTGTCCATCTACATAATCACACCAATTAAATTCTGTCAGCCATCGCTCATTAAATTTGCGCTTGACTCCTTTTTTTTTTTGTGGTCTTGCGGCAATTCAGTTGATTTTTTTGGGTGCCATCTTTTACCAGACTACTAGTACTTGCTTGGGCAAGGCTTACACATCATCAGTTTGAGACTGAGACTGAGTCTCGGACCGAGTCCTCGTCAGCCACATGTATAGCGCCATGTTTACGCAAAATAATGGTAAGGGGAACAACTCTACAAAACTATGTCAGCGGAAGTATAATATCGTCGTCTTCTGTGCACTGGTGTCTGTGGACGTTAAGCAAAAATAAACAAACAAACACCAATTCAATAGTGATACCGATCATTGCTGTAAGGTCACGAAAAATGACTGTTTGGCAGAGAAAAACGTGTGCGTCATAAAGACGCACAGATCTGAAATCTCTGCGTCATTTCGGTATTTGTATGCCTAAATTACGCGCTGCAGTGCGTTATGGGGAACTCTGCACACACACACACACACATGTCATTTATTAAGTAATGAGACAGCCTTTGGTGATGGTGCGGTAGTCCTGAAGGTTACCCTTTTTGGGAAGAGTGATGACAAGCGACTGGGTCCATGGTGTAGGCCACTCCCCACTCTGCCAGATCTTGTTGCAGATAATGGTGAGGGCGTCAAAATCATCGCTTCTCCTCCTGCTTAAAGCAATTTTGCAAGTATGTTGTTCCCTCGCAAGAAGGCCTACGAGACTTTGAAGCGGCTGACAAGTATTAAACAGCCCAAGGTTTCCACGATCCAAAGCAAGTCTTGCATATGCCGTACAGAAGAACAAGAAGTCTTGGATAGATCGACAGAGTACTGCTCTGACCTTTACAACCCCACACCAAACGGAGACCCAGCAATTCTAGCATGGTGCTAAAACACAGAAGAAGAAGAAATCCTCCCAATTTTACGAGAAGAAGTTGAGGCAGCAGTGCAATCGCTGAAGAAGCTACAATACAATACAATACAATATTATACAATACAATACAATACAACTTTATTCAACTCAATGTAAGCAATTGCAGTGAAACTACCCTGAAAAAGTTCACTTACGATACTCCGGTGTCCAGCCCATACATGGACCCGCAGTGATCTGGACCTCATCGATAGCCAAGGTGCCGAACGAACCCCCTTCTTTAGCAAAAGCTTCAAAAATAAGCTGCACACACAAACACGCACGATCATTTTCCAGCAGGCTCATAGATCGCACAGACCTCTGCTTGGCTGACCCTCTAGGCAGCTAACCGATTGAGGAAACAAAGGATGACACATGAAGACTAAGCGAACAGCTTGTGTTTTTTGTTGTTGTTGTTTTTTTTAAGACTGTTATTACCATTACAGCATGTTACAAAAATAATAATTTTAAGCTTACAGCTTATTCTTACTTTAGAATTAGTCCTTGTTTCAGGCACGCATACATTCGTGATACATTATTTTATATAATCAAGCAATGAAGGAAGTCTATATTATACTTATAGGCTATTCGTTGAAAAGTGCGATATACGACAAATTCAGTCCAAAAGGCAATCAATCAAACACAGAACGTTAACTCCTATCAACAGTCTTGACCCGACTCAACATTTTTGAACACCAAGCAAACCGTATAGAGCATACACTATTGTGGGGAACGAAGTTTTCGTTCTGGATTAATTGTCACCACAATTAAATGCACAAATAAACGAAATAAAAAGTCCATCGTATCGAGGTCTCCCGATTGACGTCATCATTTCAGGTGTATCCTCCTATGTAGGGCAAAACATCGCTTCCGCCCTACATCCGTGTGCGACCAATTTGATAGAATTTTACTTTTTAAATTTAGAATGGTAAACTGTTGTTGTGTTAAAGATTGTACCAGCAGAAGCTCATCGAAAGATGGAACCTCTTTTCATAGAATTCCAAAGGTTGTTTCTCACAAAGGTACAAAAATGAGAGAACTTACTTCTTACTCTTAGTGAAAAACGCCGTGCTTGTTGGTTGACAGCGATCTTCACAAAGGTGAGTTTGTGATTATTGTTTTAAATTGTATTTTCCTGTCTGTCCTTGATTATGCAAACACATTTGTAGGCTACTATTTTTCGTAACAGTTGTCCTTTCACTCGGTTCCATGATCAACAAGATGCATGATATTCAACGATCATCATCATCTGTCATCATGTTAGGCCTACTAAGTAGGCTAGCCTTTAGGCTACATTTTAGAACGCCTTTAAATTCAACATTCATTGAGATGATTAGTTACCAATATTTTAATTATTTTCGTTTGCTTTTGGGTATATTATTTTATATCATTTGAAGAGCTGCAAGATTTTTTGTTAGCATGTACAGGAGCAAGGAAAGAGGCCTATGAGCGAGCCGCAGCGAAAACTAACTTCCGCCTCCGTTGTATAGAATTAATTTTAGCGTGTGGCCGGTTGCTTCGTGTGATCAGTCCTGAGGTTAAACCGCATGGAACAAATTGTATGATTTAATCGGTAGGTCTGATTGGGTTGTGAGCAGCCAGCTGTTTTCTTGCTTTAAATGCCTTCATCTTGTAAAAACTCGTTCTGTGCACGAGGTAATCAACAATGTCTTCATTGTGCAAAGTCGGAAGATTTTTTGCATCTGTAGTCCACGATGTTGGTTCGACTTGGTAAGGATCAGTACCCTTTACTGCTGCTATCTTACCTATGTACCTATTTCTTTCCGTTTCACCCAAGGTATCAACATAATTTTGAGAAACATTTGCAGAAACGAGTGCAGATTGCTTAGTCGCCATTGTTTGTTTTGCCCTACGAGGGAGGTACGTATGTAGTCACTACATCGCTATTTCTCCACAAATACACCCTAACTCGATTTACAGGCGCTTCACATGCTGCACGATATTAACCTACCTGTAACAGGCCCTCGCTATAGACGCACGTCAACCCAATGCCTGAATTGTGACGTGTCCGTGGTTGTTAAATGCTAACTTACCCGAAACGGTTCTTCCGTTTCTTCAGGTTTAATGTAAACCTCCATGCGTTGCCACTGGGGACCTACGTTGTATCTGATATCAAAGACAGGAACCCATGGGCCTGGAAAAAAGGCAAAACACGTGTGAACATCAGATATTACTACTAACAATAGTACCATTCGTAACGAACTTTAAATAAGGTTTAGGGGTGGGGTGTTGCTTTAGGTTTAAGGTTGGTCGGGGTCCGAGAGGAAGACAAGACGGAATCATTTATCTCTAGAGAAGTAGTATGTCTTCTGCAGTGCGTTTTGCAGCATAGGAGTACATTTTCGCCAGAAGGAGGGAGGATGAGGGAGTAGGAGGGATGTATGAGAAGGTTTGAGGGGAGGGGAGGGGAGGGAGAGCGGGGGGAGGGGGGAGGGAGAGATGGAGGAAGAGATAGAGAATTTCAAACAGAAGGGGCTTTGATCCTGAATGAAGCGAAAAAGCTTGGTTCATGGGATGCTTAGACTTTTCCCTCCAGAAGATCGCAGTGTGTTACACGTTATTTATCAATAGTCGATTCAGCCCCGATGCTTGAATATTCATATGTGTAACTCGAATTAGTTTATCCACGCAGCCTGTTCACTCAGCAACAATTTAAGGCATGAGTCGTCGAATGACGTTTTCCAACTTTATTCAGCAAATATCAACAACTGCATATAATATCGCTTTCCGAAAATCACTACAAAGATTACTTTTTTTTCAAGTTAGTTAGTTAGTTATATAGATTAACGCAGACGGTGCACTACTTGTATAGCCTCTCTGCAACCGAGAGAAACTTCGAATTTTTTCAAAATGACGCAATAACACCCAATGAAATTAAAACTCGTCACCGGAACTACGCACTGTCTTACATCAAAGAACATTCTTCAGGTTAAAAGAATTGCTTAGCCAGACAGATCTGGAAACTTCGATCGATAATAAACAATTCCTGAAAATTCTCAACAATATCGACCGACGGGAATTATCAACATTATACAAAGCTTTTTCTTAACAACAGCGTAAAATCTAATCAAAGGTAAACACCCGCTATCATCGCATGCTTTACAAAATAAAATGATCGGAACTATAGTGCGCGTCCCAATCGTAACACAGTGCTACTCCACAGTACATTGATAAACACATATTATTCTGAATTCGTAAAAAGAGAGACAAAAAGTTCGTATTCGGTATAGAACACAAGTGATAAGGGTGTCTCGCCTAAAGAGGAGGGATTGGAGTTTATTGAAAGCATCTTGGATATAATTCTTATTAGATGCTATCCTCCGTGGAATGATAATGGAATGATAGGGAAGATTTATCTGCTGCCAATGATTTGCAGTTGTAGATTTGTGCCACAGACACAGATGACCATCTCGCTGTGTTCGCAGCTCATCAGTGTATCGGCGGGGCTTGGTGAAATTCACCGGACTTATGTTCTAAAGACGATGTCTGAATAATGTCTTTGGGAAAAAAATCTTCGTGAGGAAAAAGTAGCCACAATTTGGCGGTTTTGCAACCGAAAAATAGTTGTAAGGCTGCTCGATACCGCACGAAATACCAAAATTTTATAAGGAACCCTACATTTTACAAGACTACCATGATTTAACACAGAATTATTATCAGGTGCATAAATTTTCCAATTCAAAAAGCTGCTAAAGGGTTTGGGCTGTAAAATCAATGAAGACTGTTCACCTCTGGAGTTAACGCGCTGTCTCCACACTCTCAGTTCAGCTTTGTCGCTGTTGTCCAGGATGTAATAGGCCACCAGACAGCTGCCTCGTCCTTCCTCCGCTTGCAGCTTGGGAGTCATCGCCCCCGCGTAGTCCGTGTAAGGCACTACGTTCGGAGCTTCCACTAGCAAGAAACTCCCTGAAAATATGAGACATAAGTATTCCAGGAATACAAGAATTGAAGACAACAAAATATGTGTTGATATAAAGACAGGACATTTGAAATCATACATAGTGCAACAGCTAAGATACGAAACGTATATTAATTATCTGGCTTCGAGTTTGTTTTTTTCCCTACAATACTCCTGTATGGTCTTTATAATCAAGGATTTTACATTAACAGATTTGTCACTCACGGCTAAATCTAAACCAGCAAATTCAGCAAGAGTAAATTCCTTTTTCACCGTCAAGAAAAATGGCGATACCGAAGAAACGCTATCAACGCGCTAGACGCCAGCTACAAACAAGAATGCAAGAAACTTTCGTTTTTTTCAATTTCCGAGAGATGAGGACAGGTAAAAATGCACACTTATTATTTCTGTTTATTCTGCATGGAAAAGAACTCGATAACAACATGTGAAATTGCATTTGTAATTTGGTTTGTAGGCCGTAATCTTACCCGCACACACAGCACAGACTCTTTATTACTCTATGAGGAGTAACAAGTCCATTCCATTCTGAAACCTTATACACACAACTTTAGTCAAGTTATCAAACAAACATGGATTTCAAAGAAAAAACAAGCCGAATGGCAATCTGTCGTCTGCTACGTTGAAATCTCAAATGCTGCAAGGCCAAGTGCGTCGTGACCTCACAAAATAATAAACTACAGCGCTAATAAAGCTATAGTTATTAGGTTAATAGGCTAGATCTGGATGAATTGCGCGTTCTTCAGGTTTTGTAATTGTCAGGAACAAATCTGCATGTCTTAATAAAATCACAATTATCTTTAATTATGCAGTCGTAGGCTGTTGTTTATCTTGAACACTCTGTATACCCATTTGGAGAAGCCTAAGCGCATGTCAGACTGCTTTTTGCAGATTTCTCCTCTGCGTTTAACACTATGCAGCCTCATATTCTGGTTGATAAACTTGTTTCTGATTTTAAACTCAGTCATCAACTTGTACTTTGGACTTTAAATTTTTTGACTAATAGACAACAGAGAGTCTGTGTCAATGGTTCTTTGTCAGATATTCTGGTTACTTCCACAGGTTCTCTACAGGGTTGTGTTCTGTCGCCATTATTTTTTATAATGTATACTGACAGCTGTAAAAGCACTGCTGAAAATAGTTTTCTGATAAAATTTTCTGATGACTCAGCTTTGTTGTCTTTATTTCAAGGACCAGGAGGAGATCATGATTTTGCCCTCGCGAACTTCGTGGATTGGTGCGATGATAATTTTTTGGATATGAACGTTACTAAAACGAAAGAGATGATTTTGACTTTAAGAGAGTCAAAGAGGTTGATTGATTGATTTATTGTTGCTTTAGGTCCAGCGGACTCTTCCGAGCCAAATCAGGACCGGACAACCCCCGATCCGCATAAAAGATCTGCTGAAACAACCCCAGTGGGAAAATTGAATGCCCTCCACCGGCCAGTCACTTTACAATAAAGACATCCCACGCGGGGGACGGCTGAGGGTTGACCTCAACTACGCGAACACCCCGGTTACAAAAACAAAATAGAATACAAACATCATTATAAATCATCAACAAAACACATACATATAAAATGCCTATAGTGCTAAATAGTACAATCATAGGAAGCCCTAGTGACCACCCGGCAGAAAGCGTCCAACACTCCCAAGCTGATCCAACAGACCTCATACACAAACAAGGAGTCTTGTCCAGGAAGAGTTTTCAAGAAAAAAGGTAGGTCATTGATCTAGCGAAGAAGAAGATAGTATAGCAGAGTGAAGGACAGAGCAGGAATAGGAAAGAGTAAATGAGGAAGACAGCGACAGTGGGAATTTAAAGCACTAAATTTCCATAAAGTGGGGATACTATTTATACTGAAAACCCCCGGCACTCCAACGGGGTACTGTTGCCGCAGTGAATCTGTCTTGCCTCTAAAGGAAAGACAGGTTTTCAACTGTGGCTTTCACTGTTCCCTTTATAGGTTTGAACAATCTACAGTGGCAAGATTGCTCATGACCCCAAGGGGTAGTCAAAGAGGTGGTCCAGCCAAGTGTTATTCATAATGAAGATGTTGAAATTGTTGACACATATAAGTATTTGGGCACAGTTTTTGACAGCAAGCTTAAATGGGATGTGAACACACAGTGCATTGTCAAACGGGGCCAACAGCGATTGTACCTTCTCCGGAAACTGAAATCTTTCTCTGTGGATTCTAAGATTCTCAGCTTGTTTTATCAATCTTTCATTGAGAGCTTGCTGACTTTTTCGTTTGTTTGTTGGTTCCACAGCCTGACTGTGAGGGATAGGAATAGCTTGTCCAGCATTGTCAATGTCTGTTCAAAGATCATCGGTGTCAGGCAGAGAGACCTTGGTTCTTTCTGCGATCGGCAAATCATCAAGAAGGCGAACGGAATGATTTGTAGACCAAAACATGTTCTGGCGGGCGAATTCTCAGTGCTACCATCCGGGCGCCGTTTTGCCTTACCGGCCTGTAAGGGTAATCGCCGCTCCCACAGTTTTATTCCTTGCGCAATTCGACTGTTAAATTTGATGGGATCATCTCCGCTTTAACATTTTCCCCACCGCCCTAATGCAAATTTATTTATTTATTTATTTATTTATTTATTTAAAAAAAATAAAATCTCGACGATGGCCCGATTCAGGGATTGATTGATTGTTTATCGACCGATTGATTTGATGATTCAATGATGATATTCTTACCTTAGTTTCTTACCTTCATGTTTTTTATTTGATTTAACTGTTTAACTGTCGGCTGTGAGTGTTCATGATGTGCGTGGGGTGTGTGTGTGTAGTGTGTGTTTGGTTTATGTTTGTATGGTAGGACATGTGCTTATGAAATCGTGTGATAAACTTTTAAATTTCAGTTTTTTTTAAAACTTCTTTATGTATTTATTTATTTTAATAATATGAGCTGCTTCTAAATCTTGTAATTGCCCAAGTTGTATTGAATTGAATTGAATTGAATAGGCTTATATTTACAATTATAAATTTTCATCCGTTTTAGACACCCCCCCCCCCCCCCCCCCCCCGGCCGCCCCCACCTCTCTCCCTCTCTCTCTTACCCCTCCCCCCCCCTCTCTCTCTCTCTCTCTCTCTTTCTTTCCTTTGCACTACTCCCTAATGTCTTTATCCCTGTATACTTTCTCTCTCTCTCTCTCTCTCTCTCTCTCTCTCTCTCTCTCTCTCTACTTGTGCAAAAGATCATCCCTGCTCTTCCCATTAAAAAATCAACAACGCACACACAGATACCCACAGCACAACAAAATCCACCCCTAAAACAAACACCCGACAAAACATAAGAAAACCACCAAAAAGCATCCCGATCCATAGCATGACTCTTAATATGCATCAAGGTAAAATTAAGGCTAGATGGACTAATAAATCTTCCAACTACTCCCTCTAAAATCATGAATACAGACTTCCCAAGGCGGTTTCCTACAAGTAAAATAAACAGATTACAAGCCAAAATAAATATCCAACAGTACCTTTTAACCTGTAAGCAACCTATTGTCATATAAATAAACAATAGAAGCTTTAAAAAGACGTTTTGGTGATGTTTCAATGCTTCCCGAAAGACATGATTATGATGCAGCTATGTGTATTACCAACGCGGTTTTCCTGACAACATCAAGGGACGCAACCGAGTAGCTGTACATTACTTTTTTATATACTGTACAGTACTCCTCTTTTAACGTCACTACCGTTTAAGGTCACAAGGCGTATAAGATCAAGCAGGTTGTTGGTACCCGGCCAAACACCTTCTTTGTACCATTTAGAATTCCTCGCTTAGCGTCACCTCGCATAAGGGAAAACCTTGGATAACGTCAACCCCGTTTTGGTTCCCAAATGGAGGAAACTACTGCTTAAGAGAAATTGATGTCACAGATGACGTCATTTATGAGGTCACTTCCTGCTTTGAGATGGAATTCCATCCCAGAACACCTGTCACGTCCAGCCAGCATCCGCGTTATGCGACACTCTGCAATACACACGGGAACCACTTTGACAGAGTGCGACCCATGGGCGGTGTAGACAGGTGTAACTGTGATCTGCCGTGTCCCTTCCTAGCGGGACGTATTGCCACAGTAGACCTTACCCTGAATTGACTTCATTCACTAGTGATAAAGCTTGTGCCGTGGCGTAGACAAAATGAACAATTCGTTAAACTTGTGTAAGGTTTTCTGCAAATACACCCAGTAACTGTCTTGGTGCATACTTTTTATTTTTTATTCTCATTTGCGTGCGTGCGCGTCAATGTGTTTGTGTGTGTGTGAGAGTGTGTGTATGTGTATGCATGCTTGCATCCGTTCGTTTGAGAGTTTGAGAGATGCTTATGCATCATACACACGCACACAAAAATTACATATACAGTAATGCATACATGAATACGTGCGCACCAACGTGCACACATGCACACACACACACACACACACACACACAGTCACACGACAAGAAAATTAGCACCTTGTATAAGATCAAGTTGTTTACTGGTAGTTGATCTTATTAGAGGACTGTTTAGGGTGCCCCTCGGATAAGATCAAACAAAAATTTGGTCCCGTGGGGGGTCACCTTAAGCGAGGAGTACTGTAGTACAATACCCTGAGTGGCAAATCTTATAATGTAAAATCCGAGGTTCAGCGGTGAACAGCTACTTCATCGTATGACGCGTATAAGCTGCGTGTAAATAGATGACTGTTCTACTTCCGTCCACCACTCTCTCACAGTGTTGAACGACTTCTTGATCATCCCATGTAATATTCATTGAAAGGCTTTCAACAACAGGCGATAGTCGATACGAACCCGGATGGCTTAATATCCTCAAATAAAATAAAATAAAATAAAATAAAATCAATCCAGTGGTAGGGAGAATAACCCCAAAACAAAGTCGTTCCCATATCCACCACACAAATCCGTCATTCCATTTAAACACTCAATGCAGCAATCAATCAAAAACCCGAATGTTACAAAAACTCCACAGGTGTTATCGTTTCTCCGACTGTATGAAGGAACGAGGAAAATAATCATAAATTCAACACAATAACATTCAAATTAAAGAAGCATACCGTGATCAATTAAACCAATCCAAATCAATCCCTCAAACAACCGTTGAATTAATCAATCAATCAACCCACTTGTATTCAGTGCTCCAGACATATTTTTCTCCGCAGACTGAACGTAAGGGACGAAGTTATAGGGCTGTTCGTCCATGTGGATTAAGTCTGTGATGGTTTCGAAAGTCTTCAAAGCTGCAGCAAAACATGCACACAGAAACTTTGCAGCATAGTCATTCAACTCCCTAACCGCCACCCACCCCACCACAAACCTGGAAATAATACTTCCGTTAGCCAAAACAAACATTCTTAGTGAGCTACGGCAGCATTACGTCCGTGCGATAATATAAGGTACGGACTTTCAACGAATAAGGAGGAGGAAGAGAAGAAGAAGAAGAAGAAGAAGAAGAAGAAGAAGAAGAAGAAGAAGAAGAAGGAGAAGAAGGAGGAGGAGGAGGAGGAATAGGAGAAGACCAATAATGCCATAATTATCATAACAATAAAGGTAGAAGTAGTAGTGGTGGTAGTAGTAGTAGTAGTAGTAGTAGTAGTAGTAGTGGTAGTAGTAGTAGTAGTAGTAGTAGCAGTAGTAGTGGTGGTGTGGTAGTAGTAGTAGTAGTAGTAGTAGTAGTAGTAGTAGTAGTAGTAGTAGTAGTAGTAGTAGTAGTGGGCGTGTTTATATATATCTGGCACACACAAGTCTAGGACAAAAGCATCAGGATCTATAAATGTATGTAAGCCCCCGACTATATCTCGGTTTACATTGTTGTCCGAAGAGGCAACGTCACTAAACACTTCACACTACTCGTTGTTCCAAGAGAGATCTTACCGTAGCATTCGAAAGGTGTAATAGTAATGTCGTCGATAGCAATGTCACCCTGCTCCTCTGTCGTGTTTATTAACTCTCCCATGAACTTAATCTGAGAAGAAAAAAAAAGAAGCATAAAACGGGATTTCTCTCTCTCCCTCTCTCTCTCTTTCTCTCACTATGTCATTGCTTCTCTCGCTAAATATAAAGACTAGTCAATATTCATCCTGTCCAGACAATCACGCATGACACAAAGCCTACAGTGAAGTTAAGGTTTATCCAGTTTTTTGCTACGCTTTCTTTCTGCCCTTCAGGACTGATAGGGTTTTAAACTTAAACTTAAAGTCCAGCCCTCCAGAAGAAAGAAACAAAATCTTTTACTCTTATATGAAGCTGGCTTGAGGAAAGAGATCCCCTACGACCGAAATGTTACGTCACCACGAACCCATGATGCAGTCATTGAGGCCTATCCTGCTATTTAAACAGACCAAAAGTGACTAAACACTTGTCATCAAATCTGCATTATTTCTAGGACAGGTGCACTGCGTATCTGAGACTATCCGAGGCTTATGTTGGGGCTTAGGCCTGGATGATGTTGAAAGGGACTGCTCTCAGGCGGATGGTAATGATTCTAGTGGAGACTGGACGGCAACTCATGACAGTGGCGGAGAGGCGAACATACTACACCTGGGCTAGTCTCAGCTACGCATTGTGCATAGTCTGCTGAGACCTTATAGAATCTCAAAGACCCAGCTACGCAGCATGTGACTTACCTTGAAAGCTGACGGTGTATCAATGTCTAACCTGGCCGTGAACCACCTGCTAGGCTGCGAGCCCGACTTTCTGAAGATTTCTTTATTGTAGTTTGCTGTCTCCACTGCCACAGCTAAGCTTCCGACTTTCTTACCCGGCATGCTCATGTAGTAGGAAAACGTCACACAGTGTCTAAATAATAATAATAATAATAATAATAATAATAATAATAATAATAATAATAATAATAATAATAATAATAATAATAATAATAATAATAATAACACACAACATAATAATAATAATAATAATAATGTCACGTCCCCCAAGCGGGTTCAGTGACGTCAGCACATAAAACGAGTGGAAGGAATAAAACTCAAACAAAATAAACTAACACAAAAATGCCAGAATACAGTCACACTCTTTTATTCTACAATCAACATACAAACACAGGACAATGGGAACTAACCTTCCCCCAACCCCTAAATAGACCCCCGTCCCAATACTAACTAACAATTACCTCCCCTTGCAACAAACCCCAAACAGAACTAAACAACAGCAGTTTCTTTACAAGTGTGTACAACAAAATCAAAATCAACAAATCAATTCAAAATGCAAGTCTTCAAATAATAAGCAATGGCGTTGAATCATAAACTATTATCTAGGCGAAGCTGTGGCACAGAAGTAATGTCTCAATGTTCTTGTCAAGTAGCTCAGAGAGCTAAACAGTCTCTTTCACAATAAGTGGATGATTCTTCTAACTAAATGGATATGTTTTTAGGTGCGTGCAATGTGAGTCTGTGTGTGCATGAATTAGGTATGAAAACCTCCTGTGAATGTGTTGCCTCGATACATAGGCAAAACCTGCAGCAGTGTAAGAGATCACCACAACACTACTCTGTTGTAGAGGCAAAGGCACACCCCAGGCTGGCTAGGACCCAGTCAGCGTCAACAACAGCAACATCAGTACAGCATAACAGGCAACATCAAAGGCAACAGCGTTGAAATAATGCGTAGAAATAAACAGGTAGAAGAAACACGTAGAAGTAATAATCAGCCCACACCTGTTGACATATACACAGTCTTAACAATATGCCCACAAAACAATAACACTATATAATATAACATAACACGCCGTCCTCCGTCCACCATCTTGACCTGTATAATTATGAATACCATGATAATAATACAAGATACTATACACACATTTCAATAATATAAATCAACCTTTGATGCTAAATAATTCGCATCTTCTATAAACACAAACCTTTATATAAATGTACATAATCATTGCAACCTCACTTCAATCACACAGTCCTGATTCCATTCCGCCCCCCTTCATCACCACCGTCACCCCCAACAATTATAGCACATCACGATTACCTCCCTTCATCCATACTGTAAGCATGCTTCCTTCATAATCATCACCTCATCTTTCTTCAGTATAATACATTCTATCGCTCTCTCCATACATACACCCTCACTCTCTCTCGCTCTCCCTCTCTATATTTCCCATCGTCGCCTTTGACCCACTTTCATAACAACAACAGCAACGACATTTCCCCCATCACATATACAATAAGAAAATCATAAGAAAATCATATAAAATCAACAAAATTCATTATACATCCTAAAATACATCCCCTTCCCCACACTCATTACCACTCATACACGTACGCAGTTCTCGGAGCGCGCCACTAGAGAATTGAATGACAGGATTTGCTCACCTTACAGGCCTCGGCTTGTGACGCCCCTTTACCCCAACACCACAACACGACACAACACTGTCACAATACAATGGGTTAGTCTTTTGAGAGTCACTTTCTCTTGCTATTGCACGTTATTTCACTTTCCAAATAACACTTATACTGAGGATGAGGACACCTTAGCTCTGGTACAGACACTAAGTCTTGGTGGGTGTTCAATCGAGAACTACACACACCTTAAGTATGGAACTCTACATTCGTTGTCGAATGGCAGTTAACATCTTCCTTCGAATTCTAAACATCCTTATCCCGACGAGGGCATAAGACCTTGGGTGGCTATATAAACAATAAACACACCCTTCCAACAGTACCCTACACTACAATGACCTCTGTCACAGGGTTGCTGCCTCGTTAGAATTCGTTCCTCTCGCAACAGCATCTCAAACCACTCTGCCCTCCAAAAACTGCGCCGGCCACAAGCAAAATAGTCGAGCTCTCGTCAGTATGCACGTTCTTTATTACGCGTATCCCTATTCGAAATTGGCCGACTCCCTGTCTTCTACGAATCGCACGGACTTTACGAAACTGCACTTTCATACGCAAAAGTAAATCGGTCACGCTATTCTATGTACAACAAATACGGAGAAGTGTAACTTCCTAAAAAGTGTAATTCTCCCTGCTATCTGAAAACTCGTGTCGTCACACAACCCCCCCCCCAGTTCTTAACACCTTGAAGAACCTTAACTACGACGCGAATTTTCAATACCCCCTATGCTACCTAATACTCCTATTGAGAAAAGCTGCCGGTCGATCGTCCCTCCCTGGAGTACGCTCTACAACCCCAAACGATGGGTGTAGACGGATCGCCCACTTCATCAGTCTGTTCTTGTCTCCCCTGATGTGATCGTCGCCCCTGTTGAACGTAGGTTGTGATGCATTCCAGTTTCTTTCCGTCTTTCCGTCACGGGGTGTCTCTGACACGGTCGGTGTGATCGCCGATGCCGTCACGGTGGTCACCGGAGTATCCTCAACCACTGGCATGGTTTCCTCTTCCTCTACCCCCTCGTCGTCTACGACGATCGTAGCCACCGTCGCTCTGGTATGGAACTTCTTCAAGAGATTGGCGTGGTATAGTTTGCTTTTCCCCCGCATCCTGATCCGGTAGTCGCACTCTCCCACGCGTTCGATCACCTCGTACGGTCCTCGCCATGCTAGCTGCAACTTGTTGTGCTTTTCTGGCAACAGTAGCAACACTTGATCCCCCGCGTTGAACAAACGCCGTTTCGCTTTCTTGTCAAAGTGCCGCTTCTGCTTGGCTGACGCGGTTCTGAGGTTTTCTTGTGCCAACTTACATGTTTCCTCGATGCGATTACGCAAATCCACCACGTACTGGCTACTCAGTTTCACCTCCTCCTCTTGTATCTCCTTGGTCCAGAGGTCTCGCAATACAGCCATCGGTCCCCGCACGGTCTTTCCATATAAAAGCTCGAAGGGAGAGAACCCTGTAGACTCTTGTGCTACTTCACGGTATGCAAATAGTAGCGCTGGAATGTAGCGGTCCCACGCTGTAGGTTGTTCTGTGGCTAACTTCTTGAGCATGGACACTAGCGTCCCGTTGAATCGCTCAACCAGTCCGTTGCACTGTGGATGATACGGTGTGGTAGCTTTCCCATGGATCGACAGTAGTCTGTTCATCTCCCGCATGACTTCAGACATGAATTGCGTCCCTTGATCTGTCAAAACTTCCCTAGGAACGCCCACCCTCGACCAAATCTCCCACAGCGCTTCTGCCACCCTCTCTGCCTCTATGCCCTTGAGCGGTACAGCCTCGGGATAGCGTGTGGCATAGTCTACTACCACTAGGATGTACATGTTACCCCGATCTGACTTGGGTTTGATGGGTCCCACAATGTCTACCGCCACCCTCTGAAATGGCTCGTCCACCAGCGGAAGTTGCTGCAGTGGTACCTTCCTCACCCGTCCCCTCGGTACTACCTTCTGACATTCTGGACAACTGGCGCAATACCTCCGTACTTCGGCACACATTCCCGGCCAATAGAACGTTCCCCAGATCCGCTCCCTGGTGCGTTTCCCTCCCAAATGCCCAGCCATGGGTGGATCATGAGCCAACTGAAGGATCCCCCCTCTCAACTGTTTCGGGACTACCAGTTGCGTGACCTGGCTACCTCTCTTCGTGTGTACCCGGTACAACACCCCCTTCTTCTTGCGAAACTCAGCTGACGCCCTACCTGACCCTATCGCCCCACCACTCTGTGCCAACGTTCTCGCCTTCGCGAGCGTCTCGTCGGTCTCTTGCATCCTGATTAACTCTGGGGTGCTAACAGAGATCTGGGATGGTTCGACTACTGCTAAGGGTACCTCCCTCTTCTTCTCGGCCTTCACCTGCGCCCGGGTCTGCACTGCTGCAGCCATCGCGCATTCGCCTCCGAACAAGGAAACAGGACTCTTTTCCCCGCTATCAAACGTTACCCAGTTACCCAGGATGATATCGGGCCCGTCCTCGAAAACCACCAGCTCCACTCTCCCCCTGACCAGCGCACAATCCAACTCCACCCAAGCTGTAGGTAGCAGACCCACGTTCGATCGATTCGCCAAGCAAATCTCGACAGTCCGACCCGTCAAATCAGCTGGTTTGACTAACCTGCTCGCGACTGCCCCTATCTCCGCCCCCGTATCTCTCAATACTCGAACGTCCTGCCCGTTCGCACTACCTTGGCCCCATGGATCATAAGGTTTGATTGCACACACGCTAGCCCGAGGTGCGGTCTCCGTGGAAATAGTCCTTCCCACTGTAACCTGGCCTACCGTCTGAGATTTGACCTTGCAGTCCCTGACCACATGCTTCTCCGACCCACATCGGTAGCAACGACGTACCCCACTACCCCCTTCCGTCCTCCCTACCTTCTGACCCTGACTTCCCCTGTTGCTAGGTTGCTGAGGAGCCTCCGGTCGTCTGGGAAAACTGCGTCTCTGACTGGGTAGTACGGGTGCCGGTGCTGATGCTGCCCGCTTGGCGTCTACCACGCGCTGTGCTAACTCTGCTGCGGCATGGCTAGTCTCAGGTAAATTCTCCCTCACGTAGATCTCTAACTCGGTAGTCATGATGGAGAAAAGCTGCTCTCCAATGAAGGTGTCTAGTACCTGCTCTACGTCGGTGATGTCTTTGCCGGCGAGCGAAAACCATTTCTTCACTAACGACCCTAGTCTCACTACTAGCTGAGGAAACGTTTCTGCAGCTTCCTTCTTGGCCTCTCGAAACTGCCTACGATAGTAGTCGGCGTCCTTCCTGAAGCGTTTCAACAGCGCATTCCTCACAATGTCGAAATCCTGGGCTTGCTCAGGCGTCAGACGAAGGTAGGTGTCCCGGGCTTCCCCTTGTAACAAATGGCGCTAGCCTAACCGCCCATACCTCCCTCCTCCAACCCTGAATCTCTGCCACCCGTTCGAACATCTGGAGGTAGGCCTCTACATCCTCCCTCTCCTCCAAGGGTTTCAGTTTGACTGAGTATGCTGCCTCTCTATCTCTAGCCCTATTCTCCCTCTCTCTCTGAGCTGCTCTGTCTTCATCTCTGGCTCTACGTTCCTCCTCTAGCCTCATCTCGACATTCGCCTTTCCTCTTCCTTAGCCTCTCTCTCTTCTCGCTTCTCATCTTCCATCCTCTGCTCCAACCGACGTCGGTCTTCCCTCTCAGCCTCTAATCTAGCTTCCAATCTAGCTTCTAGACGTCGACGCTCATCTTCTCTTTCTTTCTTTTCTTCCTCCCTAACTAACCTCTCTGCTGCCTCCTTCCTCATTCTCTCCCTCTTCTCTTCCTCCCTCTCTCTCCGTTCTTCTTCCTTCTCCCTCCGCCTCTCCTCTTTCTCTCTCCGCTCGTCCTCCCTTCTCATCTCGCTAACCACGTAGTGCGCTAACGCTCCGTCTCGGAAACCCAGACTTTCCCCAACCTGTCTAAACCTCTCACTATCACCGAGCGCGACCTCGACTTTGCTCTGTGCACCGGGCGATTTGGCATACATCTTAGGCATAGTGGTCTGAGTACTCACTGCGTAAGGTTCCTCCAACAACCCTGTCACTGAGCCGTCATCACCGAAGTCCCGATCCTCCTGCTCAACCTCCTCCTTACGGGTCCTAGCGTCGCGGCGCATCGCGGCTCGAGCATCCCGCGTAGCCATGTCGGAAAAGAAGGGAAGAACAAATGTTAGTATACACAAAACAAATAACACTTAACTGATACAAACACCTAACAGAATGAATACGCAACACAACAGTCACAGGAGCCGAGGAATCGTTCACCGTCGTACCCCTAAAGGCGAGCAAGTGAACCCTGCAACTCAATTCCCCGTTAATGCTGCACTCCGAGTGTGATCCCTAGTGCAATACACCCACACTCCCGCCAACCGCCCGCTGCGTACCCTTTCACACAACAACTCAACCACAACATACACATCTGGCACTACCCTAACAAAATAAATGAGTCTATCCCACTTCTGACACCAAAATGTCACGTCCCCCGAGCGGGTTCAGTGACGTCAGCACATAAAAACGAGTGGAAGGAATAAAACTCAAACAAAATAAACTAACACAAAAATGCCAGAATACAGTCACACTCTTTTATTCTACAATCAACATACAAACACAGGACAAATGGGAACTAACCTTCCCCCAACCCCTAAATAGACCCCCGTCCCAATACTAACTAACAATTACCTCCCCTTGCAACAAACCCCAAACAGAACTAAACAACAGCAGTTTCTTTACAAGTGTGTACAACAAAATCAAAATCAACAAATCAATTCAAAATGCAAGTCTTCAAATAATAAGCAATGGCGTTGAATCATAAACTATTATCTAGGCGAAGCTGTGGCACAGAAGTAATGTCTCAATGTTCTTGTCAAGTAGCTCAGAGAGCTAAACAGTCTCTTTCACAATAAGTGGATGATTCTTCTAACTAAATGGATATGTTTTTAGGTGCGTGCAATGTGAGTCTGTGTGTGCATGAATTAGGTATGAAAACCTCCTGTGAATGTGTTGCCTCGATACATAGGCAAAACCTGCAGCAGTGTAAGAGATCACCACAACACTACTCTGTTGTAGAGGCAAAGGCACACCCCAGGCTGGCTAGGACCCAGTCAGCGTCAACAACAGCAACATCAGTACAGCATAACAGGCAACATCAAAGGCAACAGCGTTGAAATAATGCGTAGAAATAAACAGGTAGAAGAAACACGTAGAAGTAATAATCAGCCCACACCTGTTGACATATACACAGTCTTAACAATATGCCCACAAAACAATAACACTATATAATATAACATAACACGCCGTCCTCCGTCCACCATCTTGACCTGTATAATTATGAATACCATGATAATAATACAAGATACTATACACACATTTCAATAATATAAATCAACCTTTGATGCTAAATAATTCGCATCTTCTATAAACACAAACCTTTATATAAATGTACATAATCATTGCAACCTCACTTCAATCACACAGTCCTGATCCATTCCGCCCCCCTTCATCACCACCGTCACCCCCAACAATTATAGCACATCACGATTACCTCCCTTCATCCATACTGTAAACATGCTTCCTTCATAATCATCACCTCATCTTTCTTCAGTATAATACATTCTATCGCTCTCTCCATACATACACCCTCACTCTCTCTCTCTCCCTCTCTATATTTCCCATCGTCGCCTTTGACCCACTTTCATAACAACAACAGCAACGACATTTCCCCCATCACATATACAATAAGAAAATCATAAGAAAATCATATAAAATCAACAAAATTCATTATACATCCTAAAATACATCCCCTTCCCCACACTCATTACCACTCATACACGTACGCAGTTCTCGGAGCGCGCCACTAGAGAATTGAATGACAGGATTTGCTCACCTTACAGGCCTCGGCTTGTGACGCCCCTTTACCCAACACCACAACACGACACAACACTGTCACAATACAATGGGTTAGTCTTTTGAGAGTCACTTTCTTTTGCTATTGCACGTTATTTCACTTTCCAAATAACACTTATACTGAGGATGAGGACACCTTAGCTCTGGTACAGACACTAAACCTTGGTGGGTGTTCAATCGAGAACTACACACACCTTAAGTATGGAACTCTACATTCGTTGTCGAATGGCAGTTAACATCTTCCTTCGAATTCTAAACATCCTTATCCCGACGAGGGCATAAGACCTTGGGTGGCTATATAAACAATAAACACACCCTTCCAACAGTACCCTACACTACAATGACCTCTGTCACAGGGTTGCTGCCTCGTTAGAATTCGTTCCTCTCGCAACAGCATCTCAAACCACTCTGCCCTCCAAAAACTGCGCCGGCCACAAGCAAAATAGTCGAGCTCTCGTCAGTATGCACGTTCTTTATTACGCGTATCCCTATTCGAAATTGGCCGACTCCCTGTCTTCTACGAATCGCACGGACTTTACGAAACTGCACTTTCATACGCAAAAGTAAATCGGTCACGCTATTCTATGTACAACAAATACGGAGAAGTGTAACTTCCTAAAAAGTGTAATTCTCCCTGCTATCTGAAAACTCGTGTCGTCACAAATAATAATAATAATAATAATAACAATAATAATAATAATAATAATAATAATAATAATAATAATAATAATAATAATAATAACATTAATAGTAGTAATAACAATAATAATACGGCCTCTTCCGAGTTCTGAATCCCCGACATTGTAAATCACAGTGTATGCCATTGTCAATGAGTCTAACAACCAACGGTGGCGTAGAATGGTTGAGCGAACTATTTATGGCTAAACGTCTGGCGTAAGATAATACTTAATGTGAACAAAAATGCAATTTCCCAAGCGTTTTAGCGAAATAGGTGTATAGATAATAATTTAATCTGGTGTGTCTTATCTCCTTCAAGCTTTTATTAACAGAGAACAGATAACAGAACTTTATTTCGCCAGGTGACAAGCACGAGGAATACACTTTGATGTTGGCACACATATTTATACTAAACACAATAACAAAGCCAACCACACCTACGCGCAACCATCCACTTGCTGACACACTCATACAAGACTAGGAATACTACTGACTGGAATAAAGTAGAAACAGAATTATCAAATCCAATAGACACACACATCCACACACACGTGCGCGCTCATCTCCGTTATCTCTCGCTCTCTCAATTCTCTTCTCTTATCTTACACACTCTACATACATCTATAAATTATCTCTCTATCACTTCCTCTACTCACTCTCTCTCTCTCTTCCTCTCTTTCTTTCTGTCTTTCTTTCACTCACTTCCCCCCCCACACTCCCTCTCTCTCTCTCTCTCTCTCTCTCTCTCTCTCTCTCTCTCTCTCTCTCTCTCTCGCTCTCTCTCTTATGCATAAGTCACTGAGATAGTCCGGGATCATCGGGTGCCAGACAAGGAGTTGAGGTTTGTCACTGCTTGTGGAAAAAAAACTGTTCTTGAAGCGGCAGGTACGGGTCTTCATTGTTCTGAGCCTTTTGCCAGATGGAAGCAGCTCGAAGAGGTGGTATCCGGGGTGGGAGGCATCATCCACTATCTTTCTGGCTCTGCTCATCAGGCGTTTGGTATAGATGGAGGCCAGAGAGGGGAGGTCGGTGTCAATGATCTTGCTGGCAGCGGAGACGTTTTTTTCCAAGTAAACTCATAGTCCTCCTCCCACCCTCCCCCTCACCAAACTACAGCCACCCTACCCACCCCACCCCACTCCCATCCAAGACAGAGAAGAAAAAAAGAAGAGATAAATAAACAACATCCTTCGAACCAATGATTTTTCACAGACCGTGGACTTTGAATTGGTACAGTCTGTGGGGGGAAGTAAATAATGTGCGGAGATAATTGTCAGTGTGCGGCTCACTTTCATTTAAATTTGTTTTCATAGCTTTCTACGAACCAAAAATGAAGACCAAGTGACCAATAATGTATGAAGACATAGAGACAGTGAAGAAATGGGGTGAGGGAGAGGGAAAGAGTGAAGAAGAGAGAGAGAGAGAGAGAGAGAGAGAGAGAGAGAGAGAGAGAGAGAGGTGGAAAGAGACAGGGAGAGAGAGAGGGTGGAAGAAAGAGAAGGGGACAGAGAGAGAGAGAGAGAGAGAGAGAGAGAGAGAGAGAGAGAGAGAGAGAGAGAGAGGCAGAGAGAGGGGCGAGCGTGGAGGTGCAGAAAAGAGAGAGCGACAAAAAGGAGTGTGTGTGTGGAGAGGATGGGGAGGGGTGGATGTGTGTGGGTGGGATGGGATGAGGGTGCGCGAGCTTGCGTGTCGGCGTGCGTGTGTTGATATTTTTCTCCCTAAGCTCTTATTACTTGGTGAAAGAAGTCCTGATTTTGGGGGTCTCCAGTTCCGCGGAAGGTACCGCTGTTTTCGCTGGTCTTCTTGATGCCTCCATGTACATGTAGTACCCTGTAGCAACAGACACGATGCTGGATAACACCATTATAAAACATATGAAACCAACTTCCCGCCTACATACATTGTAACGTTTAGCGGCGGTATAAATCCACGGTATCCTTAAACAATAATATGGTTTTATACGACAAATATGGGTTTAGTGTGCACGATAGCCTACCATGGATCAGCTTGGGAATATTGGACGCTTTCTGCCAGGTGGTCACTGGGGCTTCCTCTGATGTTATTATTTGGCAATGTAGGCAATTTATATGTATGTCTTTTGTTGATATGTTATAATGATGTTTGTATTCTATTTTGTTTTTGTAAACAGGGGTTCGATAAATTAGAGTATAGCCTCAGCGTCCCATGCGTTGGATGTCTTTATTGTAACGTGACTGCCTGGTGGAGTGCTCTCAGTGTTATTACTAGGGTTGTTTCAGCAGATCTTTTATGCGGATCAGGGGTGAGTCCTCTTTCAGAGAAGTTGTGGTCTTGATTTTGTAGTCCTGATTCGGCTCTTTGCAGTCCGCTAGCGCTGGACCCTGTAATCAATGAATAACTAATTCTTCTCCTTCTTTTTCTTCTTCTTCTTCTTCTTCTTCTTCTTCTTCTTCTTCTTCTTCTTCTTCTTCTTCTTCTTATTATTATTATTATTATTATTATTATTATCATCATCATCATCATCATCATCATCATCATCATCATCATCATCATCATCATCATCATTATCATAAACACAACTATTCCAACCTTTGCCACCAGTAGGTGGTCCTGCTTTGGGGGTTCCCGTGGGGCCTATTATCCGTATCCAGTCAAACTGTTCTCCGGCAACAGCCGACGGTGGCCGCATCATGCCACACAGCCCCTCATCTTCAAAGTCACACTTGAAACTGCCTTCTACCGCTGCGAAACGGGGAAAACACCACAACCCACACATTTAGAATAAATGTATGTTTAATAATTATTAGTATGATCCCAACACGTCCGTATGTAGTCAGTGTTATCTGGCAAACTCCATGATATTCATTCCACACAATAGCACATCGTTAATCTAATAATTATAGGTATGCTGCCGGCAGGATATCGTGCCATGGTAAAGCTATCTTCAGCCACTACCAGCATAATATATAATGCCTTCTTTGCACAGTCACTATTTATAGCCTTGTTGACGACCATAGACACGAACATCCTGACACTCCATCTCTTTACTTTTTGTCCCCATCGTTGACGTCATTATCGCCATCACCATGCATTACCATCCACAATGTCGTCATAATCGTCATACTATAAATAATACCACCATCAATACTGCCATCATCATCATCATCAGCAGCAGCAGCAGCAGCAGCATCATCATCAGCATCAGCATCATCCATAGAGCATTCTACACCACGAGTCAAAAACAAGGGAGGTAAGAAAATAAAAACTACTGACCCGGGTTGCAGGTCCCTTCTGTGAGCATAATGTTGTCTAAGTACGCACTCACATCCTGCATTCCGGATGTCAAAGAGAAGGTCAGCTGTGCAGGACAAAATAAAGTCAAGTAAAGATTGAGTTCAGAGAGTTGCAAATGGTTCCGAGTAATTAACAACGTAAAAATTATCCTTACCCAAAACTATTTATCTGTATCAAGTCAAACTGTTCTCCGGCAACAGCCGACGGTGGCCGAATCATGCCACACAGCCCCTCATCTTGAAAGTCACACTTGAAACTGCCTTCTACGTCTGCCAAACGGGGAAAACATCACAACCCACACTTCTGGGCATTTCTTATACCCAACACATCACCAACGACGAAGTCCGACAGATCATCAAACAAGCCAATGGACAACACGATGACCTGCTCACAGTGGTGAAGAAACGAAAACTCCGATGGTATGGTCACGTCACCAAATCATCAGGCCTTGCAAAGACCATTCTGCAAGGCACAGTGCAAGGAGGTAGAAGAAGAGGGAGACCGAAAAAGAGGTGGGAGGCCAACATTCGAGAATGGACTGGTTTGACACTGAGCGAAGCTATCAGGGTTGCTGAGGACAGAGAAAGATGGAGTATACTGGTTAAACGATCATCTGTGGTGCCCCTACGACCTCCGAGTTACGGGACAGGATAGGATATAAAAACTATTTAGGACTCGTCTCATTCAGATTTGCAATACTCCGGAAAATGTAGGCTATTATATATTGGGTGTGAATGCATAGACACATTACTAATTAAGTTCCACTGCGGCGGTCTAATCTGGCACATCTCGCGCCTGCTCCAAGAGTTCGGACTTCGGCCGCCGGTGTCCCTCAACGTAACGGACATTCTGGGTTGTCACTTCAGCCTTATTGGCAGCGTCGCCCGGCAGAGTGGAGAGATGCCGACACGATACTCCATCTCATACTCCAACCTTCACCTTCTCCTCACCTTGGGCTCCTCGGACTGAGTGCCGGCTGCGGACCGTCGACAAGCACCGCGTCGCTCTGCTGGCGGCCGCTCTACTCCTCGGCTGCTCATGCCTTTTACAACTGCTGGGCAACACAAAAATTGTTGTGGAGAGTGGCGACCTCCGGACTACCGGCGCTTTGCGCCGCCAGCTTTCTCTGTGCTTGGCTACCATCCCTCACGCGGCCTGTGCAAGGTCCTATCGGCACATCTCCTCGAGCATTCTTGTGAAATACGACTTGCCTTCAGTCCTCTTGGGCGTTTTCCATACCCGTATAGCAGCTGCTTTGAGCGCTCAACCTCCTCACGTCACCTCTACTAACCCTGTATTCTTACATCAATTTCAAATCTTACTACAACTTGACATCGCTTTTTAAGTCCTCATGTGTCCGGGGACATAAATCTACCAAAGAAAAAAAACAGATATATACATTGCTGCATGTATGTGACAATGAATTAGTGAGATTTACCCTCGTGTTTGCAACTCCACGACTTACACATGACGATTCCTGGATAATTGTGTACGGGCTACCTCTTCTAATCTTACGTCTCAACATCCTATCTATCACCGTCGGCTTCCTCAAACGCAAAAAACGAGAGAGTGAGAGAGAGAGAAAGAGAGAGAGAGAGAGAGAGAGAAAGAGAGAGAGAGAGAGAGAGAGAAAGAGAGAGAGAGAGAGAGAGAGAGCATTAAACATTAATATATATTTATATATATCTAATGCAGCTCATCCAAGCCAAGACAGGCTTTTTGTAAGAGAAATGCCGTCCGTTACAAATGTGGCGCTAACATTGGTGGGCTGAGCGCTGCCCAAGTCAACATTCAAGGAGGCTCGAGACCACAAGTTCATGGCGTGTCCCTCGGGGGCACTAGAGGTGGACCACAATGGAGTCACGCCTTCGTCTTTGGACACCGTCAGCCGGACGTCATTTTCTTCAGGGTAAGTGTGGAACATGTACCTGAATCATAGAATGCCAAGTTGTAAGAAAATCAACATCAACACCAGCAGAGGCTGGATGAAGAAGAAGAAGAAGAAGAAGAAGAAGAAGAAGAAGAAGAAGAAGAAGAAGAAGAAGAAGAAGAAGAAGAGCAGCAACAACAACAACATAAAAAACCACATAAAAACTACAACATAAAAATAAGAGGAACAAACAACAATAACAAGAGGAAGAAGAAAAAAAAATGACGAAGAGAAGGAATGAACGCAATGGTATAAAACGTATTCACTAAGCGCTTGGTTGCGAGTTCCAGTTTTTACGTGCGCATGTTGTTTTCAATGTGTGCTTGCATCTCCCTATGGTCAGAAGACGACGCGTTGTACGATAATGCTTGGTCGAAATGTGTGTGTGTGTGGGGGGGGGGGGGGGAGGGGGGGAGAGGTGGGGAGGGGGGGGGAAGGTGTGTGTGTGCGCGCGAGCATTGGCGTGCATGCGTTTGCGTGCGTGAGGGAGTGTGTGTATGTGTGTGTGTGGCGATGTAGAAACGTTGTTATTGTTACACACTTTATACTCTACTTAATATGGTTTTTTGACGTCTCCATTATTTTGACGTCGAAAAACAATATTCCGTTATGGTTATGGCTGTTGGGCTTACGGTTAGGTTAAGGTTAGGGTTAGAGTTATGGTTTGGGTTATGGTTAGCTTCAAAACATGGACACATTTAAAAAAATGTCAAAACTACGTTGAGGCGTTTCATGAAAGTCATAACAACGTCGTTTTTATACGTGTGTGTGTGCGCGCGCGCGCGTGCGTGCGTGTTTGTGTGTTTATATATGTGTGTGTGTGGGTGTGTGTGTGGATGTGGGTGTGGGTGTGCGTGTGTTTGTTACTCACAAGAAAGAGAAGCAGCCATCCTGTTGTTTGGATGTAAAGGCAGGGGTCGTGATATGAGCCCTAGAGCCCGGAGTTGCGCCGGCACTAATTCTCAAGGACAGGAAACACCCTGGAGTGCACACATTATTATTATTGTTTTAACATAAATTTTATTCAACAAATAAATCAGATATAATACAAGGCAAAACAAGAGATAGTGTTTATGCTGGTTCAACGCCTCCGCTCAAAGAGTTTCGAAAGGCAGCCTTTTATTACAATATTTGGATGTTTTGAGAGTATTTTAAATGCACCCAAACACTCTGGAAATCCGCCATTTGCTACATATAATAGCTATCCGCATTTTTGTTTGTTTAAAGGCAAGGGTGGAATGAAATTTAAATACAATATACCCTTTCATACAACTGTAGAATTCTACACCTGTTATTAGATATATAAATACGGGTGCAATGCCTGTGGTTGCATGGACATGACTAAGCAGTAAGGGGTATTGATTTTTAGCCCCACTGAACACAACACAGCAAAATCACCCCATACTGGGCTGGCAGGCTTTGCACAGTAATTTTGTCATCAATTATTATATGTTTGATGACTTAGTGTGATAAATAAATTATATTGGATGTCGGTATTAGGATGTATATGGTTATTTATGATTTAAGAGTTAGGTTAAGTTTATTAATTATAATTAATTATAAGAGCCCAGGCTGCTTTTGATAGGACCTATTTTTTTGAGGATATTTTTGTTAGTAATAAGGGATCCTAGTGGAAGCAAAAATAATCCAGAATGTTCCTTTCACCTCTAAAGAGGGTAGTGTTAAGACCTGTTTTCTGTGCTCTTCTTCAAAGAATCATTTTTTAAGCTTACGAGACGAGTCTTACATAATCGGAAGAAATAAATAGCTGACGGTACACGAGGAAGAAAGAAGTGTGAACATTTTCGGTGGAATATCTGCAGAATATAGTGCTGTGTTTGGAAAATGGCTTCGTCAAGTGTTCGACCCAGCCCCCCCCAGGCCAAGAAGATATAATCCTAGAAGGCTCTCAAAATTTGGAATCTCTTTCTGGTGAACAAGGTATAAGCCAAGAAGATATAATTTTTGAAGACTCACAAAATTTGGCATCAGCTTTTTCTAAACAAGTACCAAAGGTATGATGCCGAGATGAGCAAATATTTTTCTAAATTACCCAAAGAACCAAATGCGGAAATACCTAAACGTCCAAAGAAAAGCTTATCAATTTTGAACACCAAGCCTGATAAGCTCACTCCGGAAAGCATGGATAAATTTCCTGAAGAAAAATTAATTAAAACCAATGCTCTACCACTTGCTGAAATGCCTGATATTTCTAAAACAGCTCATGAGCGTTGTGGCCAAGTGGGCTAAGGCGGGACTAACTTGCCTTGTCCACAGGCCAGAAACCAATGGCGCCTGACAGGTGTGGGTTCGATCCTGCATCGGGGCGTTATGTTTTTCCGAATATTATTTACTTTCGACTCGGGCAACGTCTCGGGGGTTTCTCCGGGTACTCCGGTTTGCTTCCCCAGCAAAATTTCAAAAAAATTTTTCAAAAATTTAAAGAATTTCTAAATTTAAAAAATTTACAACTAATGTTAGGTAGGTTGGGTTTGGGCGTGCCACAGGCTGCGACTACGCCTTCCACAGGGGAGGTGGCCCAGAATTTCCTGATAAAAAGAGACAATAAAGCATTAAAATCTAAATCTTAAAAAATAATTTAAAAAATCTGATATAAGAGTTTAGGCTATGAAAAAGTAACTGACATTCTAGTCAAAAGAGCAGACAAATTTTGAAACGATCAGGCTGCTTTTGTCAGTGATGCATTAAATTATGGGTTGTTGTTAGAGAGGGTGTTTTTTTTTTTGTGTGTGTACAAATTCAAAGAAAAATGAAATGGCCTGATTATCTAAAAGACCAACTAACCATTTCACAAAACTATGCAGCAAAAATGCGAAACTTGGCTCATTTTTTTGCTAATTATCCTAAGTTTTATAGGCTATATATTCCATTAAGGGAGCTCATAATCAAATCTAAACAAATCAATCAGTTTATGAAAGATAATGAAACATTTCACGCAAAATGGCAGAGCATAGAATAAATTCTGTAGAAAACAAAGTAATCAAGTTATTGATTAGTAGGCAAAACCTGGCGAGACTGGCGAACAGCATAAATGAAGGTGAAGGACATTTGCGGAACATAGTCTGCAAATGTCCTTCACCTTGCTCGTCAACCAAACCTTCACCTTCAGCCAAGGATTCCACTGCATGACTCACACGCTTGTCTTCACCTCGCTCGTCAACAACAATGGGGTTTCCAATGGGTGACTCCACTATTGAACTATCACCCCCCCCCCCCCCACTTCCACTCCCCTTTCCCACTTACATTCAAAACAATGACACAAAACGCAACAAGCAAACATGAGACTTTTTCCCTCCCTCCACTCCAGACTCCCCAACCCCTCATACCCATCCCCTCACCCACCCTCTTACCTCCCCTTTTCCCATCACTCCCTCCCCATCACTCACCCTACCCTCACCCCCTCCCCATAACCCATTCCCTCACCCTTACCCCCGTCAACCACCCCCCCCATTCACACATGCTCCTTAAACAATGGCGATGAGCCTAAAGGGAGGTAATAACAACTATTATGCATTCGCAAAAGTGAGAGTAGTAGTTGCTTCCCTTTGTCCGTCTCTCTCTCTCTTACCCTTATTATTAAGTGTCTTTAACATCAAGCCATTTGGCTCTTTACCATCACCCAATAACATTAAGCCTTTCCCTCATCATCTTATTATTATTAGTTACATTACATTACATTACATTATTATTGCTTTAGGTCCAGCGGACTCTTTCGAGCCAAATCAGGACCGGACAACCCCCGATCTGCATAAAAAATCTGCTGAAATAACCCTAGTGGTAAAACCGAAAGCTCTCCACCAGCCAGTCACTTTACAATAAAGACATCCCACGCAGGGGACGGCTGAGGCTTCACCCCAACTTATCGAACCCCCGTTTACAAAAACAAAATAGAATACAAACATCATTATAAATTATCAACAAAACACATACATATAAAATGCCTACATTGCTAAATAATAACATCATAGGAAGCCCTAGTGACCACCTGGCAGAAAGCGTCCAATATTCCCAAGCTGATCCAACAGACCTCATACACAAACAAGGAGTCTTGTCCCGGAAGAGTTTTCAAGAAAAAAGGTAGGAGACTGGTCTAGCGAAGAAGACGATAGTATAGCAGATTGATAGAACAGAGCAGGAATGAGAAAGAGCAAATGAGAAAGACAGCGACAGTGGGAATTTAAAGCACTAAATTTCCAGAAAGTGGGGATACTATTTATACTGAAACCCCCGGCACCCCAACGGGGGATTATTATTAGTTAATTAAACTCCAGGGGGTATGAGGGTGGTTGAGGTTAAAGGTGCTTAAGTTAAGTAACTTTGATAATTATTTATAAGTTGACTTTAAAACTTAAAAGTACTTACAAAATGGCTTACTGGTCTTTAGCAAGTAACTTCTTTCTTATAACAATTAAATTATACAAGAAGAACCTAAAAAAAAAAAAAAAAAAAGAAACTTACTTACTTAGGTTGGTTGATAATAAAACCAACAACAACACCTGGGTAGTAGGCGTTAAAATTTTCGGTTTATTACACTAAAACCTTCATCAGTAAGACCCAAGGACTGTACAAAACAAAACAGTCTAAGCATATTATATATAGTAAAGAAAGTGAATCAAGTTCATTAAAAATACTAGTGTACTATTTAGAAATTTATATTAATTATAAAGAATAATTATATTTAAAAGCAATCTCTGAACCCTATTCACCAACATCACCAAAACATAGTGTTCAGTAGGAAGAGGCGGGGGGGGGGGGGGGGGGGGGGGGGGGGGGGGGGGGGGGGTAGGGGAAAGTAATATAACCACACATACCAACTCCCTTACAATTGCATCATCAGTTCAGCAATAAAGAGTCATCTCCCCCTCTCTCCCTCCACCCGCGCCCAAAATAAAAAAATAAATAAAATAAATAAAATAAAATAAAATAAAATAAACGTTTTAAATTTAAAAAAAAAATAAAAAATAAAAAATAAAAATTCTATAAATAAAAGAAATAAATAAATAAGAATAAAAATATTCACCCTCATACAGCCAAACATCTCAAGTATAGTTCTAAATAGTTCCGCCGCAGTGTTTCCAGACCCTCCTGATCCAAACCCTGCCCCCTGGCTCCAAGAAGCCCCAAACATCGATCAATCCCAGGTTGGTTGATTGGTCAGTTTTTATTAATAATTTTACATGCTTGCCTTTTTTGAGTTGCTCTTTCAATTTAATTCTTTCCTCTTTTGATTCAATTATGTCTTCTTTTTTTTTAAACAGTTATCAAAGCTGTCAGGATCTTTGCAATAAAACAGGCACAAGAATTTTATTTGTTCTCTGAAATCAGTCAAAACAGAATTATATTTCTGGGCTAGTACCCAGACGGAAATTTTAGCATGAGTCCACTGAAAGCCAGCTTGCTCAATATGTTCCGTTTTAATACAATATCTTTTTCTGCACTGCAATCAACGATTACAAAAAGGGTATTGCCTTCATTTTCAAACAGGTGATAAAAATAGGTTAAATACTCCTTGAGCTTGCCATTGGGATTAACAACAAAAATGTTGTTATCTGCTCATACAAAATTGCGTTCTAAGTAGGTTTTATTATATTGAACAGCAGGGCAAAAAATAACTATAAAATCAAGGTGACCTGCGTAATATTTTTCTAACAAATCCAGCACAAAGACAGTCTTTCCACATGATGTCATGCCAACGATCATTACACAATGAGGATCCTGAGATAACAAGGATGTCATTTTTTAATATACTAAATCTTTTAATCTCCCATTTTCAATGTTTAGCTGAGCATCCATAATTATATACATGTATACTGTAACTGTTTCTGATCTAGCATTTGCTTCCCTATGCAATTCAATTGTTATACCATCTGTGCAGTTTTCAATTCTTCTTCCAGATCCATGAAGTTCGTTGGTGGGTATGGTGTGAAAGTCTATCCATAAATGCAAACTTATTCACAAGATAATCTTGCAGTCTTGTGTCATGCAAATGAAGATCCTTAGAAATCAAATCCACAGTGTCACTCCGTAATCGGCCTCCACCCAAGAATTTCCTAATCTCATTGTGTTGAGATTAATACTGGATTACTTCCCTTTAACCACTACACTGTTTGTAATGAATATTTTTGGGTTAGAGATTAAAGAAGCTTCCACTGCATCATGGCGTATGAATGACATGCTTGTGGGAATGCTGCACTAAAACGCATGCGCCCAAACATAGCCAACCTGATAAAAACATCGAACCATCAAAGCATGGTGTCAGAAGTAAAACTGTTCCAGTGAAATATCGTTTTTGTGCAGTGCAAAACAGATATTCTCAGTGAAAAGCTGATACCCAGTGACAGTAAGCATGCAGAAATTCAACCCACCAGAACCGTTAGATTTCAACAGACCGGAAGAGTGGCCTGTGTGGAAACAACGTTTTGAGCGTTTTCGTCTGTGCACGAAACTCAACACAGAAACTGAAGTTATCCAGGTGAGCAGCCTGATTTATGCCATGGGGAGAGAAGCAGAACGAATTTTCTCCACTTTCACTTTTCCAGAGAGGGAAGAAGGGCAACCAGACCCCAGAGAAAACTATGATGACGTCATGGCGCAATTTGATCAACACTTGTGCATGAAAGAGCAAAATTTCATTCTCGCTGTCAAGAAACAGGAGAAACAGTGGAACAATTTGTCCGTGTACTGTATCAACTATCCGAGTATGCAGATTTCAAAGATAGAGATGAGTGCATCAGAGATAGATTGGTGTTCGCCTAGGCCTACGTGACAAAGAACTGTCAACAAGGCTACCGTTGGAAAAAGAATTGACACTAAAGAGTGCCATTGAAATGTCACGTCATTATGAACTTGTGAAATCACAAGTGACACAACAACAGCAAGAAGATGTCAGCCACGTTCAACACCGCTACGCGTCATCACGTAACACTAACACTGTTGCGCATCACAAAGGAGACAGAGAGAAACTGTTGGGTAAACATCCCCAGCATCAGCATCAGAGTACTAGCAATCAGTTCAGTTGTGGTAGGTGTGGAACTGTACACAAAAAGAGACAGTGTCCTGCGTTCCGAAAAAAATGTGCAAAGTGCCATAGGCTCTCACACTTCGCTAGTGTCTGCAGATCTAAGAAACGAGTCAACGTCGTGAATGAACACAGCGAATCAGCAGAGTACTTTAACATTCCGCAAGTTGATAGGCAAGAAAGTGTAACACTATCGACAACACATGGCGCAGCATCAACATCCACATCAGAAATTGACACAACGACCACAGCAGTGCTCTTCTTCGGCTCAGCGAACCGATCCGAACCACCATGGACTATTGAACTGAAAATCTGTGACAAGAACATTCTGTACAAAATTGATACAGGAGCAGACGTTAGCGTCATGTCAGCAGAAACGTACAACTCTCTTCATCCTAAACCAAAACTTAGCATTTCGCATGCAGTATTGCGTAGTCCAGGAGGTGTGATGAACTGTTTAGGGACATTCAGAGTCAGCATTCGACATCGTGGAACGGACTTTCCAATCGAAATGTATGTCATCAGAGGGAAGACAGATAATCTTCTGAGTAGAGAAGTGTCTTCGCGCATGAATCTGGTCAAGTGACTCGATTCAAAGAATATCAACCCGACAGTGTTCGGCGAACTCACAGAAACGCCTGTGAAATGTGATCCCATAAAAATTAGTCTCGCAGAAAACAGTCAGCCTTATAGTGTGAGCTCCGCACGTCGTGTGTGTTACACTCGATGTTGTTTTTTTCTCTATCAGTAGTTGATTCAGCCCCGATGCTTGAAATCCTGATAGGTGTAACTCAGATTCGTTTATCCTCGCAACCCATTCAATCATCAACAAGTCAGGAGTCGTCGTATGAAGTTTTCCACTTTTATTCAGCACACATCAACAACTGCATACCATCGCTCAATCGCTTTTTCCACTCTACAATTCTCAACTTTGAACTTTCCACTTTTTACAACTTTCTCAACTCTAATACAACAGCTTTCTCTACTTTCAACTCTCTCTAAAAAAAACACCTTTTGAAACAGTGCGGCACTATATATATATATATATATATATATATATATATATATATATATATATATATATATATATATATATATATATATATATATATATATATATATATATATATAGTCTCTCTAAACTCCAGAAAGAGCGAGAAAATCCCACAACGTGACACACCTCAACCAATCAGAATTAATTTCATCATCACTGTCTCACGTCATACAACCCTATTTGGCATAGAAACTTCCATGGTTACCACTAGAACTATACATACGCTTTGATCGATAATAAACAACTGACTCGAGAAAATTCTCAAATAATATCGAGCAACTAAAAACAACAAAGTTGCTTCTTGTAATAACAACGCAAAATCAAATCAAAACAATATATATATATGTCACGTGGGGTTTATGGGCTCTGCACAATGGAATTATGGACCCTCACGTTTATTCGGTGGGAACTGCTAGTAAGTCACCCTATGAATTACTTTAATAAATTTATTTGTTTAGCTCGTTCTGTGTTAAGGTTGGGGTACAGAAATAGATAGAAAAATGGTAAAAGATTACTGTCACACTAGCTTTCACACGGCTATGAATCATATGTAGTCCAGCCACTTGATAACAGTTAAAATCACACATTTATTTCTTCTACTCTATACAAGATTCTCTAAGTACTAATCTAACTTAGAAAGTCTCAGTCACTGCTAATAGTTGATCGCTGATAGTCTAGTATAGGCAGCTGTTTTTTCTTCCTCGGGCACTTTGCTATAATATTTCATGTAGATTTGGACTACTGTTGTCCGTTTTACAGTTTCTGAAGAGTTGGACTACTGTGGTCCTGCTATGATCAGTTTAAGTGCACCTTCGGAGATTACACTTAACTTTCTGAGGGTGCGGTCGAAGTCCTTCTGTGAGGTAGCTTCTGGTACACCTTTGTCGTTGTGTAGTTGGGTTCCCTTGCCACGCTGTGGGGTCTGACAGGGTGTTTCTTCGGGTATCTCTTTCCGTCTTGTGCGGTAGCGTCTCCTCAACCAACTAGTCGTTTCTGTGGAGTGGGGTGCGCACAGGATAGCTCGGGATAGCTCGGGATAGCTCGCCTGCTCGTCTGTAATATAAGAGACGAAATTCTGCACAACCCTGAATAATCGGTTTGTGCAGAGCGTCTCACTGAAAGCCAAAGTAGCCCTCAGTGATAGCTCCACATCTCTATACATAAGCGACGAACATTCTGCTACTTCCGGGTTCCACTGGAATCTCACTCTAAATTCCTATACATACATAAATATACATCGTGTCTAACTATACACATACAGAATTAATAATAATATAAACATTCAGTGGTACAGCCACTGGTCTGCAAACATACATATAAGTTAAACAACAGTGGTTCCGTACGGGATACAACATGGCGGCGCAACCGGTCGTGTTGAGCCTCGTGGTCGGCTCTTCCACGTGGTATGGCAAATTCGGATTAACACTTCACATTTATGCATAGCAAATTCTTCAAACATAATTTCAACAATAATACAAATATATCACGATGAAACAGAAGGGTGTTCATTTACCTGTTTGACAAGTTCAGGCCCGTGATGACTTGAGAGAATTCTAAGATTTCAAAGTCCTGCTTCCTGGTCTATGAGTGTAGAGATTTCTCTAGCTGTGGAGATGTTGACTCTACCTCGTCTCACACACGACTGATTCAAACTGTCTTAGGTTTTGACACATTCAAAACTGCTCTACCCACTGAGCCTGCTCTGATTGGTTAAAACGGTCCGATTCAAAGCTCAAGTGCTGACTCACTGCGATGTGGGTCGGGCTCGCGGTGTGTGGTCTGCTGTGTAATTTAATTGCTGCTGTGTAATAGTCTAACTTCTCTACTGTTACAAATACTACACATGGCTAAATAGTCAATGGGCAGGGTAAACTGCTCGGTTCATGACAGGCTCCCTCAACTGAAAAAAGGCGATGACTACTGGATTCGACCTTTTTCTACTACAGAGCCTCGTTTAACACTGCACTATCCTAGGGTCCTATTTACAAACTAAGTAAGTTGCTCTACCTGAGCTGCAATGCTGTGCCAGGTAGCTATGGACACTAGTGACAGGGTTTTTATTGGGCGGGGACGAATTCTGGTGCTGTGGCCCTTAGTTGTGTTGGGTGGGCGACAGCTGCTGTGTCCTCCACGAGATGGCGACTGAGGTAGTCGGCTCCGTGGTTCTCTTTGCGGGGATGTACTCGATTTGGAATGAGTACGCCTGAAGGGTGAGTGCCCATCTCATCAGGCGAGAGTTCAAAGACTTGGAGGCTGCCAGGAACGATAGTGGTTGGTGGTCCACCTGAACTGTGAAGTGGGTCCCATACAGGTAGAGTTGGAATTTCTGTATGGCCCAGACTAGTCCAAGGCATTCTTTCTCCGACGTGGCGTAGTGGGTCTCGGCGGGTCTCAATTTTCTGCTGGCGTAGGCGACAGGGAATAGCGTCTCTGCATTCTTGGGGTCGCGCTGTAGCAGTACTGCTCCGAGGCCTAAGTCGCTTGCGTCGGTGCGAAGAACGAATGGCTGAGTCAAATCGGGTAGGTGGAGTACTGGCGCCGATGTCATTCTGTCCTTGAGTGTTTGGAATGCTGTCTCGCATTCCGCTGTCCATACGACTTTGTCCGGGGCGATTTTCCGGGTTCCATTTGTCAGTGGTACGGCGATGCTGTTGTAGTTGGGGATGAACTTCTGGTAGAAGCCGCAGAGTCCTAGAAACGACTGCACTTCCTTCTTGGTCTTGGGCCTAGGAGCGTCGAGTAGGCGTTTCACTGTCTTTTCTACCGGTCGCAGGCTTCCTTGACTGATGGTGTGTCCCAGAAATTCTAGTTCCGTGAATCCAATCTGACATTTGGTGGGTCTTGCCGTCAATCCCGTGTCTCTGAGGCGGGCGAGTAGTTGCTGTAGGAGCGTGACATGTTCCTCCCACGTAGGTGTAGCGATGAGGATGTCGTCCATAAACGAATGTAGGTGCTCGCTGCTCAGGGGTGCCAGGAGTTTTCGCATCATGGCGCTGAAGATGCTGGGTGCGTTGTGGAGTCCGAATGGAAGTACGTTGAACTCGAAGTGTCCTTCCATAGTGCTAAACGCTAGGTACTTTCGGACTTGTGGTTGTACTGGTATCTGGTAGTATCCTTTGCTGAGGTCGATGCGTGAGAAGTACTTCGCTCGCTGTAGCTTGGCAAATAGGTCTGTCTGGTTCGGGAGTGGCTCTGGCTGGAACTGCGTTACCGCATTCAGGAGTCTGAAGTCGATGCACAGTCGATGCTCTCCGTTGGGTTTTCGCAACAATACCGTGCCTGCGCTGTAAGGTGAAGTAGACTCTGAGATGATTCCGGCTGCCAGTAAGGTGTCTATCTCTTCCTTGATGGCTCGCTGCTGAGACAGTGGCATCGGGTAGAGCTTCTGGCGGACGGGTGTTGGGTCGGTCACCGTTAAGGTTACTTCGACGAGGTCTGTCCTCCCTGGTCGGTCTGTGAGCACAGTCTGATGTTGGCGAATGACCTGTCGTACTTGCTGTTGCTGTTTAGCGGCTAGGTCTCCGTTGAGTATCACGTCTTTGTAGGTTTCTTTGGAGTGCAGGGGATACTCTACTGCATTGGTCTCCATGCTTTCTCCTTCTTCCGCAATGGCGATGGCTAACAAGTTGTGAGTGCTGGGAGTCGCTGGTCGGTCCGTGTATTTCTTGAGGAGATTGATGTGGTGGTATCGGGCTCTCCCGTTCACCTCTACTTGGTAGACTGTCTTGGATTTCTTGGCAGTCACCCGGTACGGTCCTCTCCAAGCGATGTCCAGCTTGTTGGTTCCACTTGGAAGTAAGAGTAGCACTTGATCGCCGACTTGCAGTTCTCTGTCCTTCGCGTGGCGGTTGTAGTACTTCGCCTGACGGGCTCTTGCCTTCTTCAGGGCTTCACCAGCTTTCTTCCACGTTGCTTTGAGGGTTTCCTGCAGGTCTGCGACGTACTTGGTGGCACCTCTTGGTGTGTCGTCTATCTTGGCCTCCGTCCAACTTCTGCGTAGGGCTTCTAGCGGTCCTGCTAGAGGTCTGCCGAATAGCAAAGTTGACGGGGTGTAGCCTGTGGCTGCATGGGGTGTTTCTCGGTATGCGAACAGTGCCGCATTCACGTAGGTGTCCCACGCTTCTGGATTGTCGTCGGCGACTTTCCTGAGGATGGTGAGAAGGGTTCCATTCAGTCTTTCTACTTGTCCGTTGCTGGCTGGGTGGTATGGTGGTGTGCGAATGTGATGGACTTGTATCAACTCGAACACGTCTTGCATCAGGCGGCCGGTGAACTGAGATCCGTTGTCCGGGAATCCGACTCTGGTAAAGATGGCGATGAGTGCATCTGCAATCTTCTTGGTGTCGATCGCTGGCAACGGGACTGCTTCGCACCACATCGTACATGCGTCGACGAGTGTGAGTAGAAATCTGTTCCGCTTCTTGGTCATGGGCAGTGGTCCTACTATGTCTACTGAGACTTGCTGGAATGGTACGCCGACTACTACCGATGGTCCTAAGGTAACTGGTACGGTGTGATGTCGCGGGGAATATCGTTGACATTGGTGGCAAGATTTCACGTAGCGCTTGACATCCTCCGTGATTCCTGGCCAATAGTAGTGTGCGCTGATTCTCTGCACTGTGGCTCCAATTCCCATGTGTCCGCTGAGTGGCATGCTGTGGCCTAGTTCTAGTACTTGGGCTCGAAGGGTGGCTGGTAGTACTAGTTGGGTGTGATCTCCATCTCCTTGTCGATGTAGAACTCCCTCTTCCATGTAGAAGTCTCCCTTGTGCGGGGGTGTGTGCGCCTTGGGTAGCTTCTGGAAGCACTTCGCTATCGAGGTGTCTTCTTTCTGTGCTGTTTTGATCTCTTCGAGTCCTGGATTCGGAGCGAACTCGGGCTGGGGTGGTTGGGTTTTAGCTTGGGCCCTGGTTTGCACTGCAGCTATCTCTACAGTTTTAGGGGGCGTGCCTAAGAACACATACCTACAACCTAGCACTAGATCATACAGGGGTTTCTGTAAAACAGCTGCTTGGATTCGTCCTGTGACGTACCTACTCTCTACTTCGATCCAAGCTATTGGGCAAGTAGTCGTCGGTTTCGTCAAGTCTGCTCCTTGTAAGTCGACTGTCTTGTCTGTCAAGTCCGCGCGCGATACAAGAGATTCGCTAACTATCGCGTCGTATGATAGACCTGTGTCATACAGACAGTTCGCTTCTTTTCCGTTGACCTTGACCGTGTCTGTCACCGATGGGTGATCTCCGATTGTGTGTGGCTTGTTACCGCTACTTTGAGTTAGAACTCTGTGCGCTGGCCGGCTTTCGCGCTCTTCCCTACGTTGTGCGGCCAACTTGAAACATTCTGCGGTGGAGTGATTGTTTCTATTGCAGAACGAACAATACCGTCTCTGTTCTGCGGGACCTCTTTTCCCGAATTCCGTGTTGGGTCCTTTATTTTGCCCAGGTCTGGGGTAATTCGGCTTATTCGCGGTGCGCTCTTCCCGGTTAGGGCTTCGTTTCTGTGCCTCTTTCCCGTTAGGCTTTAGGTCTCGCCTGAAGGTCTTGGCTTCTCCGTGTGCGGCCACGTACCTATCTGCGACCTTGACCAGATCTTCTAGTCTTTCCGCGCCCTGCTCTACTGAGAATGTTCTCAGCTCGGGGGTCATGGTTTCCCGTAGCTGTTCCCATACTAACAGTTCTGTCAGTCCATCATACGTTTTAGCCGTGGCTGACTGGCTAATCCACTTATCCAGCGTTGTGGACAACCGATCCGCGAACTGCGCATAGCTCTCTCCTTTCACTCTCCGATTGGTGCGGAATTTTTGCCGGTAGCATTCTCCTGTCAGTTCGAATCCCGTTAGGAGTGCCTCTTTTACTTTGTGATAGTCAGTCACTCTGTCAGTCGGTAGCTTACTGTAGATGTCATAAGCCTTTCCTCTAAGCCCTTGACTAAGCTTAAAAGACCAATGGGTGGGATCTAGTTTATACTCTGTTGCTAGGCGCTCAAACCTAGTCAGATAGAGATCTAGACCTTCTTCTCTCTCATTGAATGTTCCCAGTGGAAATGACATTCCTTGTACAGGGTTGGATGCTACCTCTAGCTGATCTGAGTGGGGAGGGGTTGAGGAAGAACTTGAAGCTCCTGATCCCAATCTTCTTAGCTCTAACTCATGCTGTCTGTCTTTTTCTTTTTCTGCCCTTTCTTTTTCTTTTTCTGCCCGCTCATACTCCCATCTCCTAACTTCTGCATCTCTCTCTGCTGCTAATGCTGCCTTCTTTTGTTCTACTTCTAACTCTGCTTTCTTTTGCTCTGCTTCTAATTTCTTCTGCTCTGCTTCTAATGCTAGTTTCTTCTGTTCTGCTTCTAATTCTAATTTTTTTGCTCTGCTTCTAAGGCTAGTTTCTTCGCCTCCCTTTCTGCTGCTCTCTCTGCCTTAGCCTCCTGTTTCTCTACCTCTGCATTGATATACGCAATTAGGTCTGCCCCTGCTAAGTGTAAAGCTTCTCCTAGTTCCTTGAAACGCAATCTCAAGGCCACTGGGTCCGACATTGTCAAACGTGTCTATGAACAACCTCTGAATCACGTGGAATACCAAAACACTAGCAATATTGCAAGTCAATAACAACAATGCAACGACAATCAATAATAAAATAAAACAAGAGTCAAATGGCATACAACAGTTATTTAAGCAAAACCTGCAAAAGAACACTGCAACATACAGGCACAAAAATATTTGAAGCAAAAAAGTTTTTAACTAAAGAATAGTGCACCCAAACTGATTAGTCCTTGTTACCACTATTCTAAGTTATTCTACTACTCCTACTGTTATCTAATTTTATTGTACTTAGGTCCGGTTATACCCAATTCCAATTATACACAGATCCTAGCTAGGCTCGCCAATTAAAGTGTCACGTGGGGTTTATGGGCTCTGCACAATGGAATTATGGACCCTCACGTTTATTCGGTGGGAACTGCTAGTAAGTCACCCTATGAATTACTTTAATAAATTTATTTGTTTAGCTCGTTCTGTGTTAAGGTTGGGGTACAAAAATAGATAGAAAAATGGTAAAAGATTACTGTCACACTAGCTTTCACACGGCTATGAATCATATGTAGTCCAGCCACTTGATAACAGTTAAAATCACACATTTATTTCTTCTACTCTATACAAGATTCTCTAAGTACTAATCTAACTTAAAAAGTCTCAGTCACTGCTAATAGCTCGATCGCTGATAGTCTAGTATAGGCAGCTGTTTTTTCTTCCTCGGGCACTTTGCTATAATATTGCATGTAGATTTGGACTACTGTTGTCCGTTTTACAGTTTCTGAAGAGTTGGACTACTGTGGTCCTGCTATGATCAGTTTAAGTGCACCTTCGGAGATTACACTTAACTTTCTGAGGGTGCGGTCGAAGTCCTTCTGTGAGGTAGCTTCTGGTACACCTTTGTCGTTGTGTAGTTGGGTTCCCTTGCCACGCTGTGGGGTCTGACAGGGTGTTTCTTCGGGTATCTCTTTCCGTCTTGTGCGGTAGCGTCTCCTCAACCAACTAGTCGTTTCTGTGGAGTGGGGTGCGCACAGGATAGCTCGGGATAGCTCGGGATAGCTCGCCTGCTCGTCTGTAATATAAGAGACGAAATTCTGCACAACCCTGAATAATCGGTTTGTGCAGAGCGTCTCACTGAAAGCCAAAGTAGCCCTCAGTGATAGCTCCACATCTCTATACATAAGCGACGAACATTCTGCTACTTCCGGGTTCCACTGGAATCTCACTCTAAATTCCTATACATACATAAATATACATCGTGTCTAACTATACACATACAGAATTAATAATAATATAAACATTCAGTGGTACAGCCACTGGTCTGCAAACATACATATAAGTTAAACAACAGTGGTTCCGTACGGGATACAACATGGCGGCGCAACCGGTCATGTTGAGCCTCGTGGTCGGCTCTTCCACGTGGTACGGCAAATTCGGATTAACACTTCACATTTATGCATAGCAAATTCTTCAAACATAATTTCAACAATAATACAAATATATCACGATGAAACAGAAGGGTGTTCATTTACCTGTTTGACAAGTTCAGGCCCGTGATGACTTGAGAGAATTCTAAGATTTCAAAGTCCTGCTTCCTGGTCTATGAGTGTAGAGATTTCTCTAGCTGTGGAGATGTTGACTCTACCTCGTCTCACACACGACTGATTCAAACTGTCTTAGGTTTTGACACATTCAAAACTGCTCTACCCACTGAGCCTGCTCTGATTGGTTAAAACGGTCCGATTCAAAGCTCAAGTGCTGACTCACTGCGATGTGGGTCGGGCTCGCGGTGTGTGGTCTGCTGTGTAATTTAATTGCTGCTGTGTAATAGTCTAACTTCTCTACTGTTACAAATACTACACATGGCTAAATAGTCAATGGGCAGGGTAAACTGCTCGGTTCATGACAATATATATAGTCTCTCTAAACTCCAGAAAGAGCGAGAAAACCCCCCCAACGTGACACACCTCAACCAATCAGAATTAATTTCATCATCACTGTCTCACGTCATACAACCCTATTTGGCATGGAAACTTCCATGGTTACCACTAGAACTATCCATACACTTCGATCGATAATAAACAACTGACTCGAGACAAATTCTCAAATAATATCGAGCAACTAAAAACACCAAAGTTATACAAAGCTTCTTGTAATAACAACGCAAAATCAAATCAAAGATAAATACACTCTATTACTGCATGCGTTGCAAGATAAAATGAACAGATCTATCGAGCGCGTCACACACGCAAGCCTACCATTGCACGCGCTTCACACATAATATCGTGCGCATTTCACACGCACCATCATGTGCGTTTCAACGTAAAAGTGTGCCTATACCACTATTGAACAAAGTTAAAAATGAACTCACACGTATGCAACGTGTAGGCATCATCGAAGAAATCCGCGAACCTACAGAATGGTGCGCGCCAATGGTGCCGGTGCAGAAGAAGAACGGATTTCTCGTTTAGAACAAGGCGTAGTTGATGGTGATGCTGACTTTGAGATCGATGGTGCCACAGTTGAGTCCATGTTTAAAAGACTGAATCTGAGAAAGGCCACTGGCCCTGATGGTATAGGGGGTAGGACCTTGAAGTGGTGCGCTGCACAGTTGTGCTTAGTATTCAGTCAGCTATTCTCGTGGTCAGTCAGGGATTGTGTTGTACCTAGTGTATGGAAACACTCTATCATCTGTCCCGTGCCCAAAAACAGTAAACCCAAAGAACTCAACGACTATCGCCCTGTTGCCCTGACATCCATAGCTATGAAATGTCTCGAACGGATTCTTCTCTCTCATCTTCTTTGTCACACTCAGCCTTTCACTGATCCTCTTCAATTTGCATACAAACCCAATCGTAGTATCGACGACGCTACTCTGACGCTTCTTCACAATGCGTATGATCACTTAGAGACCTCTGGTTCCTTTGTCCGCATTCTATTTATAGACTTTTCTTCTGCTTTCAATACCATACAGCCACACCTCATGGCTCAGAAGCTTTTGTCTTACACTGTCCCTCCTAGACTCGTCCTGTGGATCGTTCACTTCCTCGTGTCCAGATCTCAGGTTGTCCGCTTTCACTCTGCTGTCTCATCTCTCAAACAAACGTCCACAGGAGCTCCTCAGGGTACGGTTCTTTCTCCGGTACTTTTCACGCTCTACACAAACGACTGCAGAGGAACTGATGCCTCACCGGTCATAAAGTACTCGGATGACTCTGCCCTTGTGGACCTGTCCAATTCAAATGCTGTGTATTTCTCTGCAGTTGATAGGTTCAGCTCCTGGTGCAAACAAAACTATCTGGACTTAAATGTCAAGAAAACTAAGGAACTGGTCATTGACTTTCGTAAAAACAACACTCTCATTCCAGACCTTGTCATTGATGGTGTTACAGTCGAGAGAGTCACCAAATACAAATACCTGGGAACCATCATTGACGAGAAACTGAACTTCACTGCAAACACCCAGGCCATACACAAAAAATGTCAGTCTAGAATTTACTGCCTTCAAAAACTTCGAAATCTCCAAGTCAGTAGCCGCATCCTTCAGACCTTTTACTCTTCTTTTATTGAGTCCGTTCTTACCTTTTCTTTTATCTGCTGGTATGGAAGTTTGTGTGTAAAAAACAAAAGTATTCTGGATCGAGTAGTGAAAGTCTGTGGGAGGGTTGTAGGAGTGAAACAAGAGAGTCTGCAGGTGTTGTATGAAAGACGTGTTGTGCAGAAAGCTATTTGCTTTGTGCTGGATAGCACTCATGTGCTTGCGCACCACTTCCAGCTCCTGCCTACCAAACACCAAGGGTCAGAACTCTCAGAACGAAAAACAGTTTTATTCCAAAGGCTGTCTCATTACTTAATAAATGACATGTGTGTGTATGTGTGTGTGTGTGTGTTTTGTTTGCCCAAAATAATCTCATTTCACATTTGCTGTCGTTTAATGTTAGCATGCATAAGTGTAATTCTATTCATATGTGACTGTGCATTTGTATCCTCATTGTCATTATGATTGTTATTATTATTGTGATGTTTATTCCTTGTTGATTGTAATTGTACACCACAATGTAATTTATTGTAAAAGATAATAAAGTTGTCTTATCTTATCTTATCTTATCTTATCTTAGACATCAGAATCTGCACTGACTTCAAAAGACTTAACATGGCAGTAAGAAGAGAACGATGCGTACTTCCCATACTTGAAGACGCACTCCACAAGCTGAAGGGCTCTGCAGTCTACAGCAAGCTGGACGCTACTTCAGGCTTCTATCAGATACCTCTGGATGAAATTCAGCAAAACTGACCACTTTCATAAGCCCTTTTGGCCGGTACTATTACCGCCGCTTGCCGTTCGGGATCTCGTCAGCACCCGAAATCTTCCAGAGAACAATGGAAACTCTTCTCCAAGGTCAAGACCATGTTCTGTGCTACTTCGACGATATTCTGGTGTATAGTGACAATGAGAACGATCACCAGAAACATCTCATCGCCACCATCGACAAGCTGACTGAAGCTGGACTGAAACTCAACAAAGAAAAGTGTGTGTTCTCAAAGCCAGATATAAAATTTCTGGGCTACATCATCAGTCGTGATGGAGTTCGGCCAGACCCGAGAAAGGTCGACGCAATCCTGAAGATGCCGGATCCAACCGATGTGAATGAACTGAGGCGCTTCTTGGGAATGGTGAATTTCCTGGGGCGCTACTAGCCAAATCTCTCGACTGTGTTACAGCCAATGACTGAACTTCTCAAGAAAGAACGCGCCTGGACTTGGGGCCCAGCGCAAGCAAACGCCGTAGAGCAAGTGAAGAAACTCTTAACGAACGCACCAACGCTTGTCTTCTTCGACCCATCAAAGCCGACAGTCGTGAGCAGCGACGCGAGTTCTTATGGGATCGGAGGAGTCCTACTCCAAGATCATGGAGGCACCTTGAAACCAGTTGCATACTGCTCTCGTACTCTCACAGCGACAGAGCGCAGGTATGCTCAAATTGAGAAAGAATGTCTCGCAGCCGTTTGGTCCTGTGAACGTTTTGATCGTTACCTCATCGGGCTTGAGTCGTTCAACCTAGAAACAGACCACAAGCCGCTTGTGCTGTTGGTGAACACGAAAGACCTTTCAGAAACTCCGATACGCTGTCAACGCATGCTGATGCGTTTCCTTCACTTCAAGGTCATAGCCACATACACACCTGGCAAGAACATGATGGTACCAGATCAACTTTCCCGCAGTCCGTCGGCGACGCGGTACCCAGAAATGATCTTCACAGAAGACGACGTTGAGGCTCAAGTGAACGTCGTAACATCGAACTGGCCACTGTCCGATGCTAAATTGGACAAAATCAGAGCAGAGACGCAGCGTGACGTCACACTGAGGAACGCCATTGAATACACAGAAGAAGGATGGCCAGCGTACAAAGAAGATGTGAAGCTCGCTGCAAGAAACCTCTTCGCAGTCCGAGGAGAACTGAGCGTGGTGAATGGCATTCTCACCAAAGGGGAGAGAATAGTCGTGCCATACTCTATGAGAAATAAAATTTTAAACTGCATACATGAGGGACATCTAGGTCTGACTAAATGCAGAGAGCGTGCAAACCAGTGTGTTTGGTGGCCACAAATCACAAAAGATATAAAAGACAAAGTTGCCTCATGCAGATACTGTGTCGAACAGAAACCTTCGCAACACAGAGAACCTCTGATTCCTTCACAGTTGCCAGATCGCCCATTTCAGAAAATAGGCATCGACATTTGTGAACTGAAGGGAAAACACTATCTTGTTTCCATAGACTATTATTCAAGATGGATCGACATTGCATATCTGAATAGTCTGTCATCCAGTGCAGTCATCGGAAAACTAAAGAACAATTTTGCATTTCATGGAATACCAGAGACTGTAATCTCAGATAACGGGACACAGTTCAGTTCTGTGGAATTCAAGAAATTTTCAGAAGACTGGAATTTTCAGCATATAACTTCCAGTCCACACTATCCACAGTCAAATGGGGAGGCGGAGAGAGCCGTCAAAACAGCAAAGGACATTAAGAGACAAGAAGACGCGTTCAGAGCTTTACTCGTCTATCGCTCAAACCCCATTCCAGCATTAGGAGCGAGCCCAGCAGAAATCGCCCTAGGCCGCAAGTTGAGAACAACGCTTCCGACGTTGCCTCAGAATCTGAAGTCACGTGTTGTTGATCCTGAAGTTCTTCGATCACGTGGCAACGCTGTAAACAAAGCAGGAAAAAGAACTATGATCGCCATCATGGTGTGAAGTCACTCCCTGACCTCCAGCCCGGTGACCAAGTCCTCGTCAAAATTGATGGAGAGAAAGGAGGGTGGAAGCAGCAGGCCGAAGTGAGGGAAAAATGTGCGCCGAGGTCGTACATACTACATACCCCAGGTGGACTGATCAGACGCAACCGCAAACACTTGCGGCTATGCCCGCCGTCGCCAGACGACCGCAGCAACTATGCAGCAACGAGCACGCCAGTGTTCGTGCCCAGCAGTGTACCAGTGACTCAGCAGAGCCAGCAGGAGATGACCAGAAAGCCACTGCCAGACCGCAGCTCTATGGTGATGTCACCGAGGCCACCCCTGTTCCAGCTGCCGAGGCCGCCATCGCCTCAGAAGTCTCCGCCAGTGCAACTGCCTGAGACACCAGCCCTAGCCGTGCCGCCGCCAAAGCAGCCCGAGCATAGCGGACAGTCAGTACCAGCATCACTCTACCATACACGTAGTGGAAGAATGATCCACAAGCCAGCCAGGTTCCTGAACTGAAGTGCTTGACTGTATTAAGATTTGAGTTATGTACTAAGGATAATTGCACTCTTTCAAATGTGCTGGTAGTGTTAGCCTTCATCTCTGTTTGAACAGTTAAAGTTAAAAATGCAGTGATATATAAGTTTATAGGAAGTGAGAATATTCACAAGAATTATTATTTGAAATGCCTATGAGTATTATTATGAAAAGCAATTTCAAGAAAAAGACATTACTTATAATAGTATAAAATAGAAAGTGGAAGGTTCAGGCAAAACTGTGAAGATGATGAACATTTATTCCAGACATTCATTCAGCAAAAAAGACTTGTTATGAATAATAATTATTTTATAAAGGTTTTAATTCTCAGTGAAGAGAAGATAACACAAAAGTGCTAGAATAATTTGCATTATGTTTTTGCCAGAACTGTAAACAGTTCATGATTTTAGTCAAGGCTTGTTTATAGTTTAAGTTGTGCTGGTATTTTTAGTTTATGTTGCTCTGCATCAAACTTGAAAGAGATATATTAAGAAACAGTTAAATGTTATGATAATAATTGAAATCAGTATTTTGTAGAGAAGACTAAAATACTTAGGAAGGGAGGTGTGTTGAGATTAATACTGGATTACTTCCCTTTAACCACTACACTGTTTGTAATGAATATTTTTGGGTTAGAGATTAAAGAAGCTTCCACTGCATCATGGCGTATGAATGACATGCTTGTGTGAATGCTGCACTAAAACGCGTGCGCCCAAACATAGCCAACCTGATAAACACATCGAACCATCAAAGCACTCATCAAACTGTTGAAATCCCATCATTCCATTCACAAATAATTGATTAGGCTTACCCTCAATCACAACAGACACTTTTGTAAAATTCGGATTTATAAAATTTTCACTGTCACGATTATAATTAGATTCTTTCACAAACAACAACAGTATGCCTTTAAAACTTCGAGCAGGTGAATTTATGTTGATGGTCCATAATGCGTCTAATAAATCTTTATTAAACTGCCTGTAGAGGACAATCCTATCATAATAAATTGCTAGTTTGTCATATTGCCCCCTGATCATCCTACTGAGTTCGGCGTGAGTGACCACTTCATATTCAAGTGATGTCTGTAATTGTATAACAAGCATCATTGTCAGAGCTAATTACTACTTGAGAATAATCATTACAAATAATTTCGTAAGACAGCCTATCGTTAAATGAACCTTGATGAAATGGCAGATGACTGTGTAGCAGTTCAAAATCAAGGGGAAAATAAAACCTGTTTTTGTACACAGCAGCTAATGCATTTTCACTTTTGTTGGAAGTGATAGCACTGCCAGCTTTGATTCGAACTTTTGCCACGCTGGCCCCTTGAATCCCTTGACCAACCAAATCTTCCCTTTCAAATTTACTCAGCCAGAGATCTGTATAACAAAACAAAACACCTACGTCATCTATACTTTGGATTTCTCGCCCCTCAAGTTTAATAACCATTCTTTTAATTAAAGCTCTACCTAGATTGTTGACTATGGTTTTGTTAGGACCTTGTCAGAATCCAGACTAATTTTAAATCTCAATTTAGGACTGCCTGGAACTATTACATCATCAGGGCCTAAATTTGGAAATCGTATGGTTAGTAGCTGATTAGGCTCTATGCTGCTTGGATTGTTTGTAATAATTATTGTGCTTTTCTCACAATTGATGCCTAAAGGCGTCCTCAATCCGCGTGTAGGGTCTAACAAGTTTCTGTAGCTTTGCATTTTTAATGTGATAAAAAAATATTAAAAATGGCAAAAGGCAATGAAGCTCCGGATGAAGTGTTTAAACCTGATGAACCTAATAAATCTAATGAAGACCATGACGTTACACTGCTTTCAATGGTAGGTGACGACATGAGCCAAACAAGACCAAGTATAAGAGAAGAATTAGGTCAAGTAACTGAAACCCAAAAAGCCAGAAAAATCAATAAATTTTACAATTACATAGGGCGCGAGTTACCGGAATATGTTAGTCCCAGTGACTTCAAGCTAGACAAAAATAATCACTTGTTTATAAACACTATTGTATCCGGTAAAAAAAGTAAGAGTACAGTTAACTATGTCACAGAATCCTGATAAATTTTATGCTGGTCTACATTGAAAACTAAACTCCCAGTGACTGTAATACGATCATTGGGGCTTTCCGATAACAGACCATTGCATAGGCAAGCAGAGTGTCACTTCAACGAATAGAGGCATTGTTACCAAATTCAGAAATAGGGCTACAAGACTTAACTGACTCTGCATTACAAGTAAATACAGAGTTAAAAACTTTACAAACAAAAGCGGACACTAATGTTGATCAGGTTATGGAAACTATCAATGACCCGCCATTATTGCCACTGCGCGAGCTTCAAGGCTTAGATAAAGCTTTACAATCTGTAAGAGGGGAGACAATGATGAATTTAGCCAAGCTCAGTGAGCTCGACAAACATAGAAAAACAAAAAGAATAAACTAGCAGAAGCTGATGACTTGAACTTAAGCATGGAGGTCAAACAGATGATCCAAAAGAAGCTCGCGGACCTTTACACAGAACGCTCAGCGAGGCTAGAAGCCTTATCCATTAACAGAGAAAAATTAATAACTAATTTCGCCAGAATAAAAGAAAGGTGCATAAAATTTTACACGAAGACACTACACTTGCAGAAAGAATTCAAACACTGCTCAGAGAGCAGGGTGTTACAATATTTAGCATTCTTACAGCTGTTGGGATGACAATAAGTACACTAGTCTTAGCACTGACTAGAACCGTAGGCATTAGTGGCAGTGGACCTGACGGTGGATCTGGCGGTATCTGTGGTAGTCCGGTTAAAGACTGGATTAAGAAGACATTACAAAACATAGCTAACTTATTGAAACGCCTAGGTGACAAACTTGTAGACGCACTTCCAGGAATATTAGGTTCTGTATTTTCATGGATATTTAATACTGCTTCTAAAGTTGTCTGGGCGTCTGAACATCTGTGGTCTTTGTTTATAATAATATTACTCTGGTTACTTAAAATAGTAAATCACAATTAATCCTGCAAACAATAAACCACCTGTAAGCGCTAGACCCATGATCAATAACCAGTGGTAGATAATGGTGGACTTAAAGGTTCATTATTACCAGTAAATACCATATTCGCTGTATTCACTGTATTCACCACATTCGCTGTATTTAATTATTCAATGTATTTATTGTAGGATTGTAGCCTATATGAAATTGAGGGTCGGCAATCACTATATTGTTGTTGTAGTTTGATATAGTTCCTATCCTAAGCTGAAGATCTGAAGGCAACATTATACAGTCCTAAACCTATTATGTAATCTACTTTCAATCTAGCATACTTTAAAGTGTCCTGATATCTTTTAATACTCGCCGGCAAATCTACTGCCGAATTAATGGAATCTTCTATGTTGACTAGAAACTGCTTTTGTGCATCGAAGCTAGTTCCCCCAATGATATTACTTTGTGTTTCCGCTTGAGACCCAAGAATGCACCACGCATACGTACAAATAGATTCATTCAGTCTTTCCACCCCACTTTGGGTAAATCCGTTTGATGTGTCCAAATTAAAAGTGCTGTATGCTATGTGTTTTTGTCTGATATAAAGTAATCGAACTTGGCTGTTGTAGTTAAATGATGTGAATCCAGGTACGTAAGGCCCCGGATATAAATTACCTACAGCATATCTAAATAAAGTCCCCATTCCGTGATTGAGGTCTAGTTTTTATCTGAAGTCTGTTTTAGTATCAATTCCGAATTCATTGCACAACCTTTGATACTTTTTGTCAAAGCTGTTGTTAAATGGATTAAAGTTTTTGTCGGTGGGTAACGGCACCTGAAGTTCAGACAACACCCATCTCACTTGATAATACAAATGGAACAGATAAATAGACTTCAACGTAGGATCTGGGTGATTAAGGTGATGAACGTAAGAAACTCTGCAACCAGTTGTAGCGCAAGACATGGCAAAATTAACCTGATTCTGAAAGAACTGCATACCCCCATTGTTTAGCCATTGGTTAGCTAAAAAGTCGCTCGTAATATGTGGGTTGAGGTAATGATTAAAAATATTATGGGGGCTAGTTTTAAAATGAACGTTTGCTGCCACAGCTATTGTCAGCTTGGTTAGGTCAACTGCTTTTTTGTACTAATAAGGCCCTGTAGTATACTTTGCAGCTTTATTATATTTATAATGTGCATACATTTTTATTATATTAAAAAATATGTTTGTAACTTTTGAATCTGTAATCTCAGGCTACCCATTGAACTTCGTCATCCTATTGACAACACAAACAACGACCTTAAAGTAGGCATCATCCTACACGAAATATTCTACACGGTTAAATGGGTAAATATTAGTCATGATCTAAACAACAACTGGATAATGATTAATAAAAAAAGGCACTTTATTCATGCCGGCTATTATGACTTCTGCAAACCTACTGAAGAATTGTTTAAACCTCATTCGATTGAAGCAAAAATGAACCCTGCTAACTTGATAGTAAATTTAACTTTCCATAAAAACCAGCATAAAGACATTACCAGCGTTACACTTGCGCCAAAGCTGGCAGAAATATTAGGTTTCTGTGGCAATGAATTATTTTTTGACTCCAGCATCAGCGGCAACTATGACAACGTCTTCATCGGCAGTACTTTAAAATTTATTGGAACAAAACCTATGAATTTGTTAATTAATAATAGATTGTTTGTGTACCTTCATCAACTGAAGACATCAGAAAACTTAGTAAACGGAACTCCTAGTACATTGCTAAGGATAATTTCAACTCAGAAAGAATCTTACTGAGATCCAGTTTCATTAAAATTTCTGCCTCAAATGCGCCACTTAAGTCAGGACTATCATACTAGTTTCTGCTTCAAAATAACTAACCAAAACAACGAAATTGTAGACTTTGATTTTGAAGATCTTACAATTATTCTTGAGATAAAATAAAGTTTAATTTTAAAACATACAATGTCAAACGGTAACCTGTCCTACCATTGAACTGAAAGACCTAGCAGACACAATTGACTTTGATGCGAATGCTATTGTTGGGTCTATTTACGGTTTCGAATTTACACCAACTGGATATTATAAACGAATACTAGTACCGTCAGTGCCGTCAGCACTGCCGCCATCAGTGCCAGAAAAACCATCTATCGATCAGCTAAAGGATTTTATTGCCTGTTAAGTAGAGCCTGATTTTAAGTATGCTATTACTAAACGAAAAAATACCTGGTCTTTAACACCTGTAGACACAGAATTAGATTGGCTTATCAAATTCAAGTGCGAAAGCCCATACACTTTTATGGGACCAGACAATAAATTTAAGAAAATTATTAATGCTGGGCCTGTGTTAGTTAGTCTAGTGCTGGATGAAAATAATCGAGAAAACATAGAAATCAAAGCCTATAAAATAACTATGCATGTTTTACATAAGCGTGATACAGCTGGGAAAAATGTTAGAGTTGTACTACAGCCTCCTCTGCTAGGTAGTGCAGCTATGATAGTACTTGACATAATTGCTCACAAACCTACGCAGAGAAACGTTCATGTAATTCCGCACGTGACTCTAAGTTGGACTGATTTAGATGAGGAACCCAGACGAATTACAGTATTTATGAAGAAAAGAGAAAATGAAGATCAGTACTCTGTATTTGCTTCCTCGCCCAAGATAACTTTTGTCCCTGTCACAAATCCTATTGAAAAAATAGTGCAAATTAACCTAGACAACGTAGATCAGTTAGCATTGTATTTCAGCAATCAGATATTTTCTGACAGTCAAATAGAATATTTTGCTAATAAACTAAAATCAAGCTAATTATTGTTAATTAATAAAAAGCTTTTTTCACACTAAAAATATGACTGCAGAAGCAGTAGTGGAAGAAGAACCAATACAACCAATTATACAGCCTAGCGTTCCAACGTTAGACCTAAGAAAGGTTAAAAAATTCAGGTTGGAAGAAATAAGAAAAGTTAGGACTCAAATTGAATCAGATATCCAAAAGTACTCTAGATGCAGACGACGGTATTCCGGCGCTTTTAACGGAATAAATTACGTGTCCACTGGTCTAAATGTTATTAATACAGTGGAAGCTGCTATCAACATGGGATTATTGGTGACTGGAATTGGTATACCAATTAGTATTGGATTAGGGGTTGCTGCCGGTTTATCTTCAGTGATGTCAGTTCTACTAGGTGTAATTAATACTAAAGTATCTAAGAAACTAGAAAATCACGACCTCATTTCTTGCCTGGCAATAGCTAAACTTACTAGCATGAACTTAATAATTTTGAAACCTCTAGAAGACACTCAGATTACAGACCAAGAGTTTGTAATTATCCAGCGAGATTTTGAAGAATATAAAAAGTTGAAGCATGACATCCAATCTAAATCTAGGTCTGCACCTGTTAATGTTGAAGAAATTAAAAAAAATTAATATAAGAAGGGAGACTACTGGAGCAGAAGGAGCAACTAGATGCTTTGAAGAAAAAGCTGGGTGCTTCAGAATAAATACAGTTAACATTTACTTCGGACCTACAAGCCTTACGGACCTTCCTGGTCTTGCCGGCCTTCCTCCTTATTCTTATTCATAGTCATAGTTTCTACCTGTAATTTATAGTGGCCTAGAGCGTATGCGAACTTTTAGTTACTCTTAACCGCTTTGTGTCATTGGCACACAATGTTTTTTTAGTCATCACTGCAGTGGATAGAACATGGTTTTTAGACTGTATAGTTGTGTTAGGGTATGGTTTAACTTCTTGCTCGTCTAAGGCTTCCAGGTAGTTTTTGTGCCTGATATCTCTTTTTTTTTATTGCCGCTTTTTGGGTGCCTTTTGCTTTTGAAGATTCCCCCGATTCGTGTTTAATACTGTACTGCTTAGATCGCAAACCTGCGTATTCTTCTATTAGTTTTCCGTTCATTTAATCTTTCATCAAACCCAATTTCTTTTGGTTTGTTTTGCTGTACAAAGGGTGAGTTTCAGGGTAATCACTAGTATCATAATGTTGTAGTTCCAATTCTAAGTCTTTATAAATGTCTTCAGTAGGGATGTCTAGTATAAGCGAATCTGTGTCTGTGTATAAAAATCTGGCCTCCAGGTATTTAGGTTTAAAGTAATCGTAGTAAAATTTGAACATTAATAATTTAGAAAGGTCAAGAATAGTCATCCCCATAACCACGGGTTTGTCTAAATTTACTTGTGTGGTTTTCATGGTAACGGCATACAGCGAGTCATGAAACTCTTTGTAACCAAGGTATTGAGGCTTAGATGTTAATTTAATTGCTTGATTGGGTGATGTAATTAGCCTGACGTCTTTTCGTTTGTATGGGTTCTCCATAGTTTTACCAAAACAGCTGTTATTCAGCAGCTTAAAGAAATCTTTTTCAAACATAGATTGTGCTTGTTTTCTGAGCTCTGTGTTTTCATTGATGTATCCGGCCAAGACGTTTGTTTGTTTAAAGTATAAAAGCTTATGAATCGCTGTGCACTTCATGCCATGTCTGATGTAGAACTGCAGGTTTCTGTAGTGACAGACGTAATTAGATTTATTATAGAGGTTGGGAATAAGTTTAAGTTGCTTGTCTGTACCATGCATTCTTTCCGGTGCTAATGGGTAATCATTATGTAGGCCATGTAAGGCCTTGGGATACTCTAGGTCAACTTCGACAATAAACCCTATAGTATGATCTTTAGGGTGATTTAAAATACTGTGTAACCATGTCAAGTTTGTGGGGTTTGGATTAACATGTAATTTGAAATCTGAAACTAGTAAAAGCTCACTCATTGCCCAACCCTATAAATTGTTGGCATCTAAGTACATTATATAATTAGTTTTCTGTGAGGTGTCATAGTGCTTCAGGTACTTATTGTTGGCTTTGCAATAATTATGAGCTGCCACACTTATTCCACCTCGAGTGCCCGACTCAATCATAGTCATCATTACCTGGTCAGTTATAAGATCAATTTTAGAACCACTAAGTTTTAAGAAAGCATCCCAACTCATTCCCGGTGAAGAAATATAATGAAAAGAATTGAGGGAGTAATGATGTAAACTCGTTTCTCTGTATTTTTCAAACACATGGCCAACAAACAGACGTCAGCTTTTAAATATATGTCATGGTAGTCACCAAGGTTTTTACATCTGAGTGCATTCCAGACCTTCTGAGCATGTTCGAAATCGGAATCACTAATAAACGTTTTATTGAGTGAGGAATAAAAGTTTTCTTTAGGTGGCAATTCCAGTTCTTCAAACACTTCCAAAGAGTCCATTTATTCATAAGAATACACACCTTTCTGAATAAGTGTAACGTCTGGAAAATATTTACTAGTGATAGGGTAGCTGGGTAAGTTCTTAGCTAGTCTTTCTAAACTGGAAGACAAATGTTGAAAGCTGTCATAAAACTTTAATGTATTCAGAGTGAACGTTTTATATTTTTCTTCTGTCTCTGCAATACATGACACTCTGTATGCTTTCGTCACAGCCTGCATTATTAAATGTGAATCATAATTTTGAAGATTGTGAATGAAAATAGGGAGAGAGAAATGTTTGATTCCATAATATTCTAAGTTGCACTTCTGATGAGCAGCGCCTCTGAATGCCCCTGTTATATGACAATGATCTCTCACCCTTTGGGCCTTCATGTCATTCATCCGGTCCTGATTTGGCTCGGAAGAGTCCGCTGGACCTAAAGCAACAATTATGTAATGTAATGTAATGTCATTCATGTCGAACTCATTATTACAAATGTGGCAATGTGTAGCTGCTTTAAAATTATTGGAGTCAGATTCAGTAAATATCATAGGCGCCGGATTATCTAGCTGCAATAAACACAATTTGTATATTTAATTCATCTCATCTAAGAGCTGCATAGGGCCCTCTGTAAATAACAGGCTCTGTATGTTGTCTGTCGGCTCTAACAACTACATACCCGAAACTGCAGACTTCGTGAAGGTGTGTGAGGAATGAATTACTAAATCCTTGCGGGCCTTGCTATTTTAAAATCAATGATTCGAAGTCGGCATAAACTATATAAGGTTGTTTGAATTGTGTGTTGATGTTTTTAAAATATAACTGGGAACCTGGCTTCGGTAACACAAGCCAGGTTTGAATATCTGTCATGCTTTTGCTTATTTTACTATGCTTGACAGCCACTTGGAGATTAGATACTCTGGTTAAAACAGGGTCTGCACAAATATTGTTTGCCGCCATGTTTTGAAGTGTGTCCTAATAATCTAGATATGTTTCGTATCAGAGTATAATGTTGCATGCTAGGGTCTTGCAGGTCTGTTATTAGTAAAAGATCGATGTGGTGATTGTGGTCTGAAAACGATGGGGCATTAGGAGAGATTCTTAAAGGCATAAGTTTTGATTCAGGGTCCCAAACATATACATTGAATGTTGTAGGAGAGTTCTGGGATTCAAATTTGTCAATAGCGTCAAGGCTAACAGGAAAATTAATGCCTTTAAGATTTAGATTCGTTACTTTATCTTTGTGCAGCGACACTCTTTCGGGAAGTTCTTTAGACTGAATAGGATATAATTTAGCCAGAACACACCACATAAAACATTTGTCGTCTGAGTTCTTAATATTCAATACAGCCTTCTTGTCAAGAATTTCTTTGGGAAGAGGGATATAAGATTTTCCTTTGATTGGATTATACTTTGTAATGTTCAGTTCTAATGATACTAAAGTTCCTTCTGCCCACCCAAACCTTTTCATAGTTGCACGCTCTATACTGCCTTGTAACTGATTGATCAAGATGTTGTTATAAGCATTGTCTAGGTCTGAAGATTTTAACACTTCAATTTGACTTGAAGAAACCCACACAGTCACCGTTTCATCAATACTGCCAGGTTTAATAAAGGTTACCTCAGCATGGATGTGTATTTTAACAGGGGATTTGAAACTAAAACTGTTGGGTACAAATGGCCAATTATTATAGACAGATTTAATAACATTTTGACTGTCAAGAATAGGGAGTTGTAAGATGTCTTTAAACAAAGGAGATTGCGAAAGACTTTTTGTGTCCGTCATTTTTATACTGATGACAAAACTTAAAATAAAATAAAATAATTAATGAAATAATTAAATAAACTAAAATTTAAGCCTATCGTTCCCATATGGGGACGCCCGGCGTTTTTTTGTTTTCCTATATGAAACTTCTAATAATGAACAAATACTCCACATCAGCAGTGTAAGGTAGAGAATAAGGAATAATAAAATCGGTTTTTAGAGTTTCTTCCCTTGACAGTGCATTTCCTTCCCCGCCATATTTGTGTAATTTACATGGTGAAAAGCATCAGAATGAATTCTCAAAGAGGGAAAGACTGTACTTTTGTAATTATAAACAATTATAATAATATTGCTGAAGAAAACATAAAGCCATATATGTATTCTAGAAACGTTTTCTGTAGTTTTTGGATAAAGTGAATGGTTTGGCTACAGCATGATGTTGAACCGGTGTCCCCGTATGAGGACGCTAGGCACAAATGCCCACATGTTTTCTAAAGCTTTTATTTCTGATTTTTTTCTCGAGAAACTTCACAGTAAATGAGGTCATAGACATGCTGGAAGCCGATGGAATGTTTCATGAAGCTGATTTATATATTGATCCACCAGAAGTTAATGGCCTTGCTGATGAGGATTGTGGTGAGGAAGATGGCGATGTTCAGATTCACAACCTGTGTGGACGACAGCTTGCAGCGAAGGCAACAGCTACTATCTCCGGTCCGCAAGGCAGAATTCAACTTGAATACCAGGAAACTGATGCTGACGTAAGCGCAAACATTACATGAGAATTTCATTCCAGCGCACTACAAGGAGGCCAGACTTAGCATCTTGCCTGTAGTCAAAGGTCCCACATTCCGTCTTCTGAATTTCTGCAGTTGGTCTCACTGGGCAATCTTTCAGCCTGTTTGCTCTAATGGTACCGGTACATCCATGGCGTTTCTGTGTCAGACAGTCCACAAGTTTCAAGGACGTGAAGAGGTTGTCGAAGGTCAAATGATAATTATCCCCTGACCCTTCTTCCTGAAGCTCAGCGATGAGATCCACAACAACGGAGCCACCCATGCCAAGGCCTGGGTACTCTACAACAGGCTGGCGTCCCTTGGCTTCCTGGTACGGCTCGAAATGAACAGCAAATCCTAACGGGGTTGTCAGCACCCACATCTTGAACCCGAATCGTATAGGCTTACCCCTGATAAACTGCTTGGCTCCGTGCCTCCCATAGTATGGAATCATGCTTTCATCGATGCTCAAATTCTGCTGTTTCATGACTGACTTGAAAAACACAAGACAGCGATCGTTGCACATCTTCAATGTTGTCAATGTCGCTTCCAACACTGTCGACATCAATCCAGTAAAGTCAGCCACCCGCTGGTCTAGATCAACAAAGAAGTTTGTGAAGATTGATCAGCCATCTGTCATCTCCCACTACAACAAAACCATGGGTGGCGTAGATCGCATGGATCAAAACGTACACAAGTATAGAGTGGGCATCAGGTCCAAGAAATGGTGGTGGGCCATTTTCTCTTTCTCTCTGGATCTCTGTGTCCAGCAGACATGGCACATGTATCGTGCAACATCTGCTGCAGAGGAATCTACCATGGATCTCCTGGCTGTTCGTCGTGCCATTGCGAACACATATCTGAAACGGGCACAAAAACCTTTACGTATCGGTCGTCCCCTTGGTCAAACACCCAGGTTGGAAGGAAGAGTTCCAGCAGCAGTTAGATTTGATGGCAAAGATCATCTTGTGGATTGCATCACAAAGCAGAGAAGGTGCGCACATTGCGTAAAGAAAGCACGACAGATCTGTACCAAGTGCGGCGTTGTATGCACCACAAGTGCTTTGTGGTGTTCCATACCTCCCCTTGAGCAGGTTGAAATGAGCCTTGTATTTTTATTGAAGAATGTTTTTGAAGACATAAACTGAACTGATGTTTGGAGTAACAATGCTTACTAAGAGTTTATGGAAATTTTCTCCAGATGTTTCTTTCCCAGGTTTTATTGTATTTTATTTTACTTTATTGTATTTCTGTTCAAAATAATGCTTAGCAACATAAGTAGACACAATTACAGTGTTAGAAACATTACTTGCAGTAAATAAAAGACGTTTACCATGTTCAGGTGCTCTTTGCTCTCAGTTTGTGTATGTATAAAAACATGTGGGTATTTGTGCCTAGCGTCCCCATATGGGGATGCTTGTAAAACATGCTCCAGACACAAGAAACGCAGAACAAAACCAAAAACAATGTGAGATCCAGTCTTAAACCAATACTTGATCTCAGAAAACACGCAAAACGTCAGGGAAAAAAATTCAGGCTTATATGGGTTAAATTTACATGTAATTAACTAGGGAAACATTCGCATTTACAAACATGATGTTGGTTCATTTTACGAACCTTAAGGATCTTATGGATAAAACTCCCCCACAATCTCTCGAAGTAAAATGTATATGGTAGTAAAAGGTTTTTATTATAATTTCCACACTCAACAATTCTATTAAAATGTTTTTCAAATTCTATTTTGCATGCAAATTTGAATTATTTATTAATTTGGTGTTGCATAGTATAGTTATTATACATAAAGATGTATTTTGTAGGTAAACCTGTGAAAAAGGTGGTCCAATATTCATCATTCACTATGGCAAACATTGGTGAAAGGTCTTCTAATATAGTTGGCAAGCTCCTTACTGTGTTCTAATTTTTAGACATTTTTATTTTCTTAATTAGAAAATCTTAATGGTTCTGTGTCGGGTGGAACAATTTGAAGTTCTTTTACAAAATTTCTTTGTGGTGTTCTACGATCACTTCTTGGTCTGAAATAATATACAGGCAGATCAGTATACAATGCTCTGTCAACTTCATAAACGCTTTAAAAACCAAACCAGGTCTGTAGCTCTTCTTCTAGTGTCATTAGCAACTTCTCCAGGCTGATAAAGGTATCTAACTGTTTTGTTCCTTAAAGTTAGGTCCGGCTGACCAGGCTTTGAAACAGTAACAACAGTCTGTTTCTTTTTAATAGCCTCAACTGGTTTTAATCCTGTAACTCTGGTTGGTTCTGAATTAATTTCCCTTAAAACTCGAGGCAGCCTAATAACCCATTCTGTATTAGTGGTTTCAGTAAACAACTCCTTTGAATACTGATAAGTGAGTAATCTTTCTGCCAGTTGCCGATTAAAGTTTTCTACAACACCCTGTGATCTGTGTAATCCAACAACTCCTCTTCTAACGGTTACCTTATGTTTTAACAAAAGCTGGTTAATGGCTCCTTTGAATTCAGACCCCTCATCGCATTGAATAAGTCTAGGGAACCTTAGAGGTCCTCTTGAATAAATCACATTTAAGGCTTGAGCGACCTCAGCAGAATATTTTAGTCCTAAGAGCATGAGCATCCTTAAACCTGGTAGCTAAATCGATAACAGTAAGGGCATACCTGTATTTTGTCATGGAGAAGATATAACAAATCTATTTGGTGTGTGTCATTTGGTCTGGAGTTTTCAAATTTTGGTCTTATTATTTTCTTTGGGGGTGGAAGATAGATTTGCCATACAGCTTGCTTTGATAACCATTGTTTAACTACGTTTGCTGACAACCCAGTCTTTTCTACTAGTTTATTAACTGCCGTCATCCCTTTCCAATATCCGGATTGAGAATAATATAATCTAGACAAAAGTGAAGTCATATTTTATTTAGATTTATATTTTTGTTTAACAAGGTAATAAACTACTGTTATTCCAAACACAATTAAAATTAATTCTCCAGTCTCTGACATTGTAGATGCAATGTTAGGTGTGTAGTAGTCAGATAACACTAACTGTTTTAGTGAAGGTAGTGTCGTGCCAGTGAATAAATAATATTGGTGCAAAGCTTCATCAACGTCTTCAAATGTTTTATCAGCATGGCCTTCTTCTTTCAATCTTTTATTAACAAAACCAAGCTGCGTTAGTCTGTTTTTTTCGTATTCGGCCTGATCTTGTTGTAATTTTTCCATTGCTAAGTTATGCCGTTTTGATTCTTCTTTACTGTCTAGTTTTGAAAACAAATAATTTGATCCTGAAAAAGCTAAGGCATTGACAGCAGCAGAACCGATCACCATTGCAGCACTGGCCATTTTTTTATTGAGTTTTTATTTTTATTTGTATTTAAAATGAACGAATTGCGATGACTTGTTAACGCAAGAAGCTATTAATGTCACAGCTACAGGTGTTGACAACGAGAAAAGAGACAGGCTGGTTGCATTAGTAGCTTCCAGAAAGTCAAAGAATTATCTCGGTGTTGACTTAACACCTGAACAAGTACAAAGACTGAGGCCTGAAGAGATCATTATATTACATAATAAACATGATAAAGTCCTCGGCGCTTTAATGGTTAAAAGTTTAGGGCATTCGATTGTGAAGCTATATACCAAAGCTGTGTCGACCTGTTACTTTAGATTGCAAGAATGATTTATTTGATGATTTGATTCAAGATCCAGTTATTGTCAATGGTATTAGTGAGGTATCAAGAAATCTGTATTATTAGTTTGGAAGCTTGTTGGCACCATTTTCAGCTGGGTTAATTACTTTTCAACACATAAATTTTTCTGCTATTAAAAATGGACTCTTCCAATCCGGAGATGGAGATGGAGACGGAGGTGAAGAATTTGGAGAACCAACAGAACCCAGTGACAGTGACTAAACAAAAGAGCCTAGGAAGAATTGCAGCTGGAAAGAAGTTAGCAGAATTTAACAAGTTACATAGATGGAACAGACAAACAAAAGCAACCAGATTAAGAAAAAATGAATCACTAAAAGAAGAAACAATAACGCAACAAACATTAACAACAAACAAAGAAGAACCAATACAACCAATACAACCAGTACAATCTTCAAATAAGATATAGTATTTATGTATAGCCGGTGTAGTAGGTGCAAGTGTGTACATAATATATAAATACCGCCAAGGTAAAAAGAAACAGAAACCCCCAAAACCACTTGTAGAGAAAGAAATTGAATCATCTCCATCATTGAAGCCATCATTAGATTTGTTTTCAATGCAGTAATATTTTTTTAAAATTATTATTATATAAAAAAATGAGTGTACCATATGAACATACATTTGTAAATCTTCGATACCATAGTGTTGTCTTAGTGGGCTTAAATATAACTTGAGCTATGATTGCAAAATCTCTTTTAAAAATGAAACCTATTGAATTGGGAAAGATGGATCTTTCAGATGTTGGTAAACTGGTTGTTATCTTTTCATTATCGTTATTTACTCGGGATTATCTTGTTAAACAAAAGATTATTCCCACGGACATTAATGTGTAATGTTGCAGTCACAATGCAGCGTGTTTTTAAACAGAAGGGTTGTAATTTTTTATGTTTAAAAGGAATATGTTTTATTTAAATTCCAACCATCTACTGCTTTCAATTAAAGAGGTAAGAAATATGAATACAGTGGAACCTCCAGTATAAGACCGTTCAAATTCTGAGAAGAAATGGTCTTATAATAGAGGTGGTCTTATACCGGAAATAAGGGGGGAAGAAAATGAGGGGTCAGGGTCGGAGGGGTATGTAGTCATAATTTTTTATCCTTTATGATAAGCTGAATTTGGGTCTTCCCAACGTCTAAACTTCTAGCAACAGACAAACTATCCCCCTTTTTACTTCTTTTAATCACTTTAATTCTCTCTGCCAAACTCAAAAATTTCCTCTTGCGCGACGCCATATTGACAAGACAGTGTAGGCGAGTAATGTCCCTTACTTGCAAACCGGAAATAGCAGACAACAGCAGAAGTACACTAACATGAGAGAAAAAACGGTTAGTTTAAGGGCTTTAGACACGGTCGCTGGTCGCATAAACAAGGTTGTCGCATACCAGAGGTCAGTTATTACTGGAAGTAAATCAGTCAGAAGTTTTCAGGTCACATAACCGAGGGAGTCGTATACAAGAGAGACGGATACCGGAGGTTCCACTGTATATGTAGCAAATCAGGGATTTCCAGAGCGTTATGAAGTGGGTTAAAAAAAACTCTTACAAACAGCATATTATGTAATAAAATGGCGTCAGTACAACAAGTGGGGTTAAACCAGCATTAATGCTATCTATAAACATCAGGGCGCACAAAAGCGCAAGGCTTAAATGAGTGCTGCCCAAATAATAATAATAATAATAATAATAATAATAATAATAATAATAATAATAATAATAATAATGTATCAAAATATCACACGACAGGAAACAACAACAGAACATTGATAAAAATACAAGAAATACCAAAAAAGAAATGCTAATTTAAAAACAATTTAAACAATAAATAGATTTCCAAGTGAAAGGGAAAAAAGAGAAAGAAAAAAGAATGAAAAAAATGGAGGAGGCGGGGTGGTGCTGGTGGTTGAGGGCGATGGTGGAGAGGGGAGGGTTGAGGGGAGAGGGTGGGGCCGGGGAGGGGCGGATGCGAGAGTGTTACATTTGTGGGAAGAAACTAACCGATGTGTGTTGAAGATCAAAGTTAGAAATCGAAGTATGTGGGAAGTCTTTGAAACTAAAATATGAAAATATACTATACTATACTATACAATACTATACTATACTATACTATACTATACTATACTATACTATACTATACTATACTATACTATACTATAATATGCGGTCAGAAGCGGTTACATGAAAGTAAAAATGTGTGAACAGTTGAAAACGTCTTGTTATTCCCTTGCAATGACAATTCTGCATTTCCAAACAGTAAGGTATTCAATTCAATTCAATTCAATACAACTTTATTTTCCACATAGGGCAATTACAAGATTTAGAAGCAGCTCATATTATTAAAATAAATAAATACATAAAGAAGTTTACAAAACTTTGAAATTTAAAGTTTATCACACGATTTCATAAGCACATGTCCTACCATACAAACATAAACCAAAAACACACTCACACACACACACACCACGCACATCATGAACACTCACAGCCGACAGTTAAACAGTTAAATCAAATAAAAACATGAAGGTAAGAAAATAAGGTAAAAAAATAAGGTAGAATATCACAAATGAATCATCAAATCAATCGGTCGATAAACAATCAATCAATCCATGAATCAGGCCATCGTCGAGCATTTAATTTTTAACATCAATAAATAAATAAAAAAATAAATAAATAAATAAATTTGCATTAGGGCGGTGGGGAAAATGTTAAAGCGGAGATGATCGCATCAAATTTAGCAGTCGAATCGAGCAAGGAATAAAACTGTGGGAGCGGCGATTACCCTTACAAGCCGGTAAGGCAAAACGGCGCCCGGATGGTAGCACTGAGAATTCGCCCGCCAGAACATGCTCTGGTCTACAAATAATTCCGTTCGCCTTCTTGATGATGATTTGCCGATCGCAGAAAGAACCCAGGTCTCTATGCCTGACACCGATGATCTTTGAACAGACATTGACAATGCTGGACAAGCTATTCCTATCCCTCACAGTCAGGCTATGGAACCAACAAACAAACGAAAAAGTCAGCAAGCTCTCAATGAAAGATTGATAAAACAAGCTGAGAATCTTAGAATCCACAGAGAAAGACTTCAGTTTCCGGAGAAGGTACAATCGCTGTTGGCCCCGTTTGACAATGCACTGTGTGTTCACATCCCATTTAAGCTTGCTTTCAAAAACTGTGCCCAAACACTTATATGTGTCAACAATCTCAACATCTTCATTATGAATAACACTTGGCTGGACCACCTCTTTGACTCTCCTAACGTCAAAAATCATCTCTTTCGTTTTAGTAACATTCATATCCAAAAAATTATCATCGCACCAATCCACGAAGTTCGTGAGGGCAAAATCATGATCTCCTCCTGGTCCTTGAAATAAAGACAACAAAGCTGAGTCATCAGAAAATTTTATCAGAAAACTATTTTCAGCAGTGCTTCTACAGCTGTCAGTATACATTATAAAAAAATGGCGACAGAACACAACCCTGTGGAGAACCTGTGGAAGTAACCAGAATTTCTGACAAAGAACCATTGACACAGACTCTCTGTTGTCTATTAGTCAAAAAATTTAAAGTCCAAAGTACAAGTTGATGACTGAGTTTAAAATCAGATACAAGTTTATCAACCAGAATATGAGGCTGCATAGTGTTAAAAGCAGAAGAGAAATCTGCAAAAAGCAGACTGGCATGCGCCTTAGGCTTCTCCAAATGGGTATACAGAGTGTTCAAGATAAACAACTTGGCATCCTCCACCCCCCTCCCAGCCCTATACGCAAACTGAAGGGGATCAAGAGCGGCACCAGTCGCAGTAAGAATGAGGGTTTTAATGATTTTCTCCAAGGGTTTCACAACAAGAGATGTGAGAGCGACAGGCCTAAAATCATTGGGTTGTTTGGGGTTGGGTTTCTTGGGTAGAGGCACGACATTAGAAATTTTCCAAATATCAGGAATCTGACCAGAATTTACAGACTGCTGGAAAAGGGGCTGAAAGACGCCTCCAAGATGATCAGCACAATAACGCAGTGCTTTACCACAAATTCCATCAGGGCCAGGAGCTCTATTAACATTTATATAGACTTAAACAGTCTAGTAACACACTCCTGAGAAATCTCAATATCATGAATTGGGTCTAGGACAAGTGAGTGTCTAAAATCCAAAACATCAGCAGAAAAATCAAGCCTCCCAAAACGATTATAAAAAGCATTTAAAACATTGGCTACATCCATGTCCCTCACGCCCTCAAGTTTGACAGTACTTTTTCTAAAAGAGTCCACCTTCTGACTGACAGACGACATAGTCTTAATCCCTTGCCAGGCAGCCCGAAGGTCACCTCCACTATACTTAGCTTCTATTTTATCTTTATATACTCTCTTAGCCTTTCTAATGCAGTCACGAACTTCCCTATTAATTGTCTTCTTCTCATGGCTAGTCCCTTCAAAAAATACACGCTTCGTTTTGTTTAACACAGATTTCAACTCCTTCGTAATCCAAGGTTTATTATTAGGAAAAACAACAGTTTCTTTCACTGGGATGACAGAATCAACACAAAAAGAGATGTAGGATGAAATGACGTCAGCTAATTCATTCACAAATTCACACGCATTCTGAAAAACAGTCCAATCCGTGCAATCAAAACAACCCTGCAGACACTCAATACTATCGGCTAGTATTAACTTCCCTGAGGATAGGATCAAGAAGACCAATCGTTTGAATACGGGCATCGTCAAACAAAGGACAAAAAAGCAGGAAGTGTTCAGACGTTTCGGGCGGGTGTCCGCAACGGCAAACCGGGTCGTCTATAAAATGGCGACAATACATATCGTAGTTAAGGTAGCGTACACCCAGCCGAAGCCTGCCACGTGACATACGCTCAATGTTACATACACTGTTGCATACAACCAGTACACATTTCTCAATCAAACGTGTTGGGTAACCTAACTCCTGGGAGGAAAAAGAATTTTGTATGTATGTTGTTGTTTTCATTTTTAAATTTGCATTCAGTTTCATTATTAAGGGAAAAAATTGAGTACCCGGAGAAAACCCTCGGTGACCTGAGAGAATTTAAGTTAAATATTTCGGTTCCTTTTTAAAATACATCGCAAGAGAACGGTATGCCGAAACCATTAAGTTATTACGAAATGCATAGATTATTACGAAATGCATAGAATAAAACATAAGCCAGCATCAAACAAATAAAACGAATAATACATAAATACATAATTTGTATTATTATCACAATCTTGTATAGCGCCTTTCCAGTTTCATAACCTGCTAAAGGCGCTGGACGATACAGGATCTCATTCAAGCCGCCCCACGGAGAAGGTACCTAGTGCTTGCTGATGTTATTTGTGTAGCTGTACCACCGTTCAATGACATGAGCGTCGGGATCCTTACACACAAAAACAGCAACAAAAAACTTCGGTATCAGCTCAGGCATATATTTCATCATCGACCAGACAATCGGATACGGCTGCTTTTAGTTAAATACACTGTAACTCACCTGAGAAAGATGCATCATTATTGGGAGACACAGATGGCCGAGCAATTCCAAAACCACCTTCCAAGTCATGTTTAAGGCCACAGGAATCCAAGCAATTGGTGAAGTCGCATTGAAACAGCACTTCCGACGCTGAAATGCCCAAACAACACTTACATGACGGCATAACCCTTTTACTGCAGATGCAGCGTGCCGTGGTACGGCACAATCAATCAATCATCACTACCGTTGGACAGGATAAAATGCAACGAAGACAATATAAATATTAGTATTTGCAGTTCTTTAAATGTTGGAATAAAACCAAAGCAGTGGTAAAAGAAACCGCTTATATATTAAAGTAAGTTAAAAACAGTAACATTGAAGCGGAATTCAATAATTATTTCAGGACTTCATCTCGCGATTGTGTGCACTGAATTGCCTCAATCACATCAGTCATGTTGCTAAAGAAAGTGTTCAGAGGATCATAATATAAAACTTTATAGAACTAGCAGTAGTTTCAATATATTTATTGATTTTATGCTACCTCTTTTTTGGTCTGAGAAACTAGTTTAGCTTTCATCTATTATTCTACGATTTTAGCGAATTATTCAAATAATGTCAAAATATACATGTAAAATCATAAATTGTCTTACCTGAATACTGGAAATGTAGGCAGAAGGTTGCCAATGCCAGAAACAGACGGAAAGTCATTACTACGGTTTACACAAATATTGCATATGCAATTAATAATGGTCAATAAATTGTCTCCTTGGTGGGTGAAGTCCTATTTGTATTTAACTTTCACATATAGAGTTCAGATAGCATTAGATCCATTGGTTACAATGCAACACCAGTTGGCTTTCCTTTCACACCTTGTTTATCAACTTCAAAATTAGTTCAGCCTTTCACAGTGAAGCCATTTAAAATTTCTTCTAGCTGCAGCCTGAAATGAAAACCAGCGACTTTAGCTTACAACATATCTACTTTTACATTACTCTTACATCAAAGTTGAGATGTTAACAAAAAAAATTATTTATTTGAGACTGAGACTTTATTTGTCTATAAAATTTACACAGAAATTTGCCTCTCGCCTGTACATAGTAAATGTAAAATGTAGAATATCTAGTAGAACCAACAAAATAAATAGTGCAATACATAAAATATAATAATACAAACACCCCAAACATACATACGCCGTACACTCCCGCATACATCCCACTACTCCATCACAAACCAACACCATCACGCCCAAAAACCAACCACACGCGTACTAAATACAACCCATGCACACACGTAATCATCACATGCTAAGCCAAAAAAAAAACAAAAACAGGACTGTTTGAAACATTAACACGCACGCACACACACACATACACACCCACCCACACACACACACATACACACACACACACACACACACACACACACACACAACCGTGTAGAAACGCCGTTGTGATGACTTTCATGAAATCCAACATACGTTACTTTGACATTTTTACAAATTTGTCAATTTTTTGAAGCTAACCCAAACCCTAACCCTAACCCCTAACCCTTAATCTAACCCTAAGCCTAACACTGCCCTAACCCTAACGGAACACTGTTTTGACGTGAAAATAACGGGGTCCGTTAAAAGAAAGTACGTAGAGGTTCAAGTGTATGTCAGACTAAAGGCGTTTCTACCTAGCCCCGCGCACACACACACACACACTAGAAACCACGTTCTGATGACTGTTGTGAAAAAAGCGGGGATTATTTCGACACACTTTCCATTTCTTTGACATTATTTTGACATTTTCAAATTTTTGAAGCTATCCCTAACTCTAACCCAAACCCTAACCCTAACACAGCCCTAACCCTAACGGAATACTGTTTTGGCGTCAAAACAACGGAGTCCGTCAAAAGAAAGTACGTAGAGGTTCAAGTGTATGAATATCGGCGTTTCTACCTAGCCACACACACACACATCTTCACACACCTAAAGACCCACAATACACAGTTTTCAAAACAACAACAAAAACTGCGTTAGACACTGTATATACTAAGATACAAGGCGGCGGGATAGCTCAGTGGTCAGAGCGCACGACTTGTGTGAGTGCGTCTTAGGCGACGTGGGTTCGAATCCTGACTTCAGCAAACTATTTTGTGATTGCTGGATATTACGGGCCAGCACCTTGAGAAGTTCTCTGAGCTTGTAAGTGCGCTATATAAGAGAAATCTCTCTATACTGTATGCTGGATCATACACACACAGTACACACACACACACCGGCACGCCCTTTCACAAAAATCACGCACACACATGCCCACTGTTACGTTAAAACGCCCACGATAGTCCGTGTGTGACGCGCGCGATAGATCTGATCGTTTTATTTTGCAAAGCATGCAATAACAGAGTGTATTTATCTTTGATTTGATTTTGCGTTGTTGTTAGAAGAAGTTTTGTATAACGTTGATAATTTTAGTTGGTCGATATTATTTGAGAATTTTCTAGAGTTGGTTGTTTACTATCGATCGAAGCGTATGGATAATTCTAGTGGTAACTAGAGAAGCTTCTATCCTAAAAATAGGGTTGTATGACGTGAGACGGTGATGACGAGGTTTGTTCTGGTTGGTTGAAATTGTGTCGCGCTCGAACGTTCGGACGCTCTCTCGAGTTTAGAGAGACTATATATAGTGCCGCACTGTTTCAAAAGGTGGTTGATAGTTGAGATTTGTAGTGTGGAAAAAGCGATTGAGCGATTGTATGCAGTTTGTTGATGTATGCTGAATAAAGTTGGAAATGTTCAGACGACGACTCCAGCCTTGTTGATGAATGAACGGGTTGCGTGGATAAACGAATCTGAGTTACACCTATCAGGATTCAAGCATCGGGGCTGAATCGACTACTGATAGGAAAAAAAAAACATCGAGTGTAACACCCACACACCCAAACACACACACACACACACACACACACGCAAGCAGGCAGGCAAAAATTCTGGCAGACTGCCTGCTTGACTGACTAACTGATCAGATTTCATCAGGGAAAAGCGTTTGTAAGTCTAATGAATTATACCGCTCGGCATAAATGACCGGCGGAAACTGGAGGAGGTTTGCGCAAGCAGCTCCTCACACAGCAAATGGGTGGGGTGACGCTGAATGGCCTCCATGCGTTTAACTGATTTCGCCTCGAAATGCGCATGAATGTCAAAGACGCCGACGGGTTTATTATTGAATGTCAAAGACGCTGACGGGTTTATTATTATTATTATTATTATTATTATTATTATTATTATTATTATTATTATTATTATTATTATTATTATTATTATTATTAAGCCACATTGTATTCGTGGATTTCGGCTGTGGCCAACAGCCTGGAGAGGATTGGGCACCGCCAGGTCTTTTTTGCCCAAGACACACTACATGATGACACAATCCACTAATTCCATACCGGATCGGTCGTCGCCCGGCACAAGGACCGCGCCTTCCGTTGGCCACCAGGACAGAGGTGTTAAGTATGCTACTGACGGACAAGTTAGCAAGATCCGCACGAGAAACAACATCGTCATAGGAACCTGGAATGTCAGGACCCTAACCGCGGAAGGAAAATTAGAAGAACTGGCCCACGAGTTGGACCACTATCGATGGAACGTTCTAGGCATCAGCGAACTGCGCTGGAAAGGCCTAGGTGAAACAACGACCGATAAAGGACACAAGCTCTATTTCAGCGGTAGAGAGGACAGGCACGAATTGGATTGGTTGGATTCTTGGTCCACAAGAACATTCTAGCCACTGTCATGGGTTGCCGCCCAGTCTCCAGTAGACTCATTACCATCCGCCTGAGAGCAGCCCCTTTCAACATCACCATCATCCAGGCCTATGCCCCAACATCAGACTATGACGACAGCGAAGTGGATGATTTTTATGAAAACATACAGGCGGTCCTTGACCAAGTGCCGAAGAAGGACATAGTCATAGTGGAAGGCGACTGGAATGCCAAGGTTGGCCAAGATGCGCACCACAACTGGGGAGACACATGTGGACCCCACTGCAACAATGAGACAAATGACAGGGGTCTGAGACTCTTGGAGTTTGCCAGATACAACAATCTGGTACTGGCAAACACGCTTGGTTTCCACAAAAACTCCAGACGATGGACATGGCACAGTGCAGGCGGGGAGCATCACAACCAAATAGATTTCATCATGGTCAAAAAACGCTTCAGATCAAGCATCAACATTGGCAGGACACGCACTTTTCCAGAAGCAGACATCGGAAGTGACCACGATCTCGTGATGACGTCTTTCCGGCTCCACTTGAAGAGAGTAAATACAGCAAAGTGCACTAGACTGAAGTTCGACCTGGACAAACTGCAAGACCCGGAGGTGGCAGAACTATTTCAGGCCACTATTGGAGGGAAATTTGCACCACTGCTCATTTTGGGGGCTGGTGAAGTAGATGTCAACACCATGACCACCACCTTCAACTCAGCTGTGACAGATGCCGCCACTGAGATCCTTGGCAAGCACCGACCAAAGAAGAAGCCGTGGATCACACCTGAACTTTTTGATCTGTGTGATAAACGAAGAGAGATAAAAAAAGAAAACGAACACCTCACAGGGAGCTGACGTCTACCGAAAAATCAACAATGACATCCGAAAAGGCATGCGCACAGCAAAGGAGAACTGGATAGAAGATCAATGCCAGGAAATAGAGAACAGTCTGAACAAGAACAACAGCAAGAAGGCCTACCAGACTGTGAAGCGGCTGACAAGTGTCAAACAGCCCAAAGTCTCCACGATCCAAAGCAAGTCTGGCATATGCCTTACAGAAGAACAAGAAGTCTTGGACAGATGGACAGAGTACTGCTCTGACCTTTACAACCATACACCAAATGGAGACCCATCAGTTCTAGCATGTCCCGAGAACAGAGAAGAAGAAGAAATCCTCCCAATTCTCCGGGAAGAAGTTGAGGCAGCAGTGCAATCGCTAAAGAAAAGGAAGTCAGCGGGAGTGGACAACATACCCGCGGAACTGCTACAAGCAGGAGGAGAAGCGATGATTGATGCCCTCACCATTATCTGTAACAAGATCTGGCAGAGTGGGGAGTGGCCTATACCATGGACCTAGTCGCTTGTCATCACTCTTCCCAAAAATGGTAACCTTCAGGAGTGTGAAAATTACCGCACCATCAGCCTCATCAGCCATCCCAGCAAGGTCCTCCTGAAAATAATACTCAACAGGTTGAAACCCCAAGCTGAACAAATCATAGCGGAAGAATAAACAGGATTCAGGGCAGGGCGAAGTACCACTGAGCAGATTTTCAACCTCATAATAATCTGTGAGAAATACCTACAGCACCAGCAACATCTATATCATGTGTTCATAGACTTCAAGAAGGCGTTTGACCGAGTCTGGCATGCAGCTCTATGGGCAACAATGAAAGTGTACAACATCAGCCCTAAAATTATTGAAGTCATCAAAAGCCTGTATGACAAGGCTACCAGTGCAGTCCTCCTCAACAGCGCCATCGGAAACTGGTTCAGAAGAACAATCGGTGTGCGTCAAGGATGCCTACTTTCTCCAACACTCTTCAACATCTTCCTAGAGCGCATCATGTCAGATGCTCTTGCAGACCATGAAGGCACAGTCAGCATAGGGGGTAAAGCAATCTCCAATCTTCGTTTTGCAGATGACATTGATGGATTGGCTGGAGAGGAACAAGAACTTGAACAGCTGGTACAGAGGCTTGACACCACCTCCAGAGCCTATGGAATGGAAATAAGTGCAGAGAAGACCAAAATGATGACCAACAACACCAATGGCATCAACACGGACATCAAAGTCCAAGGCCAATCCCTCAACACAGTGCATAGCTTCAAATACTTAGGAGCCATTGTATCAGACAATGGGTCCCGACAGGAAGTCCTCTCCAGGATCGCACAAACAACTGTGCCCTGACAAGGTTGAAGCCCATTTGGAAAGACAGGACCATCAGTCTACATTCCAAAGTAAGACTGCTGCGCTCCCTTGTTATCTCCATCTTCCTATATGCTTGCGAAGCATGGACCCTCACAGCAGATCTCCAACGAAGAATACAAAGCATAGAGATGAGGTGCTACAGAAGACTTCTGGGCATTTCCTATACCCAACACATCACCAACGACGAAGTCCGACAGACCATCACACAAGCCATTGGACAACACGATGACCTGCTCACAGTGGTGAAGAAACGGAAACTCCGATGGTATGGCCACGTCACCAGATCATCAGGCTTTGCAAAGACTATTCTGCAAGGCACAGTGCAAGGAGGTAGAAGAAGAGGGAGACCGAAAAAGAGGTGGGAGGACAACATTCGAGAATGGACTGGTTTGACACTGAGCGAAGCCATCAGGGCTGCTGAGGAAAGAGAAAGATGGAGTATGCTGGTTAAACGATCATCTGTGGTGCCCCTACGACCTTCGGGTTACGGGACAGGATAGGGTAGGATAGGATTCGTCTTCTTCTTCTTCTTCTTCTTCTTCTTCTTCTTATTATTATTATTATTATTATTATTATTAAATTAATTTATTTATGTATGTATTAATCTATTTATATGGGTTTTTTTTGGGTGGTGGGTGGTTCAGCTCATTCATATCTGTGTCCTTAAACACATTCCATCGGTCTTCAAAGTTAATTCGTTTTGGAAGCGTCTGTTTTGCTTGTTTGTTTGTTTGTTTGTTTTTAAATATAGAATGCCCAATTTATGCTGAGATGACTATGACTTGTAATAGTCATACGTGTTTTGAGTCTGATATTTGCCAGATTTGAATCTAAATGTCCTTTTCGAGCGTTGTTATAATTAGAATTATAGCTTCACTACGCCCATTATTATGGCCAATAATAACTACTCGATGACGCACAATACAATCGAGTGTATCTAGGCCCGTGACTTTATCACAGTTATCATTGAGCTTTCACCGCAATCATATCCTATAACTCAAATGTCGTTGGGGTACCACAGATGATCGTTTAACCAGCGTATTCCATCTTTCTCTGTTCTCAGCAACCCTTATGGCTTCGTTCATTGTCAAACCAGCCCATTCTTCAATGTTGTCCTCCCAATTTTTTTGTCTCCCTATTTTTCTGCCTCCTTGCACTGTGCCTTGCTGGATGGTTTTTGCAAGACCTGATGCTCTAGTGACGTGGCCATACCATCGGAGTTTCCGTTTCTTCACCACTGTGAGCATGTCATCGTGTTGTCCAATGGCTTGTGTGATGGTCTGTCGGACTTCGTTGTTGGTGATGTGCTGGGTATAGGAAATGCCCAGAAATCTTCTGTAGCACCTCATCTCCATGCTTTGTATTCTTCGTTGTAATAATGCAATAATGGGCATTTAAAGTCTTCTATGTTTATTCGATCCAAGGGGGAAATAGGCCTCTGACTCGAACGTTTTCACAATAGCAAATTTTAAATTTCGTCAGGCTGGAAACTAACGCTAAAACATGCGAGTCTTATATGCTATTTCGCCAAACGCAAACCATTAAACTCGGCGTTAAAACGTTTCACACACTTTTAGGGTGAAACTAAACCGTGTATTTTTATCCAAAACTAAAAAGTACATGTACATTGATTTGCTGTACAACTCTGACTTTTAACATGGGCGTTTATGTAATATACTATACTCAAGTGTCGCATATTTCACTCTCTGTAAACCTGGAAAAAAAAACAGCTGAATGTAGCTCAAGATTTGGGTACGGGTAGACCAAAGGCGCTTGTATCTGGACACGCGAGCGCCTATGCCTGTGACGCGTCTCCCTTTGGTTATGTATTATAGATAACCAAAGAGAGACGCGTCAGTGCAGGCATAGGCGCTCGCGTGTCCAGATACAAGCGCCTGTGGGGTAGACATATTAGCTCAAACTACACTGACACTGACATAGATCTAACCTTGTAGCATCGTAGTTTCCTTATAGCCTCGTAGTTTTTTACGCTGCTAACGTATATCACGATGGCGTGAAAGGTCACCGGGAGTGATTAACAGGCATGATAGTCTAGTCCACAGTTAATAATTCACATGCCGTGACAAAGGTAATGTTATCCCAGTTGACCCACCTCCCCCCCCCCCCCCCCCCCACAAAGTTTTTTTTACACTAAGTACGTCATTCATATATCACAATAACCACACGAAGTGCAAAGAAATAAGGTGGCAAGCCACGTAAATGTGTTTTAAGACACAAACCCTTCCGAATATATTAATTTTTATAGTTTTATAATGAAATTGTGATCCATTCTGTTTTGAATAATGATGCGTTATTCCTTGAAATAATAATAATAATAATAATAATAATAATAATAATAATAATAATAATAATAATAATAATAATAATAATAATAATAAGAAGAAGAAGAAGAAGAAGAAGAAGAAGAAGAAGAAGAAGAAGAAGAAGAAGAAGAAGAAGAAGAAGAAGAAGAAGAAGAAGAATATAAAATAATAATAATAATAAAGACTTTGACTTTTGAAAATGAACAAATGTGATGTAACGAACGGTTAAGCAGTTATTCAAGTATCTGCCTAGT
>CM072525.1:26293721-26308721 GCA_036898135.1 Oncomelania hupensis
AATGGTCTCTGTACAGATGCATCACAACTTGGAAATTCTTTGTGGCATTTTGGCGTTCAGGTTCTTTGTTTCCTAGACCTGCACCAAGTCCATAGCAACATAAGTGCAGTAAATAAATCAGCCAGTTAACCCTGTTGTTTTTGCCCGTTAAAAATGTGTCTTACCTTGATAGAAATGAAGACTCTGTTAAGAAGCAATACAGATGACAAGTTGGGTAGAGAGTAGAAATTTCTCTTTTTCTTTATATTACCCCCCCCCCCCCCCATCCCTCCCTTTTCCCCTTTTTTCTCCTTTAGAAAATCTGTAGCTGTGAATTTGTTCCCTAAATAAAATGTACTTTATCCCCTTATCTTAGCTGTTCACACAACGAACAGTGATATTTATGGAGAGAGTATGTGTGCATGGTGTTGGTGATGATACTCGGCATGCTGAACATTGTATCTTTTAAAAGTTTAAAGTGCAGATCATAATAATTTCATTTTTTTTTTGTTTTTTACACATTCTGGTTCATTTGAACTAAATAAAACAAAACTTATAATAATGCAAATGCTGAACATTATATTTTTTACAAGTTTAAAGTGCAGATCATAATTGTTTCATTTTCAAAAAAAAAAGGTTTCCTACAAAATTGGTTCATTTGAACTGTTACAGTAAAGAAAAGGGTTTCAAAATATAATAAATAACTGAAAACTACTTTGTCGGGTGAAACAAGGAAGAGAGAGTTTGCACGCGCACGCACACATGCCCAACACCCAAAAATTTTCATTACATTTCTGATCTTTCCACACATTTATTCTGCCAAGTGTTCTATTTTCACTATTAATAATGAACACAGGATTCCTCTTTCTACCAAGTACACTCTACCATACATTGGGAAAAATAAACCTCCATTGGTTAAAATAAACTGGTAATTCACATATGTATGCTAATAAAACCAAAGATAAGTACAATAGACTATTGCATAATTGAGAGCAAAATACACTACCAGTACCAACGACATTCTTAACAAATTGCTAACAGTCACTCATACAGCTAAAATTATATGTAGCTGTAATTACAATATGCCAAATAATATTAACCCCTACGTCTACTTACAAATACATATACTTGTAATGTCTTTTGAAAGAACACTATAGATGTATTGTTACAGTTGATGTTGGGTCAATATCATTCTATGGTTAACTAGTCTATAGTATAAACTAGGACACCACAAAAAACATCGACAATACATGCAGAGAAAATGGCTGGTTGTTAAAATTTGATTACTCCGACTTCCAAGGTTAATGTGACAATAAATATTTCACTGAAAACAAAATTTACTAGGGGGAATGTTTAAGTATAATCTTGTGAATGGACTAGAAAGGTAGCAACAGTTTAATACTGGATACATCTAAAGAACATAATAACTAATAAGATTATAATCTTGTGCATGAAATGCATCAATAAAAAATTCTTGAACTGATATTAATCTGCTGTAACTGAGTAAGGTAATTTACTTCTTATTTGTCTATATTACATTATCTACTCCAATAATTATTTAACTGTGCCCAAGTGACTGCTGTGTTTTGGACCACATTACACTGCAAAAACTATGCTGATATACAAAGAACTGCATCAATCAAAATTCTGAACTGATGTTAATCTAAGGTATGTTAATTTACTTCTCTATCATCTATAATTATCTCCTCCTATAATTATTTACCAAAGTTGAAGTGTCCAAGAGAACTGCAGTGATTTTGGAACACACTACGCTGCAATTCTTTAACTTGACACATCAAGTAGTTGTAAATTTATTTTCATCTGCCACATTTACAGAGTTTTTAGGCAGTACATGTGGCTATTTTCAAAACAACACAAGGAGTGAATAATGCACTACACAAAAAATATTTACAGCGTGGACAAAAAAACAACTAAAGATACATATTTCAATTCTGTACAGAAGTCTAATGGAAAGAGAACCAGTACCACACACGCACAAACAGAACTGTATCAATAAATGGGTACAAAAAGCATGCAATCTATACAAAAAATTTTAGGTTATACACTAGATTTTAAAAAAAATTTCATGTATTGCACTGATGAATGGGTCATTTTTCATTTAATAAAAATTAATTATGGCCATTTTAATCTAACGTGTCACTTGATGCAATGCCTACCTTATTTATAATAGTTACACATGATGCAGTTTGGAACATTTGTTCAACATGAAGTCTGATATTACACAACTTCCAATCCACTGCCATTCTGTGAAGTGGGAATAGGTAAACAAGATGTACACTTGAACGTCATTTCTACCTCTACCCTAAAAAAGCAAACTATGGTTAGAGTTTGCTTCAAACTACACTACAGGCTAATGTATTTTCACAATGTCCTGCACAATATTCTTCGTATGTTCTGATTCAAATTTTTAAGACACAAAGGACTAAAAAGTGAAGTTACATCTGGAATGTTACTGGCCGGTTACCAAGAGGAATGTACGTTACATTACCGAAGTGTAAATAATCATACAGGTTTTCATGAAAGTTTTTATTTGTTCGGTTACAGAGTCAATCAAAACGTAGCTCTAAACCTTCAGTGAGATTGTTTCAATTCTCCATTTGTAAAGAAATTTGCTTTAGCTAGCCTGCTCCTACTGACTACCATATTGCTGAAATATAAATCTTGTATAGGTACCAAAGGGACAACAAAATTCAATCCAAGATAACAGCAACATCCATTGTTTCTACAACATCCTACGCTAAATTGCAATGCAGCCAACTCTGCCTAGCATATCACAACTGACAAATTGCACGTCACCATTTAGGGTCAAAAACTGCTCCAAGCTGCTGTAAGTACTGTTACCATCCATGGGGAATGTGTGACAGTATCATCCTGTCATTTATACCGAAGATGTAAAGAATGTCTAGACTGAGACCATGTTAATGTTGAAAACCAAGAAATATTTCAAAGAAAACTGAGCACTTAACGTTGAAATTCAACACAAATATTTCTAAGTTGATGGAGAACTTGTTGACATTGAGCCAAGAACGTTTTCAAAAACATGAAGCGTCTACCACTTTCACACCATTGATGAAACGGATGAAGAACTTATAGCCTCAAAATACCTGTTAATACACAGTCCTGAGTCAACCATCCCAAACTGAAAGTTTGCTTGTTGCACACAGACCAAAATGAAATAAGAATAGACTACAAAGTGCTTGAGACCAGCAAAAGTCTATGTTGTAGACACTATTTTGGTCATTCACTGAGTGCTTTCACCGAGTGGTAATCATAGAAAATATGCCAATCAGAATTATGTACATTTCAACACCGACAATCGACAATCCATGAACATATGTATTAAAAATGAGCTCTACTGGAACATTATACTACCCTATTCACTGATCATTTATGAGGTCTCATGAGTATACATCTTGCCAAGTTTGCTTGTGATAGTTGAAATAGGTTGTGAGTTCTTTATTCACTTTAAAGTTTTTGCACAGGCAGACGGCGGACAGACGTACAAAATTGGTTGAGGTCATTTTTGTGACTATTTATGACTCATCTTGCACAGATTTGCAAAATCAACACAAAAAATGTGGGTGACTACATAAGACTTGCATTGCTATGCATGTGACTGTAAGTCAGAAAAAGGAGAGTGACTTTCATTGTTGTAGATGTGCAGCAAGTTCAGTCCTTACTGCACTAGTACGCATATAGGTCCTCAAGAGAATGTGTTCTTATATTTATGGGTCTGTGTCCAATTACTACTTATACTGGTTCTTCGATCACAATATCAAAACACAACTGCTTTATGTAGACAACTCATGAAGTCACACATACATATAGGCAGGTACAGCAGTACTGCAAAAATGCTGGTTGTACTTGTTAATGAGTAATGCTACACCCTGATCATTTAACTTGTAAGTTTTGATCCTGTACAATACCACCCCTGGCTATTTATTAAAAGGTAACGCCAAGCATAGCAATATACAATGATATTTCATGTAAAACAAATGCAACCGATATATGTGACACTCTCAAACTAGTCAACTTTGTGAATGTGCAACAAAGGTATGTTTTAAAGTAAGCATGTGAATAAACTTACAAGACTTCACCAGATATAACAATAAAAATGAAAAGTAGCAAGGCTAAATACGAAAGCTTCTTTAAATCTTAGTAAACAATTAACCCTTAGCCTGCTGACATGTTTTTCCTGCTCTGTGCTAAAGAAAATTTTGACTTACGATTACAACACACATGACTTATTATATATGCCATTGTTGCTAAACTATTACACCTAGATATATAAAAGTATACATCAAATGAAAGGAAATTGAATAAAGATTCCAAAAAACAGACACAAAAAAGTGTAAGATTGTTGGTTTGTACAATTATGGGATGGAAAGTTAGGGGCATGAGCAAACAAATTCACGCTCACTCAACTGCACACCCATTCTTGAAGTCATACGCAAAGAATTGCAGAATCGAAATAAGATTTATTACCAAAAATTCTGAGAACCAAAATGGACTGTAATCAAAGCCTGATAAATACAGAAATAGTCTGTGTAAAAGGCAAATAATATTATTATAGATCTAGTGAAAATAAAGTTTTTTTCACCTACCGTCGTCTGCTAAAGATTGTAGACGGCAATCTTCTTCTTCGTCCGAATCGTAGGCCCCTAATCCCTCCCTCCAGCCTCCGTCAAATAAACATCATCACCCGCATCAAAATCTTCATCCCCACTATTATCATCAAAGTTTTCTTCCTGAAACATTTGCGCCACCTCTTCTGCCGTGTAGATCTATGTTCTGCGTGCCATAATGGCGACGAACGAGGCGGAAAATTTCGCCAGCAACCCGCAAAAACTGCTTCGACTGTGGCTTCTTGTTTGAAAATTACCTCTAAAGCGAAAGATTTTTCTTTCCAAAACATTACAGTTGAAGGGAAACAACTTTTGTTTCATAATCATGACCAAGGATTTATTTTATAAACGCTTTTACCTCCCTTCCGTACAACGTACGGATACATCGCATTACGATGGCGCTAGACACCCCGTGCTACGTACGTTGACAGCGCAGCCTAAAGGTTAAAAGCAAAACCAAATGTTCGTATACAATAAAAATATCCCAAGCGCAAACCTCTGGTTCCAAATGTGTTAGTTATTCATTGCTTATAGCGTCCAGCGGACTGCAAAGAGCCAAATAAGGACTACAAAATCAGGACCATAACTTGGTTGAATTCCAAATGTGTACTTTAACCTAGTATGAATGGGGTATCATCTGCAAGAACTCGAAATATTGCTCCACAGCAAAAAAATAATTTAGAAAAAAGAAAAACAAAAGAAAGCTGTTATTTATAACTTGTATTTATCACTATCATCCATCGTCCAACAAATGCCAGTCACAATCTCAATTCTAGAAATACATTAAGATAAGCATAAGTCAAAAATCTATCGTCATCGATCAAATAAACAGTCACAAACTGTACAAGCTATCAATGAAATACACATCAGTGAAAACATCTTTAACTAGCAATGTAAATAATATACATGTATCGGCCTTAATAACATTAAACCATTCTCATTTCCTGTCCGAGACCGCAAACGGGCCGATTGCTACAACTATTATCACAAGTGCTGGTATAGTTTGGACTGGGGAATTTGTGTCTGCTTTCTTTTAAATTTGATGAAGACTATGAACACAACTGTAGCCAAAAGCATGGAACACATACTTGGGTACGTCTTACCAGCCTCTAAACACTAAACAGACATCGAGCGTGCAACACCCTATCTGCATCGTCCAAGTCTCTGTACATACAGGAGACTTAACTTACAGCTGCACAACACATCCCTGCAATAAGCTTGAGGAGGGTCCATGCTTCCTATAAACCACGATGATGTTAAACGATGTTCATTGGTAATGCACAGGTCTCTAGCCATTGTCAAATGCTCAGTATGCTTCCTTCCTCCACGTACACTCTAAAGAACTCCTGTAATGTGTCGCATGCATGCAAGCTAGAGCTAACACACGCTTGCAAACCTGGAGTCCAAATTCAACAACGACAAAACGCACCAGATTCAGTGAACAAATGCAACCGTCCACATTTGCCTTTGATAAGTCCTGATCAAAAGGCTTACAGTCACATGCAAAAAAAGTCAAACAGTTTGTTGTGAAGAACATACTGTTACAATATAGTAGCTATCAGCTTGCCCTTGGAACTGCAACTCCTAAATTCTTACCTCAAGCAAGTTTAATCGTACAATGCAATCACAGAGATGACAGTCACAGAAGTTGCCTAGTAATCACTGTATTCATTATCACAGGTAGCCATGGCAACAATGAAATCCCAAACGAAAAGGTCAAGGTCCACAGGTACCCGTGGAGATGACGCTGACCTCACTGGTACAGACTTTTCATACCCTCTTCCTCAAACTTGGCCCAAGCATCACTCAGCTCCATGAATATAAGCTTGGCAAGTTCTTCGTGAGGGTCATCGTGAAGCTGCAACACAATACACATAGCAACAATCATGAAAAGGAACATTATTCAGTGTCAAAATCCAAAAAGTTACATTAATTTTGCTCGTTTTTCTTGAACTTCAAAAGTATCATCGTGTTGCTTTCTATTCTTTTCTCTAGTTTTTTTTTCGGACCACTGCCCCCTCTCACGGTCTCCCTGAATGTCATTCATAAAACTTTGATAACTTTCTCCTATTCTTCTCTCTGCCACTACCAACATCCTATCATTATCTGATAAAATCACGGTCCCTCATTTGACAGCTGGATGTGACCTACCTTGTCAGGGTGAACAGAGAGGACAGCTTTGCGGTAGACCTTTTTGACCTGATCAGCAGAGACTAGGCCATGCATGCCCACTGGCTTTCAACGCTTTTCTCCGTCCCACAGCACTTTGTCCAACGAGCAAAGCAACGCTCTGATGTTCTGCTCTTTGCCCTGACTCCATTCCAACACCTGCAAAGACCAACAGCAATGATTTCCTCTCAAATTTTCCTTTCTTCTTTTGCACAGTGCCATTAGCTGTGTCAGGTCATGCAACAAGGCTAAAAACAAAGCATGCGGAGTCAGAGGATCTATGAATTGGAAGATTGCATTTAATAGAAGTTTGCAGGTCTGAAATACTTTCAACTCCAGGTCTATCAACCTTTATCTATGTATTCACACAAGTTTTTTTTCTTTTTCTATTCTAGGCGTGTGGGTGCATGACTACATAACCCTTTTGTTTATTTGTCAAATATCATTACACCAATACCTTGAGTTTCTCAGGGTCCATGCTTTCTTCCAACTGCTTGCGTCTCATGATGGCAATGGTTTTTGGCTCATCGCTCTTGGATGATGTAGCAAAGTTTGCTTGGCCCAACAGGTCCTCAAACTGATTTGCCGAAAACCTTTGGTGGAGGGCCTGAATCAACAGCGGAACATGTTCACACACCGAATAAATCTTAAATCAATCTTCTCTTTAATCTGTGAACACATTTCTCACTTTTAAGAATACTCGATCAGCATTCTGGAAAATTGTCCACTAAAATAAGATAAGCATACCTACATTATTCAGGACAAAGGTGTCATCATCATCATCATCATCATCATCACCACCACCAACCCCAACACCCATCCATCAATCCATTCATCATCATCCATGTCAGTACATACCAAAGTTCTCCTTGTCCCTCTCTCTGCACGGTCCCCAATAACACTAGATGCCGTAGGCTTGTGGGGCCCGGGGCTGGAGAATCCAGCCACATTATAGTTTGGTTTTGGAGGCTGTGTCTTCTGTTGCTGGGCCTGCTGCCAAGCTGCTGTGATGCCAACAATGTAAAACATTACCAACCTTTCTTTCTTCTCTTTTTCAGATTGATTGATTTCGGACCTCATATATGGCTATTATCCTTTGCACTCAATGTTGCACTTCTTAATTATGCTATCTTCTTGTCCTAAAACTGAGCATGTTACATTTTGTGAGAAAATCAACAGATCAGAAATGAAGCAATGTACCCATCAAGATATATCCAAGCAAGCTCAGCTGCCTTTCTTTTTGTTGCTTTGCCATACAAGACGTAATAGAACTAAAAAACGTACCTCCCCCTGTGGCAGGTCCCTGGGGCCGTGAGGACGACTGCTGGGGAGTGGTTGGTCGTGGTGCCCCCGTTGCTTTGAATGAAGTCTTGCCCAAGCCTCCTACCAGAACAATCACACACACACTGAACGTTCAACACATTAATCCAAAGTACGCTGGATCATTCTGTATGTAAACCATTACATCAACTCAAGCATTTCTTGTATTATTTTATGAAAACGTGTAGAGTCCAGCTGAGTTACTGACTTTTAGAGAGAGAGAGAGGCAGAGAGAGAAACTTTTGAAACTTTGAAACTTTTTTATTAGGGATAAAGATTTTAGACTAATAAGAAGTCTAATCTTCCAATCTGTCCCTTAACAAATTAACATAATAAATAACCTTTAACATTAACTTGGAAATCATAGAAATCACACACACATGCACTCACACACATGCACACACAATCACACCAACATCTTCATCATGATCTTTAAACAATGTTAGGCAACCACCACCCTTCCTATCCCTCACCCTCATAATAATAATACAAATAACAATAATCATAACAATGATAAGAACAATAATAATAACAATAATAATAATAATAATTATAATTAATACTATTATTATCATCATCATTACTATTACTATCATACTACAATGTCATGAAAAACTGTGTTATCATATAAAAAATATCAGTTTTATCATTAATTTTGCAGATGTTTGCAGAGGTTATTTTTGAAAGAAAATATTGTGGTGCAATGTTTACACTCCAGAGGAAGAGAGTTCCATACAGCAGCTCCATTAAATGATAGGCTATTTTTGTATAAATCAATGCGAGGGAGGGGTAGTTTATAATTATAAAGTCTATGCCCAACAACTGGCTTAGTAAAAAATATATCAAGATATGCTGGTGTTTTTCCATGTGTGATTTTGAACATAAGGATAGCTGTATTAAATACACATTGTTTTTGAAGTGGGAGTATTCGGAGTTCTTTGTATTTCTCAGTAGTTGGAATATCTGTATTTATATTATAAGACTTATAGAGTATCTTGATTGCTCTTTTATGAAGACTGTTTAGCGGTTTAATTTGCGCGTCACTTGCATTACACCAAACAGTTGATGCATAATTAAAATGAGACATACAGTGGGCATAGAAAAAAGATTTCAATGCACCAACCGTAACAAAATGTCTAAGTTTATTTAGAAGGAAAAGGTATTTAGAAATTTTTTTACAGATATGGTTAATGTGTGACCGCCAGGTAAAATCATCATCAATGATTACGCCTAGTACTTTATGTTCACGAACTTGATCAATACTGTACGACCCTAAGTTTAGATGAAGGCAAAAAGATCCATTTTGACGTTTTTGTCTTGTAGTGAGAAGCATACTTTTGCTTTTATTAGGATTTAATTTCATTCTATTGTTGTCACACCAGTTGTCAATTTCATTTATGCTTATTTGAAGACTTAGTTCTACCTGTTGTAGATTTTTATTATGAGTATGAAGGGATGAATCATCAGCAAATAGGTCAAGGTTAACATTTTGTGTGAGAAAAAGGGGCATATCATTGATAAATATACAAAATAAAATAGGACCAAGAATCGATCCTTGAGGAACTCCACAAGTGACATCTCCAGGAGACGAAAATGAACCATTAGTATATACTGACTGGTGCCTGTTTGATAAATTATGCAGAGTTTTGAAAATAGCAGGTTAGCTTATTAATTAGGATATCATGGTTAACTAAATCAAATGCCTTTTTAAGGTCAAGAAAAACTGCCCCTACAATGTCTTGCTTGTTTATAGCACTAAGCCAAACATCACAAAGATGGGAGAGCGCTGTTTGACAAGAGTGGTTAGGTCTGAAGCCAGACTGAAAAGGATGAAAAAGAGCATTATTTTCTAAATATTTCATAAGGTTAATAAGAATATATCTTTCAAGAGGTTTAGATAGAACAGGCAGAATGGAAATTGGTCGAAAGTTGTCAAGAACTGAAGTATCACTTGTTTTAGGTAAAGGTATTACTTTAGCTTCTTTAAATATTGAGGGAAACTGATTTTGTTCAATGCATAGATTATAGATGTAGGTTAAAGGTTTAATGATATATGGAAGAGACAATTTTATAATGAACGCATTTAAATTATAGATGTCCAGAGACTTTTTATTTTTCATTTGTAATATTAGAGAAGTTACTTCATGTTCAGTTAACTGAGGTATAATAAATGAGGCAGATTCATGAAGTTTGCTTCTGCAAAACTGATGGATCCTATCATATATCATTGTATCTGTGTTTGTGTTTGCGTTATTAGATGTAATAATAGAGTCAGTCAATGAAAGGAAATATTTATTAAATTCATCATTAGTGAACAGATACTGATTTATTTTTCTTGTTCGAGATTTTTTGCAAAATTCGTTCATTGCTTGCCAAATACAAGTTATATTAGTGTTTTCAGTGGATAATAAAGTTTGGAAATATTTTTTCTTCGCATTTCTTACAAGAGTAAGGACCTTATTACGTTGCTTTTTATACAGATCAAACTGTTTTTGTTTTTTAAGTCTGTCACGCAAGGACATGGCAGCCTTAATTTCAGTATTCATCCAGGTGGGTATTGACACATGTTTAACCCTCTTCCTCCTGAGTGGAGCATGTGCATTGACGACAGAAAGCAATAGTTTCAAAAATATTTTGGCTGCTTCATTAGGGTTATTACATGCTCTTAAATTAATAAAATCAATTAAACTTAAGTCCTGTAAATATGCGGACTTATCAAAATTCTTAAAGTTTCTATACATAATGTAGGTGTGTCCTTTGAACTGTGGCTTTGGAAGCTGGCATGAACATTTGCAAATAATGGCAGTATGATCACTGACAGAAACGTCAGACGTGAAAGCAGCAGAAATTATACTATGATTGTTACTGTATATATGATCAAGAAGGGTTGACTTTGTTTCAGTTACTCTTGTCGGTTCCTGAATAAACTGAGTTATACCAAGCAAGTTTGTTATTGTGTTCCAGTGTGATTGAGACTGTAAAAGATTAATGTTAAAGTCTCCTAATATAATAAAGTTTAAATTGCAAGCATTGACTTTGTCCATCATTTGTAAAAAATTCCTGAACCAGTTGCAGTTGCTGGCAGGATTTCTGTAGATAAATCCTATAAGAATAGGCATATTTTTGTATGGCCTGACCTCAAGCCAGATGCATTCAATACAATTGAGTTCAAGGTCATTTCTCCGTTTGACAAAATTACGGAAATTATTATGAACATAGACACCAATACCAGTATGTCCAGGGAAATTAGCATCATGTCTTATAAAATAATAATGTGGTATCGAAACTGACTCTGAAGTATGTTTAGAGTCAGGGAAATTAGCATCATGTCTTATAAAATAATAATGTGGTATCGAAACTGACTCTGAAGTATGTTTAGAGTCACATAATTTAGTTTCCGTCACGCCGAGTATATGCAGACATCCGTGACGCTGTAAAAGAGAACAAATGTCATGAAGTTTTAATTTTAATCATAGATAAACTATGTTTTTATTTGGGTGAGCCAGGTCAGTCCTGGGATGACTGTGAAAATATACAGTGTTAATTGTTAATGTTGTATATATTGCAAATACTTATTATTATACTTCAGCCATACACTACATACAGTAGTGTAGGCTACTTTCACAGTTCTACTGAGGGATAGGCTTATAAATGGGTAGAAAGAAAGTTTGTAAATGTTATTCTACAAATAGGAGAGAAAGGACACATCTATAAAGTATACTACAATCATCTTTCCAAATCAATCTGTACGTATTAGCGCGTTTTTCCTAATGAGACAGCAAAACTAATGGCAAAGTACCGTTTCACATGTGCTCACCAAGATCGGCAAAGGGGTCTGCCGCTTTAGGTACGGGTCCAGCAAAGCTGCTGGTGCTTTGAGAGGTGCTCATCCCAACACCCCCAGCAGCACCAAATGCCATGTTAATTCCTGTGCCTGTGCTTGCACTCTGGCACTTGCAGTTTCATGTTTTGCTCTGAGACTATCAATGCATTCCTGTATAACAAAAAATATTGCTCTATTTTAGCAAAAGTAAATTATGATTCTACAGTGCTATTTTTCCTTGTGAGAATTAGAAATCTTTGTTCCTCATTGTAAAACAAAACAGTATCGTGTTAAATTTTATGTACATTATCGAAACAGAATTATTATAAAAATCAGTTTTGGAAATCTTTTTGGATATAAAAAAAATTTGTCTTTATCAGTTCATGTCCCAAAAATTTTTGCTATGCCCAACATTGCAATCCCTGTAGTTTTGTGAGTTTCAGTAGTACTGTGAAAGTAGCCTACACTACTGTATGTAGTGTATGGCTGAAGTATAATAATAAGTATTTGCAATATATACAACATTAACAATTAACACTGTATATTTTCACAGTCATCCCAGGACTGACCTGGCTCACCCAAATAAAAACATAGTTTATCTATGATTAAAATTAAATTGTAACGCAAAAGCGCTCTGCTGAAGTGTCATTTACAAAATGACTATATATGGAGAGGCTAAAACTAAAACACAGTGACACTGTTATCGAGAGGAACTTAAATTTTTTTAAAAATGATTATTATGTTTGCTGACAGTTTATCATTGTTGTAGGAGTGTAAGTGTACTGTATGTCCTTTTAATTATTTCTTTGTTAAAATTCTTAATATTTATTCTTAAAACAAAGCATGTTAACTCTTGTCAATTTATTTAGTAATTAGTATTTTTCATATTGCAAATGCTGTTTAGTTTTTTTAAGGAAATGCGATTGATTGCAATTAAAAAAATAATCGCTTCACCATTCATTCGAATACAAAACCTTAAATCCATATTATAAATAAAAATACATGTTTCAAACACAATTAATTATATAATGATGTGGAACCTACAATGTCCAAGGCAAAAATTAACCACTGAGGGTTGATGCTATTCATACACAAAAAAAAAGAAAAAAGAGAAAGAGTTCTAGGCCTAATTATTCTATAGGCTAATCTTACTACATTCCACAGAACAAAACATAAGCTACTTTAATGTAATCTGCAACTAAATATAAAATACTAAATCACTCAAATGCTTGTTCCACAAAAATAATTATTAAGATATCTACACTTCCTGTGGGGCGAATAATATTAATAGGGTAAAGCATGGACATGGGTAAAGTGACCCTACTTTCTGTTTGGAACTGTTCCTACTTTCTGTTTTCATTCCTTATCTCAGGGGTACTAACCTAAGTAACGCTCAACCTGTATCTCCACAATACAGACCTGTAATTGACAACGTATGCCTACATAATTGCTAACATCATGTAAAATAATAATAGCATAATAATAATTAGTAAATAATAATAATAATAATATAAAATAATAAATTAAAATATTTATTTTATATTACAGAAATAAGTCGGATAAACAAGCAGATCTACATGTACATGATCAACAAAAGTAACTAAAATACAATATCATACTCCTAGTTAATGATAACTGATAGTATAAGTATCTGTTGATGATAACAACATAATCATATTAAAAACAATAAACAGCTAATCTTACATGATAGAGCCTATAATTATACGCCTTTGCTTGTTTTATTTGTGCTCAATATAAAAGTTGAATTTAACAACAATAAACCTATAGAATTTAGCTTAATTTAATTTACTAAATAACATTACAAAAGGACACAAGTGGCAGTAGGCAAGTATAATTAGATAGGCCTACGTAACATTATTTAAACATGGGCCAGGGTCCGACTCCAAGGCCACAGCATCATGATGATAAGGCCTATTCACCGCTAATTTTCAAAGAAGTTTACAACCCTAGCAATTAGCTTATTTTAATTATCTGTTCCCAAAATATGTCCATTAGTCTTGAATATCACCTGCGAACTTAATGAACCCATGTATCTCAGCCCTAAGTAATGATAGCCTAGTATTTTGAATTTGAATTTTGATTGAAGACACTGAAGTAAACAACAACTGACACTAGTCACTGAAGTACTGAGGTAGCCTACCTGGATTCTGCCCATGAGATTGTCGTAGGAAGCTGGGTCAAATCTGTCCCTAACAGCAAGGGCCTGTATCTGCCTCCACTCTCTGTAAAAGTTTCCATCTGGGTCGTCTGTTAGACGTCGGCGGCTAATCCCGTTTACTACGTTTGTCGCTGCTTGAGCGCCATTTTGCAACTGGTGTGCGAAACTACAATGCGCTGAGCTGCGCATGTGTGAAAAGATAGAATTTTAATTCTGGAGTAGAATTTTAATGTTGAAGTAGAATTTTAATTATGGTCCATAATTTTAATTCTATCTTTTGACACTAATAAGCTGTGGAAAAGTGTATCAAAAGGCACAATTTTAATTGTGTCACACAATTAAAATTCTATATCACAATTGAAATTATCAAAACCAAAATTATAATTATAAACTAGAATTTCAATTCTAATATAAAATTGTAATTGTGGGCTTTTGACACTAATAAGCTACGGTGTCAAAAGTCAGAATTAAAATTCTGTTATAGAATTTCAATTCTGCTTTTGATAATTTCAATTTTGTTACACAATTTCAATTCTCGAACATAGAATTTTAATTATGGAAAGTAAAATTTTAATTCTGAAACATAGAATTTTAATTATGTAATAGAATTTTAATTTTGCCAAGACAGAATTAAAATTCTATACTAGAATTAAAATTCTGGGCTTTTGACACTAATAAGCCGTCATACTATCACTTCCTCTTGCTTGGAAGAAATGGCTGCGGAAAGATTAGCGTTTTGCACTATTCCGATCAATGTTTTTTCAAGACCGTGCATTAATTTTCGGCCGGCTTCGGAACTGAGCGTTGAAAGTGCTCGTTCGAACTGCACGTTGAGCAGTTTCGAAAGTATGGATACTTTCTAAAAAAGTATAGATACTTTTCCT
>CM072525.1:26311221-26431221 GCA_036898135.1 Oncomelania hupensis
GGTCAGCGTCGTACTCTGTCCATCTATCCAAGACTTCTTGTTCTTCTTGGATCGCTTTGGATCGTGGAGACCTTGGCCTGTTTAACACTTGTCAGCCCCTCCACAGTCCGGTAGGCCTTCTTGCTGTTGTTCTTGTTCAGACTGTTCTCTATTTCCTGGCATTGATCTTCTAACCAGTTCTCTTTTGATGTGCGCATGCCTTTTCGGATGTCGTTGTTGATTTTTGTGGTGCAAATTTCCCTCCAATTGTGGCTTGACATATTTCTGCCACTTCCGGGTCTTGCAGTTTGTCCAGGTCGAACTTCAGTCTGGTGCACCATGCAGTGTTTACTCTCTTCAAATGGAGCCGTAAAGACATCACGAGATTGTGGTCACTTCCGATGTGCGCTCCTGGAAAAGTGCGTGTCCTGCCAATGTTGACGCTTGATCTGATGCATTTCTTGAACATGATGTAGTCAATATTGTTGTGATGCTCCCCGCTGGAACTGTGCAGGTCCATCGTCTGGATTTTTTGTGGGGACCAAGCGTGTTTGCCAGTATCAGATTGTTGTATCTGGCAAACTCCAAGAGTCATAGACCCTTGTAATTTGTCTCGTTGTTGCAGTGTCTCCCAAGTTGTGGTGAGCATCTTGGCCAACCTTGGCATTCCAGTCGCCTTGTACTATGACTATGTCCTTCCTCGGTACTTGGTCAAGGACAGCCTGCAGATGTTCCTCGACTTTGCTATCGTCATAGTCTGATGTTGGGGCATAGGCCTGTATGATGGTTGTATTGAAGGGGGCTGCTCTCAGACGGATGGTAATGTGTCTACTGGAGACTGGGCGGCAACCTAAGGCAGGGACTTGAATGTCTTTGTGGACCCATAAATCAACGCGACCTCCCCCCTCCCCCCGCCCCCCCCCCCCCCCCCCCCCCCCGACGGTCGTTTACCTGCCTATCATCTCTCCAGCTGAAATAAAGCTTGTGGCCTTTGTCGACCGTTGTTTCAACTAGGTTTGCATATACTAAAAATGTTCCATCGATAGTAGTCCATCTCGTGGGCCAGTTTTTTTTTCTAATTTTTCATCTGCAGTTAGGGTCCGGACATTCCAGGTTCATATGACGGTGTTGTCTCTCGTGCGGATCTTGCTAAGTTGTCCAACAGTAACCCACTTATCACCTCGGTTCTGGTGACCAACGGAAGGCGCGGTCCTTGGTGACCCGGGCGAAGACCGATCCGGTATGGAGTGAGTGGTGTCTTGGGCAAAAAAGACCTGGCTGGGCCCAATCCTCTCCAGGCTCTTGGCAACAGCCGAAATCCCCGAGTACAGTGTGACTCGCCTTGGCCCAGAGCACGTGGTCGCTGAAACCATACTTAACGTGAGGTTCCTCCGCCCTGGCCGGTGACTTCTGTAGAAGACTTTTGCCCAGTGATGCCGTGCTGACATCACCCCTGTCGCCTCTTACGACACGCCGGGAGTCGTTGGGTCTATATTGTTCAGTGCTTGAACCCACAGGACACGTCATCACAATTGTGGACTAAATTCTTCACTGTCATAGCAATATACCGTAACCCTGGATATGCCGTCAAAAACCATTGTTTTGTCAACATCGGCACATGGATTGGAGACTTCAAACAGAGAAGATGTGCTATCAAACAATCAGCAAAACCTTCATCCGAGAACGAAGAATGGGAAACATTTCAAGGGAGCAGACCAGGCCTAGTGCGGAGCGGCTAGAAAATTCCAAGAAGGCGAGCGCCGAATTGGGAACAGCCGTTGGTCTGACAGGGGCTGATTGCCCGGATGGTCGAGGTGTGAGCCGTTGACCGTTGCAAACATGCTGATGCAGACGTGGGCTAATTGTCCAGAGGTCCAGCCATATCTGTGATGTCGCGCGTAGGCCGACAAAAGCAGGGTGTCGGAGAGGTGACCATGATGTACGGTATCATGCACGGCCTCGTCGACTTTTCCCAACAGGGACTTGTGCGTGGAGCCCACTGCGGCACCAAAGCACTAGGGGCCACAACATGAAACTCTTGGTACCCCACACTAGAACGGAGGTGTACAATCACTCCTTCTTCCCATCAGCTACCAGGTTATGGAACTCATTGAGCGCTGAATCAGCATCAGCTTCGTCTGTTTGCGTCCTTCAGGGCATCGCTGGCAGACTGGAGCGTACACATCCTGTGATGAATACCCCATGTGTGTACATATGTCTTAAAACAATTAAAAAAAACACAACACAATCACACACACACACACCCACACACACGCGCACATACACACACACACACACACACAAACAGCCAGACTGCCTCACTCCTACATTCTTAAAGAGAGTTTTTGCCTGATTTTAAAGCTATTAGCAGCCTTCACTGCGCACGCCAAAGTAGCAGAGTCATTTTCTCGAAATCCTCAGTATTACGACGAAGAAGAATTAAGAAGAAGATCGCAGACCGTGTCTCATCTTTCAACTAAGGTTTGGATGTTAGGGATCCAAAATAAGCCCGTACTGGGATGGGCTTTTATTTATCTTCTTCACCTTCTCATACTACAACTATTCATATTATCGAGAGCTCGAGTTCTACAATTCATCTAGACGCGCCACTAAAAACGGAATCATCTTGATCGTATCAACTCATTGCCGGTGAAAGCTTAGACTCTCCTATTCATCATCAACCGTATCCGTAAATCCGAACTTCTTCGACTCGGGTAGTATGTTTTAATTATACAATGAGGGTTAACGTTTATTAAATGTGTTTATGTAAAAGCAATGTTTCCTTCTTTTATTGTGTATGCTTGTGCAAGTTTTGAATGGTAAAAATTAAGGTACGAACACCATGCCTATTCAATTCAATTGAACGATTTTCATTATGGTTTCCGTACTATTACGCATATACAATATAAAACCGCAACAGCCTGCATTTATGTATGTATGTATTTATGTATGCATGTATGCATGTATTTATGTAGGTTAAATCATTGGTTTATTCATTCATTTTAGGTACAATGCTGTGGAAAAAAATGCTGTCCTACCTATACTACGTTTGTAGATTGATCAAGGGCGAGCAGAAATGTAGTAGAGATACTAAGGTAAAGGTTAGTTTGAACTCCTTGTACATACTTATTTTGGCGTTAGTATGTCAGTGTTAACCTTTGGCCCTGGAGGGAAATGAGAGGGGAGGGAAGAGGGGGAGTGGTGAGGCGATATGGGTAGGAATGTATTTAAGTACGAGGGGACATCGTAAAATTTTGATATTTATAGTCCTACTGTTAAAACTATGTATTTTCTTTCAAGTGCTTTTTCAAATTTTTAACTTAACCGTAATTTGGAGGTCGTAGGGGCACCACAGTGGATCGTTTAACCAGCATACTCCATCTTTCCCTGTCCTCAGCAACTCTGATGGTTTTGCTCAGTGTCAAACCAGTCCATCTCGAATGTTGTCATCCCACATCTTTTTCGGTCTTTCTCTTTTCTACCTCCTTGCACTGTGCCTTGCAGGATAGTCTTTGCAAGACCTGATGATCTGGTGACGTGGCCATACCATCGAGTTTTCCGTTTTTTTCACCACTGTGAGCAGGTCATCGTGTTGTCCAATGGCTTGTGTGATGGTCTGTCGGACTTCGTCGTTGGTGATGTGCTGAGTATAGGAAATGCCCAGAAGTCTTCTGTATCACCTCATCTCCATGCTTTGTATTCTTCGTTGTAGATTTGCTGTGAGGGTCCAGGTATCGCAAGCGTATAGGAAGATGGATTTGACAAGGGAGCGCAGCGAAACATGAACCTTCACAGCAGACCTACTACGAAAAATACACCAGAGCATCAGGCCTTGCAAAGACCATCCTGCAAGGCACGGTGAAAGGAGGCAGAAGAAGAGGGAGACCAAAAACGAGATGGGAGGACAACATTCGAGAATTGACTGGCCCGACACTGAGCGAAGCCATGAGGGTTGCTAAAGACAGAGAAAGATGGAGTACGCTGGTTAAACGATCATCTGTAGTGCTCCAACGATTTTCGAGTTACGGGATAGGATAGGATTATGGACAGTACAATGAGCGCATTTAGCTCAGTGGTGTACACCGTGCACTCCAATGTCAGGCGATAACATTGCAGCGTGTACAGGGGAAGGGGGGGGGGGGGGGGGGGGAAAACAAATAAGATAAGGTAACATAACAATTTTATTTTGCAAGGGTAAGAGTAAGCGCTGGATGCGCTTTTATACATTTTGTCCTTGGGGCTTTAACAATAACTATTAAATAAAACTCAAGGTTATATAAATTACATCATGAAACAATAATAAATACACAAAGTCTGTGGGTTCGGGTAGTAAATAGAATAGACCCAACGTTTCCCGGCGTGTCGTAAGAGGCGAATAACAGGGGTGAAGTTAGCACGGCATCACTGAACGAAAGTCTTCTACACAGATGTCACCGGCCAGGGCGGAGGAACCTCACGTTACTATAGGTTCAACGACTACGTGCTCAGGGCCAAGGCGTCATGTATTCGTGGATTTCGGCTGTGGCCAACAGCCTTGGAGAGGATTGGGCACCGCCAGGTCTTTTTTTTGCCCAAGACACACTACATGATGAAGTCATCAAAAGCCTGTATGACAAGGCTACCAGTGCAGTCCTCCATAACAGCGTCATCGGGAACTGGTTCAGACCAACAATCGGTGTGCGTCAAGGATGCCTACTCTCTCCAACACTCTTCAACATCTTCCTATAGCGCATCAAGTCAGATGCTCTTGCAGATCATGAAGGCACAGTCAGCATAGGGGGTAGAGCAATCTCCAATCTTCGTTTTGCGGATGACATTGATGGATTGGCTGGAGAGGAACAAGAACTTGAACTGCTGGTACAGAGGCTTGACACCACCTCCAGAGCTTATGGAATGGAAATAAGTGCAGAGAAGACCAAAATGATGACCAACAACATTAACACCAATGGCATCAACACGGACATCAAAGTCCAAGGCCAATCCCTCAAAATAGTGCCTCATTAGATACAATCATTTTCAAATAAATGAAATCGAATTAATGGTGTTAATATGAATCAACAACATTAACAATTAATGTGTATTTAATTTTTAATGTGTTTCAGGAGCCGTGTTCTAAATGATGTAAATTTAGATGCTGGAGTGCGGAGATCTTCAGGAAAGTTATTCCTCAAAGTGGAACGGGAATAAGCTAGACTAGTTTTGAAGAGATCAATATTATTCTTGGAATTGGAACATTTAATTTTGTACATAATCTGGCAGTTTTGTTTTGTTTTGTTTTTTTTTAAAGAGAAGAAAGATACGAAGGTGCATTGCCAGAAAGGACCTTTATTAAATTTTAGTCTGTCGGTTAGAGGTAGAATATTTATCCGTGTATACTCGTCTGGAAAGATTTTTTGTTTAAGAATAACTTGTTTAATTGCACGTTTGTGAATTCTAATTAAAGTCTTCGTTGCATTGCCACTAGCAGAATCCCAAATAGTAGAGGAATAATCTGTGACGGTGGGTCTATTGTTGCTGGGCTCTGCACAATGGAATGCTATTACCCATTCGTCTTTAGTCTATGGGGATCGCTAGTAATCTCCCTGTGACTTAACTTAATACCTTTATTTGTTTAACTCGGTCGGTGTTTAGGCTGGGGTACAGAGATAGTTAGAAAAATGGTAAAAGATCACTGTCACACTAGCTCTCACACGGCTATGAAACATAGGTAGTCCAGCTACTTGATAACAGTAAATATCACACATTTATTTCCTCTACTCTATACACAATCTTTGAAGTACGAAACTAACTTAAAAGTTCAAATGTCAATGCGAATGGTTCGCTTCTTGAGAGTTCTAGGCAGCTACTTTATCATCATCGGGCACTGGATACTTTCTGCCCTAATGCTCAGAGTTCTGGAAGAGTGGACTACTGTGGTCCTTTGATACCAGATTTAGTGCACTGTTTGGAGAGGCATTTAACTGTGTGGTCGAAGCGCTGCGTTGTGGTTGCTTCCTTGATAAGCTGTGTTGTTGTGGAGTCTTCTCCGTGTGGCTAGACTGGTGAGCTCTCGATGCTCAGTGCATGAGATGCCTCTGCAGACCAACGTTTAGCGACGACTTGTTTTTGTCTTTCGCCGGGTTGGGCTCACGATACAATGCCTGCTGGTCTTTTTGACAATGTCAGGCCGTGGCTAACTTGATTGAATTCAAATTTTCAACAAGCCCTGCTTCCCTAGTCTGTCAGTGGAGAGATTTTCTAGAGTGTAGCTGTGTACTGCTCTCAGCTTGAACGCAGAATGAATCTTCTACCTCTCTGCTTGAACCAGGCAGAACTGGTCCACCTAAGCTAGCTGTGTTCTGATTGGCTGTAAACTCTGATTGGATGTAAAATCGAGGAGCTCTAACGTAAGCTGCGATGATGTCACTACACTGCGCGGTCGTCACTATAGGCTACAACTGTGTTACACTGACTAAACAAGGCAAAAGCTTAAACTGTGCTGTGTTTAAATCTCGGCTCTTGTTACATAATCAATAAATGATTGAATATGACCGGAATAAAACAGTTTACGAGAATGTATATTTAATAAATTCTTTATCCTTGATAATTGGTAATTCCTTTTAGAAAGTTTTATTAATATTTGAAATGTGTTTTACCCAGGACAAATTAATATTTAAAGTTACAGCAAGAAGCTTATGACATTGTACTTCAGCAAATATTGTATTGCAAATTTTTTATGGAAGAAGTTTTATAGATACATTTTGTCTTTTCTGTCTTGTTGTAATTAGCATGGATTTTGTTTTGTCTGGATTGAGGGCCATGTGGTGTTATTCACTCCATTCCTGTAGTTCACTAACCCATTTTTGTAATGATGAGAGATTATTCAAGTCTGTTCTTTGAGAATGTAATGTAGTATCATCAGTGAAGAGTTTACAAGAAGTAGAAATATGAAGGGGAAGATCACTTATGTAGATAGAAAATAACAAAGGTCCTAAAACAGTTCCTTACGGTACTCTAGCTGTAACAATTTCAAATTGTGACTTTTGGTTATTTACATAAACACACCGTTCTCTGTCAGAAATGAACGATTTAAGAAATTCAAGAGATTTTGAATGAATGCCATATAGTTTTAGTTTACGTAGAAGAAGGTCATGGTCTATTACATCAAAGCTTTTGCGAAGTCAGCAAATAATGTTCCAGAAAATGGTCCCTTATTAATATTATTTAGCCATTGTTCTATCATAGATGTAGTATCTGTGTGACAAGAGTGCTTAGCTCTGAAACCAGACCGATTTTCATGTAAGAGGTTGTTTTCAGTTAAGTGATCAAGAATATAATTATTTATTTGCTTTTCAAGAGGCTTAGAGAGAGTAGAAAGAATCGAAGTAAGCCTATCGTTTGATGGGTCAGTGCTATCACCATTCTTGAAAAAGGGTATATTATAACCTTAGCGTTTTTGAACATTATAGGAAAATATGTTTTGTCTATGCATAGGTTGTATATATACGTTAAAGTGTCAGTAATAAATGACGCAGGCAATTTTAATATTTTACTATCCAATTCATCAACTCCTCTTGAATTTGTTTGCTTAAGGTTTCTTAGTGCTGTATGTACAAATTCTAGTATTCTACAAGGAATGTCTAGTTTGTTTTTAATGTTCTAAAAATGACAAAAATTTGCTAATTTTCCTAGATTGATTTCTTTCGATTTGTCAATAGTAATAATCCTATTAGACGTTTTAACAAAATGTAAATTCAGAGTATCAGGTGAAATAGCTTTAATTACTGTTTATATACTTGATTTGTTTGTTCAGTGATTAATTGCTTTCCAAATAATTTTAGATCTTTTGGACGATATGAAATTTTGAATAAATGTTATCTTTTTTTTTCTTTTGATTGAAGTTACTGCATTTCCCAGTTTTTTGTATTCGTCTTTACCACTTTAAAAAAAATCTTTAAATTTATGGCATTTTGCAGTTTTGTGTCTAGCCATGGAGGTTTAGAATAGTTCTTAACTCTTTTGGTGTATATATAGGAGCATGTTTATTGTATATATTCATAAATGTGCCAATGTAACGGAGGGTTTTTTTGTGTATTATAATCTAAATAAATATATGTATAACTACTTTTGGTATATTGAATGAGTGTGTGGGTGTGGCTGTCTGACGCTCAGTATAAAGGAGTGTGTTCTATCTCTGTTTACTTTACTAACATCTCATCCTTCACCACACACATGCTTTCAGACAAGGACAAAGTCTACACAATTGTTTCTCTTTGCCCTCCTGTTATACTATTTCTCATTCAATTATAAACATACACAATAAACCATCTTCACATACACTAAATTCCACAGATACATTAAATCATACAATTCTTTCCAGCATATAAATGAATTCACACATACGATAATTAAGTGCATACAGTTATTGTATTAATTTCACCCAGTTAGGTTGATGAGTGCACACCGTTTACTCAGTCAGTTCGCGCAGTTCTTTCTGTTAAATGCACTCAGTTACTTACAGAGCTCAACACTAGTAGAAGTCGTTGTCCCTTTCTGAGGACGTCACTCGACTCTACTCTGTTCATTAGCACCGACACAAATATCTCACTTTAAATATTTCACTTTGATGACTTGGAGACACAGAAGTCACAGTTTTTATTTACTGACCTATTTCACGGATCAAGCACTCCAGGCGCGGAATTATTAGCCGTCGCTGGAGTCACAGCCACCCACACTGAAGACGCTGCAGATGTCTTCGTGGCGTCGATCCGGAGATTTACTTCGGCACCGTTGTTGCAATTCTGCACCAGTGATGGTATCCGAAGGAGAGGCAAGGCAAAGATGGGGTCCACATCCGGTCAGGCCAGTGATGTCATGGGGACCAGATCCATCCGCCGCACATCAGGGGTTCTTTGCTCCGTAACCGCCCCGCTGTATACAACATGTACACAATCGTAAATTTTCGCTCTTATCCTTAAAGAGACTGTATGTCTTTATAGCTCACATTGAGCAAGGATCATTTCCCTTTGTAGAATGTCTCTACACGCCACCACAATCACTACAATCACTATTATCAGCATTCCTGTGACAATACCTAGTATAGCCACTTTACACACACTGCATAGGCTACACACAATGGACTATGAGACAAATATTACAAACACAGCTCACCTCATTTTATAACATAGTTATACCCATTCATTCATCAATAGATATTCAAATTACACAACTGAAATACGTTCCTATTTCAGCCCCATATCTTCACATATGAATGAATATAAAAATGGTATCATAATTACAAACTGAGTCACACATACATGTATACACATGATCAAATAAATATTGACATGAGTTATCGAACTTTGTTTTCAAACATGGGTTCGTCTGTACCCTAAACGTACTACTTTACAAAAAGCAATATTCTTCCTTCTTCGTAAGGATAGCTTAGCAGTTCATAATAAATACCACTAATAATAATAATAATAAACAAATACCTGTATTCTTATACAGCTAAAGTCCTAAAGAAACAGGTCTTTCCAGAGCACCCACAAAAAACGTCCTCTCGCTTAGGCTGATGTATAGTCTCTGCTCTAACAACAGTTCACAAACTATTCGAAAAATTACGCAGTGACGTCATCACGTCTTCATACACAAATGTGTACGAACTGCGGTCAAAACGCGTTCGTTACACTACCCCCCTCCCAAAGAAAAAAAGAACCGACCGAGGTTATTTTTTACAAGTTCTGAGGATAATGTCAAAACACAGCAACGACCACGAAACCTTGATCTATGGAACCGATTGATCACGATCAGCGCGTGACAACAGATCTGCGAACACATTCTGTGTACCTGGAAGTGGTTCAAGAGTGAATCTGAACTATTGTAAGGACATGAACCATCATCCTGGATAACGCCAATACCTACTGTAGGGACAGTATGCTTATCTGTAGAAACATCCACATGAGAAACACAACACTGAGGTTCCACAACCTCGACATCTGGAAGCAAAAAAGTAGAAATGGAAGCTTTCGGTTTACGACCGAACAACCGATCAAAAAGACTGAAACCTGCACTTCCTGACGCCAATTCTCTACATTCGAAGAGCAACGTAGGAAGATAGCGATGCCGAGCTTTAGGTTGAGAATGAACAACCTTTCGAAGCATAGATTTCAAAGTGCCATGAAACCGTTCAACAGTACCATTTGCTTGAGGATGGTAGGGAGAAGTACGTATGGCTTGAGTACCACACAAAGCATGAAACTGTTTCATCAAATCTGAGTTGAACTGAGAACCTTGATCTGAAAGAATTTCCTTGGGAAAACCTAACCTTGAAAAAATACTCATCAAAGCTTCAGCAACAGCAACAGAAGAAATGTCTTTCATAGGAACAGCTTCGGGAAACCTAGTAGCTAAGTCAATCAAAGTCAGAATATATCTGTGACCTTCAACAGATGGAGGAGACAAAGGCCCAACTAGATCAATAGCGACCCTCTCGAATGGAGTCGAGATAAGAGGCATAGTCGCCAAAGGAACAGGGGGAACTTTTCCTTTTGAAATTGTCTTCTGGCAAATGTCACAAGTGTGAACATAAGCACTCACATCAGCAGAAACACCAGGCCAAAAGAATTGGGAAAGAATCCTAGTCAAAGTTCTACGAACTCCACAATGACCTGCCAAAAGTTGATCATGTGCAGCAATCATGACTGAAGTGCGAAGTTTTTCAGGAACGACAACCTGATACAAAATATCCTTGGATTTCTGGTACCTTCTGTACAAAATATCATCTTTAAAATAGAAAGTATAAGTAGCAGAACCAACAACCTTTTCTTCACCTGAAACAGCTAACTTAAAACAACCTTGCAAAGTAGCATCACCTTTCTGCAACTGAATAAGTTCAACACGAGTGACCTTCAAGTCATCGCACACAGTGACAAGAGGTTTGTGCGGGAGATCCTGCTTCCTAGCCTGAGCACGAGTAGTGACAGCAGCAACAGGGACATCAGCAGCAGCAGCAACTTTGGTATCTTGGGTCTGCTGAACAATCAAACCTGGAATATTTCCTACAATCAAGTCAGCAACTGGATCCTCAAGAACACAACAAACCAACTCTCCAACAAAATATGGGCAAGAAACAACAACTTTAGCCTGCTGATAAATGTTTATCTCTCCACCAAAAGTTTTACAACGAACAGTACCTGGTACATACTGCTCATCAGAAACCAAACGTTTTCGAACACCACAAATGGTAGCACCCGTGTCTCGCAGAACTGAGCAAGCAGTAGAATTTACAGTACCAACTTCTAAATGCAAGTGACCAGGTGTCTGATCAAAAACAGAACAAACAACTTCAGAGTCTACAGGGACAACTGCACAACCTGAGCTTGATTTATTAGTCTTATCATCTGAAGCTGTGGCTTTCATTACAACAAAGGGACAAGTTTTTCTAGTATGACCACCAATGTTGCAAACAGGGCAAGGATTTTGACTATTTCGAAGGGGACATTGTTTAGGACCATGACCTTTACCATCACAAAGAGGGCAATTATCAAAATTGGTGTAAAATGAACCACCTCCACGTCCACGTCTATAAGATCCCCGAGTTTGATCAAAACGACCTTCGACCTTTTGGTTCGAATCTGTGTATGTTGGGTCTTTCTTTTGAAAACCACCACGATTTCTCCAATAGCCACGACCTCGATAGTTTGAGTAACCACCGCGAGAATCTGCAGAGCCAGCAGCAGCTTGCGATTCCTCAGCTACATCAACTGATCCTACTGAACCGAAAATTGTAGCAGCCGATTTACGTGCTAAGTTCTTTCCGGGACGAGGAAGACGATAACTTTCAGCGGTTTTAACCATATCATCCAATGTGACAAGTCCACGCTCGCGAATGAAAGTAGCGAGATCTTGTGACACACATTCCAGAAACTGTTCACCTAACACAAGATTCATTATTCCTTGCATGTTTCTAGGAACACCGGACAAAGCTATCCACCTATCAAACAATCTGTTCAATTCAATACCAAATGTTTGGAAAGGTTCGTTTGAGTCTGGTCGGACTTCACGGAATTTCTTGCGAAAACCTTCAGCAGTACACTGGAACTTCTTAAGCAAATTGTCTTTCAATGTTGGATAATCAACCTGACCATTTGCAGCAAGACTGTGGTATAAGTTCAGTGCATTACCTTCTAACAAAGCTGAAAGAAATGTAACCCATTTGCTTCTATCCCAGCCAAGGGCTGTAGCATGAGTCTCAAAACGAAAAAGGTATGAATCTATGTCATCTTGTCTTTCTTTGAAAAGAGGCAACTTGGGGTAAACAGGTCTAGCACCAAAAGAAGTACTATCTCTACCTCTGTTTCCAAAACCCGTATCTTGTTCCTCAGGTCTCTGTTCAGAACGTAACTCAAGTTCCTTTTGTTTGGTTTTCTCTTTTTCTAGTTCAACTTTCCCTTTTTCTAACTCAACATCTGCTTGTTTTTTAGCTAATTCAACATCTGCTTGTTTCTTTGCTAATTCAATCTCCAAAGTTTTCTGTTTTGTTTCTTCTTCTAATTTTTTTTCATCTCTTACTTTTTGTCTTTCAATACGATCAAAACATTCCTGTACATATTTCCCACGTTCTTTTTCAGGAATACCCAAAGTTGTAGCTTGAGCAATAAAAGATTGGAACAACTGATCATAATCATCAGACATGGCTAAGTACAATGTAGATCAACAATCAACCAAAAAAAAAAATTACTATAAAAGTATCAAAGTGTTCAACCAGTAAATCAATAAAATATCAAAATATCAACAATGAAATGGTCAAATGCAATCAATCAAACAACTATAAATTGCTCAATGAATCTTATGAAAACAATTAAGGTTTTTTCAAAAGCAGCTTTTCAATACAATGCACAATTCAAGTTATAATGAAAGCAGTCAAGTCTTAATGTAAACAAACAAATTATATATTATATTATCCAAATATGTTTTACAAGTTGTGAAGCAATGACAAAAAATCTTTTTAAATATCAAATGGAATACACCGAGTCAATATATTCACAACATATGTTGAAGAACTTCAACTGAAGTTGATAATAAGCACAATGAATATACAGTGAAAGATTAAATTACTAAGTTAAGTTTGTATCCAAATATTTGTTCAAACAGTCTTTTAGTTTTAAAGTATGATAATATTATTATGCATAATCACAGTAATGAATCTATTCACAAGTATTTAAAGTTTATATTAATGTCAATAGGAATTAAAAAAAAAATTAAATAAATTTCTAAGTCAAATAAAATATATCAACGCTCAACCATTCACAATCAAAATTGTTACCTCCCTTTCCCCAAGAGAATAATTATATAAACAGTGTAAAAAAACTATCCTAATGAAAAATATATACAATGCCCACAAAGGAAATATTATTTAAACAAAGTTATTAAATAAAGAATTATGAAATGAGAAAAAAAAACAATTAATTCTCAACACAATAAGCACTAGAACTAAATAATACTATAATACCAAGCTGACGGCCAAAGGAAAATAAACTCAACAAATTAACAAAGTCTTATGAAGATTAATTTTATAAATAATAAAAATTAAATACTGTCACACTAACTACTATATTATTCTATATCCAATTAAATTCAAAGTCAAACAGAATTACTAAACCAAATAAAATCACAAACAAAACTATCAGCACTAACAATCCAACATGAACCAAAGGAAACAATGTATCAACAACTAAACTAAATCAAGGGAAACAACTTAACAACAGTAAGCTAAATCAAGGGAAACAATTTAACAAGACTAACCAATTATAACCACATACATAAATACAGAATATTACAATATCAAAATCAATGCAAATCAAACAACACAATGAATAAATAAAGCAAAGTAAATTAAATGGGGCTGAAATCCTAACACTATAACCTACTTAAAATAAGGGCAAAGAGACATACACCCAAGCACACGCATGAAAGGACAGAACCCTACACAGCAAAGAACTAACAGAAAACAAACAATCCCACTAACAGAAGAACAGAGCTGAAAATAAGAAAATAGCAACCCGCAGACAGAAACAGAATTAAATCCTTAGTGCCCAGAAACTGTACACAGGCACAGCCGTTACACTGGAGACGGCATTGTCACACAAAACAAAACATCACAGTCATACACAATATAATCAAGAAGTCCAAGGGAGATAAGCCCACTAGTCTAACTGTATATAAATATAATAACTAGTGGTGCCCTCAATAAATATAAATATGTATGACTTAATGCTAACTAACACAGAGAGAGTCTAGGGTCACCAAATGTAACGGAGGGTTTTTTTGTGTATTATAATCTAAATAAATATATGTATAACTACTTTTGGTATATTGAATGAGTGTGTGGGTGTGGCTGTCTGACGCTCAGTATAAAGGAGTGTGTTCTATCTCTGTTTACTTTACTAACATCTCATCCTTCACCACACACATGCTTTCAGACAAGGACAAAGTCTACACAATTGTTTCTCTTTGCCCTCCTGTTATACTATTTCTCATTCAATTATAAACATACACAATAAACCATCTTCACATACACTAAATTCCACAGATACATTAAATCATACAATTCTTTCCAGCATATAAATGAATTCACACATACGATAATTAAGTGCATACAGTTATTGTATTAATTTCACCCAGTTAGGTTGATGAGTGCACACCGTTTACTCAGTCAGTTCGCGCAGTTCTTTCTGTTAAATGCACTCAGTTACTTACAGAGCTCAACACTAGTAGAAGTCGTTGTCCCTTTCTGAGGACGTCACTCGACTCTACTCTGTTCATTAGCACCGACACAAATATCTCACTTTAAATATTTCACTTTGATGACTTGGAGACACAGAAGTCACAGTTTTTATTTACTGACCTATTTCACGGATCAAGCACTCCAGGCGCGGAATTATTAGCCGTCGCTGGAGTCACAGCCACCCACACTGAAGACGCTGCAGATGTCTTCGTGGCGTCGATCCGGAGATTTACTTCGGCACCGTTGTTGCAATTCTGCACCAGTGATGGTATCCGAAGGAGAGGCAAGGCAAAGATGGGGTCCACATCCGGTCAGGCCAGTGATGTCATGGGGACCAGATCCATCCGCCGCACATCAGGGGTTCTTTGCTCCGTAACCGCCCCGCTGTATACAACATGTACACAATCGTAAATTTTCGCTCTTATCCTTAAAGAGACTGTATGTCTTTATAGCTCACATTGAGCAAGGATCATTTCCCTTTGTAGAATGTCTCTACACGCCACCACAATCACTACAATCACTATTATCAGCATTCCTGTGACAATACCTAGTATAGCCACTTTACACACACTGCATAGGCTACACACAATGGACTATGAGACAAATATTACAAACACAGCTCACCTCATTTTATAACATAGTTATACCCATTCATTCATCAATAGATATTCAAATTACACAACTGAAATACGTTCCTATTTCAGCCCCATATCTTCACATATGAATGAATATAAAAATGGTATCATAATTACAAACTGAGTCACACATACATGTATACACATGATCAAATAAATATTGACATGAGTTATCGAACTTTGTTTTCAAACATGGGTTCGTCTGTACCCTAAACGTACTACTTTACAAAAAGCAATATTCTTCCTTCTTCGTAAGGATAGCTTAGCAGTTCATAATAAATACCACTAATAATAATAATAATAAACAAATACCTGTATTCTTATACAGCTAAAGTCCTAAAGAAACAGGTCTTTCCAGAGCACCCACAAAAAACGTCCTCTCGCTTAGGCTGATGTATAGTCTCTGCTCTAACAACAGTTCACAAACTATTCGAAAAATTACGCAGTGACGTCATCACGTCTTCATACACAAATGTGTACGAACTGCGGTCAAAACGCGTTCGTTACAGCCAAACCAATATGATAAAGCAATATCAGGTTTAGTAAAGTTATAAACATTTGAGAGAGCGCTGTTGCTGAGGTCAAAGAAAAAATCATCTTTAATAAATTTGGAAAAAGATCTTTATGTTATTGTTTGATGTCCTGGTTTGGGTATTTTAGCTCCTTTCTTTTTCCAGGTTAAACAAACAGAATAATGATCACTGCAAGCTTGATTGATTGATTTATTGTTGCTTTAGGTCCAGCGGACTCCTCCGAGCCAAATCAGGACCGATCACTGCAAGCAAAGACTGGTACACAAACTTCTACAACATGCGTCTTGTTATTTGTATATATGTTATCAATGAGTGTGCTAGAAGTCGCAGTTACTCTGGTTGGTCCTGATACTAGTTGTTCAAAGTTGCACAATTTAATAGTATCGGTCCATTATTAGGTTTAAATAGGTCAATATTAAATCCCCCAAGATTAAGAAATCTTTAGATTCTAATAACAAAGCATCGATCATTGAAGTAAAGTTATTAATCCAGTACACATGTACATCAGGATGCTTGTATAAGAATCCGACGATGATTGGCGCTGAATGTTTTATATTTATTTCAAGCCAAATAGACTCAACTTGATGCTGCTCAAGGTAATGCAGACTCTTCAAAATAGGCGTTTCACTATTGTATATTAATAAACCAATTTCTTGATTTCTTGTTGTATGATGTATTAATAAAGAATAACCTTGTATCGCCAATTTAGAATCAACAGTCTTAGTGCATAACCAAGATTCTAAAAAGCCAATTATATGAAATGGTGTATTATGGTTGTTTAAAATTGATGCTATTTCATGCGTTTTGTGGATTGCATGACATAATATTAAGATGGTAAAAAGGTAAAAGGTAAAGGTAGTCACATAGCCTTGTGGCCGTAGGGGAGCGTGATGTTGGAGATCACACTTTTCTTGGGCCAGCGTAATGAGGGTGATGCCCATCTCTCTCCCTCGCTGCTTTACCTTCCCCACCCTTAAGAGAGTAGGTACTCAGTCACAGTTGAGTCAACTGGGGGCGTCGTTATTTGTCGCTTCACGTTTTTGCGGTCACCCATCCAAGTGCTAACCGTACTGGACGGTGCTTAACTTGCGACACAGTAGCGAGTGCTCCAACCACTGCGCTATACGACACCCCATATTAAGATGACCAATTCGAAAACCATCTTTGGAAGGCCATGTTGTAAGTGACATTTCTTATACAGGGAGGTAACACAATGGAGGAAGGTGGGCCAGGATTGGGGGAGGAGGTTTTGCAGAAAAATTAGATGTAAAAAATGACAGTAGTTGGAAGAAAGGGGGGATGGATGGGTGCGAAAGAACCAAAACAGCTACAATATAATTATATATCAAATTATAAGGGAATTGGCATCAGCAATTAAAATTAACAACAAATACTAGATTCAGTAAATGGGAATGTCAAATCATAGTTAAAAGACAGAGAGAGAGAGAGAGAGAGAGAGAGAGAGAGAGAGAGAGAGAGAGAGAGAGAGAGAGAGAGATTCATTGCTTACTGGGTCCAGCCGACTGGAAAGAGCCGAATCAGGACCACAAAATCAAATACCACAACTTCGCTGAAAGAGGACTCACCCCTGATCCGCATAAAAGATCTGCCGAAACAACCCTAGTGGTAACACTGAAGGCACTCCACCAGCCGGTCACTTTAAAATAAAGACATCCCATGCAGGGGACGTTGAGGCATATTAGCTTACTCTAATTTATCGAACCCCCGTTTACAAAAACAAAATAGAATACAAACATCATTATAAAATAACAAAACACATACATATAAAACTAAAGGCCTACATTGCCAAATAATAACATCATAGGAAGCCCCAGTGATCATTTGGCAAAAAGCGTCCAATATATCCAAGCAGATCCAACAGACCTCACACACAAATGAGGAGTTTTGTCCCGGAAGAGTTTTCAAGAAAAAAAGGTAGGTGACTGGTCTAGCAAAGAAGAAGATAGTATAGTAGATTGGTAGAACAGAGTAGGAATGAGAAAGAACAAAGGAGAAAGACAGCGACAGTGGGAATTTAAAGCAGTAAATTTCCAAAAAGTGGGGATACTATTTATACTGAACCCCCTGGCACCCAAACGGGTCAAATAGAGAGAGAAAGTGAGTGAGAACAAAACCTAATAATATAAAATATATATGATTACAAATTTAAGGTTACACAAGGGTTTCTATCATAAAGAAAAAATGCGCAAGGATATTATTAGAAATGTTACAGTCTGGATGTATATAATGAAGAGGAGGGGAGAGGATCGAGTACAAAAGTGTTATGTGTTTGAGTGTAGGCTAGGCATGTCATGTTTGAATTTTGACTGCACCTACTTTATTCACTATTAAAAATAAACTACAATACAAGATATACAATCAAGTTACTAGACCTAGAAACACTTAGTTTAGGAGTCGGAAAAGGTATTCAAAAAGTATGTTTTTTTCCCTTGTCGTTTAGGGGTGAGGAACACAGCGACTCAACCAAAGCTTTTTTAGTTTTGAGGTAAGGTCAGCCAGTCTAGCTATATGTGACGGTGGGTCTATTGTTACTGGGTTCTGCACAATGGAATGCTATTACCCACTCATCTTTGTCTGCGGGGATCGGCTAGTATAATCGCCCTATGACTAATCTTAATACATTTATATATTTAGCTCGATCTGTGTGCGGATAGGGTTATAGAGATAGGAAGAAAACGGTAAAGATTCACTGACACACTAGCTCTCACACGGCTATGAAACATAGGTAGTCCAGCCACTTGTTAACAGTAAATATCACACATTTATTTCCTCTACTCTATACAAAATCTTCTGATCTCTACACTAACTTAAATGTCCCAATTTCACGTCTCTTCATCAGGGGGCTATGAGTTCTTTCTGTCCTTTTTTTTTTTTTTTTTTTGTCCGGACGAGTAGACTATTGCAGCTCAGTGTTTGTGCACGGTTTCGGAGGACTTAACTTTATCGGCGATGTGCGGTGTTGTTGTCTCTTCTTGATAGTTGACTACGGAGCTAGTGGAGCCCAATGCTCTCGCTGCTCAAGGCTGCAGGCCACGTGTCAGGGTTGCCTCTCTGTAGGATTTCTTCCCTGCCGTAGACCAAGATGCCTGCTCGTCTGCAAAACATGAGACGAATTTCTGCAAAGCCTTGTATACAAAGGTTGTGCAGAACATCTCACTGGTGGCAGAAACAGCCCTCAGTTGAGATCGCATCCACTTATACAAACAAGGGACGTGGTCCACTGAGATCTCCAACATAATTCCTATACATATACCTACATCATGGCTAAACTAAACACATGGAGAAGTAATTAACAAGATACACATTCTCCGATACAGCCACTGGTCTGCAATAATACACATAGGAGAAACAACAGTTGGAAAGTGGGGGCTACCTCGTGGTTTCGCAAACCGTTCGCGGTTCAGCCACGTGGTCAAGCAAAGTTTTACTAACAATCACAATTCTAAAACATGGCAAAACTTCACAAACATAATACAGCAATAATATCAATAAATCACAATGAAACAAACGATTGATCATTTACCTTCTTGACAATGTCAGGCTCCGGCTATACTACGATGAATGATTTTCACCCGTCACCTGCTTCGTCTTTCTGAGAGAGATTTTACAACGTGCGTTCTTCTACCGTGCTGTTCAGACCAAGACTAACTATCCTCACTACGAGAATCGTAACGCCATCTAGTGGGGGTTGCGGGTGATTGGTCAGCTGGATGAGGTCATGGCTTATCTTAGTGAAACTGTTGCCTACACATGTGTAGAACAACCTAACTTCGGTCGTCTGCTAGTCAGCGACTTAACATTCATAGATCAAAGCAGACTGAGGGTTGGAGGCTTGAAGCCTTAGAGCTGGGTTGAACTAGCCTCTCGCGACACTTTAAATAGCTTTGCCCATGCTTCCTTTCCTTTCCTTTCACTGGAAGGGAGGGTACAGGCAAGCTATAAATAGCCCGCAGCAAGCTAAATGTGGAGAGAGGGGCCGGGTAGCTCAGTTGGTAAGAGCGTCTTGCTAGTAACCGAAAGGTCGCTGGTTCGAATCCCGGATTGGTCAACGTGTGATCATATTATTTTCCCCTTTACCAACAACTGGCCCGCTGGTGTCAGTATAAATCGGTCCAGTAGTCACCTATATGCGAAAGTGTCGTGTGACTATAATCTACAAACAACAACAACAAATGTGGAGGCACTAAACAGTGCGGCTCACATAGGCATGAGCTGGTGTGGGAATGACTCTGATATGGGAGGTCTAAAGGTGTCTCATTGTGAAACTGCAGTTACTGTTGCTGCTGACGATCCAGTTGGCTGCTGTGCGCTGATTCGAACTGGCCATGCAGGAGTTGACATGTGCATGACCACCACGATGTTGTAGGATGGTGGACAACATTAACCGTGCTTTCGGGAAGCAACGATGGCTCTCAGTCACGACTGTGCGCTAAGTCGTGTTCCCTAACACGTGACACCGCTTGCAGTAATCATTAATGCCGATGTGTATGACTAGGGTGGTAACATTTGGGTGACCTGTAGACCCCCTTAATGATTTCAGAAGGCTTTCTCGATCTAGTCCGGCTATTGCAATAACTAATTGTGTCTTCTCATCAGCCACTGACACTTTTGCTTCATGCAGGCCTGCTACAACTGAATCTCCCAGAATCAGTGTTTCAGTATTAGAATGGAGACCTGAGAGTTGGGGCCAGTTGGAATCAGCGGAGCCAGTGTTGGCGGTGGACACGGAATTAGTGACAGCACGCGTGCGAGCTGAAGAGCGAGTGGGAGTAGACAAAGGATCAGCAACTGAAACTTCAGAGCACAGGATATTGTCGTCCAATATGACAGAGTCATTGCCAATATTACTGTCACATACGTTCTCAGTCACGGAGATTGGGTGGCAGGGTACGGAAGAGGGTTTTGAGCGAGGCTGAGGTATCTGTTTCAAAACCACCGGGCTGGGGTGATATGTTTTGGTGCGAGGTTGTGGACTGGGTGTGACCGCAGAGCCAGGCTGAGAGAGTTTGGTCTGTACCGTGCATCTCGTTGGAAGTTGTTTTGGTCGGTAATTGCTAGGGCCAGTCTGATAAGTGACGTCTTGTCGCTCTGTGTTCTTCACAAGTGTTTCCAAATCATTCAGTTCTATTTTCATCGCGTATCGTGTTTCTGTGAGAGCAGAACGAAGTGCTGCAATTTCGTCACACAAATTTTACGTTATGCGATTGCATTCGTCAAGACTAACATAGTTATCAAGGCAAATAAGGGCTGGTTCTGTTTGAACCTCAATGCTGCAAGAGGAAGGCGTGACCTGTTGTCCAACCACACCTGCTTCTCCAACAGCTTCCTCAATAGGCCGGATGGGTTGAGAGTTCACATGAATTGCAGCGGTGCTGGCGTTACCTTTTTTTTTTCCATCTGCATCCATGACTGTAGCGAACTAAGTGACAGGATCTTCGACTGCGTTCATGGAGGGTAATAACAGGCAGGGTGATGGCAAAGATGGCTTTACATAGTGACAACATTGTTTCCGCAGTATCCACATCAACAGTGTCATCTTGCATGTCAGGAGCAGTGCCAGAAGACGAGCATACCGGTACATCCTCGGCAGTAGTTGCTGCAACATGTCCTACTGGCCCAGTGATCATGGACTGACGGCGGAAGCGAACAGGGCTTGTCATTATGAGTGGTGTTAAGGATGCAGACCCTGGTCCGAGGGCCTGAGAGTGACCTTCATCAATGACACATGGCAATCATACAAAAAGGACTCGATGTTTGGCTGTATGCTGAGTTGTCTCAGATGGCGTTAGAGGGAGCATTTGTATCCTTTGCCTGGCTTCCTCACGCTTACGCTCACTAAGGTGGCTGTCGAGGGAATTGATCAGTGCTACCAGCGCCTTCAGCTCATACCCGCGCCACGTTGGGCAGAAGCTTCCCTGCGCGAGAACGATGTTAGCGGTGTAGTAGATAGTGATTGTCACACGCTTCTGGCATTCAAATGACACTTTGATTGTTGTTTTAAAAAGCTCTGATGGAAGAGCAAAAGGTAAGCTGTTCAAGTCAGTGAGTGTATCTGGTAGTTCAAGTGGTGTTAGTTGGTCTTTTGCCTGATCATACCACTGAACATCAAATTTAGGTTTGTTACTTTATACCTCTGATAAAGACACATCTCGCAATGTGCATGAGATGGCTGGGAATTTCAAAAGTCTCATCACGTTTAATATCAACCCCAAGTGTCCAGTTGAAAGGTGAGTCATGTACAAACGCCATGGCGCTTGTTGTTGTTGGTTAAAGCACAACAATTACGTGCTTTACATATTCCAGGTATGCCTGCATGTATCTCTTTACATATTCCAGGTATGCCTGCATGTATCTCTTTACATATTCCAGGTATGCCAGCATGTATCACAACGATAATATTCAGAAGATGTGTTCATACAAAGGCGATCATTATATATCATATGTGTGTAGATAGTAATAAACAAATAGGCTTCACTTTTGAAACATTCCCTCCTATGTCATTTCGTTTTCCGGAAGTTTACATGACGCTTTTTGAGAAAGCCCTCTTTCGCAGAGCGCATGGGGTCTTGGCCGACACTTCACACCCTCTGAACAGTGAGTTTGAAATCTTGCCATTGCAGTGCAGGTACAGAGTACCCAAATGCAACAAAGTCAAACGCAGGAACAGCTTTGTTCCTAACGCAGTAAAATGCTTTAATGCGGTAGTCGGGCGGCGCCGAGTACAGCGTTAGGACAGAATCACCCCAGATGGACTATTTTCTGTATATATATGTTAAAACCATAGCTTACTTTACTACAGGCCTACTCAACGCGCAACTGGAGTCTGGGACTGGAGGCCTACTTTGTCTATGTAGATTACATTAGTGTGAGACTTTTCTTTAACACATCATGAAATTAAATTTAAGTTTACTTGTTTATAAGCTTGTAGAAGGCATATTTTATTATATATTTCTTTCAATTTAGGTGATTTTTATTTAATTTTTATCATGGGCTAGGTTGAGTGCAGTAAATCCACTAATATGTGACTGAAAGTAAATAATTATACATGGAAGAATACCAAAATATCTGTAAAATTTCTTTGAAGACTCAAAGAAAAAAACAACCCACCCTATCCCTCCTGTGAGCCGATACATACTTATTTGCTCAAAGCCGAAGCAGTGCTCCCTTGTTTCATACTCATAGAGAGTGATACAAATAATACAAAGAACAGCAAGTAGTTATAGTCAAAAACAAGAACTACACAATTAACACTAACCTGTGTGGTAAGCACAATCATTATTAGGACAGTTTCAGTCGCTTGAGGGAGGGCTCTTTTGTTGAACGGGGCGTAGCAGCTCGGACGTAGTTCTTAAGGAAGATGTTGGTCAGTAACCGGGAATGTCTCTCCTCCATCATAAATTCGAACATGTCCGACAAGGTCAATGCAATCTTCATGAAGGAAGCTCTACACACACAGTCCTTTACTAGGTTGAAAACAATGTAAGAAAAAAATGTCCACTGGCATGCCCTGTCTGATGAGACTTTAAGGCCCCCTCTGTCCAATGACTCCAAGTATCCTCCATACTTCTCAAAATAGAAACTGGTCTGCCCAATTTCCTCTCTCTCTGGGTGCTTGAATGTCACATATCCAGCGATGTACAGCAGTGTGGCCTTAGTTTCCTCGGGAAGGGATCCTTCTAGCTCCTGTAAGTTATCAACTGCCTCACAGCCCTGCTCATGGTCCTTTAGCTCAAAGGCACAATCAGAGCAAGAATGTCCTGGTTCCTCCGACTCAATATCAGCCTTTAGGGACAGCAGCAGCTTGAACCTGTTGATATTGGTCTTTTCCACAACCTGCTGCACGTTTATGAAGTACGTTCCACCTGACCCCTGTCGAAGTTTACTAAACTCTTTTTCGAGGGGGTCAGTGGAAAACTGCCCCAAAAGAACATAGCTGTGACTATTAAGAAGATAGCGACACAGACCTACCAACCCATTGCACGTGTGATGTATTCCCTGGACAGTGTCACGGGTCAGCTGCTTCTTCCTTCTCCCCTGTGGTCCTGCCATCTCCAGGGCCATCTCACCAAAGTCCAGGAGTGTTTGGAGTCTATCATCACCAGGGTCACTAATGGGAGCACGGAGGGGATCCCTGAGGCGTGTGTCCATGGATGTGGCCTTGACATTCACTATGTTCCACCAAGTCAAAACTATCTCGATGAAGCGGGCCGTGTCCTTCACCTCCAATGAATCTACCAGGCGTGGGTGACTTAGCAGAGCCTGATGCGTCTTCTCGCTAAAAACTTTCAGGCACGTTGATACCCTCTGTCTTTCGATGGGTTTGGGCCACACTGCCACCTCTTCCAGGTCAGACATTTTGACAAGCTCACCATCCTCAAGTTTGAATAAGTCCACAAGGTGTTGCCATTTGGCTGTTTTCAACTGACCACTGTCAATGAAGGTCAGCTCCCCGGTGGCCTCTGTCAACCAGTTGTTCCTAATGTTCTTCAGCAGATGAACATAATCAAACAGGAGGAAAAAACCAGCTTCTGTCAGTGATGGTGTTTGTGGAATACATGGGTAGAGCTTGAAGAGGGCCGGCCTGATTACTTCGATTACCATCGCAAATAATGGCTTTCACACTCCCACCAGCTTGCTCAATGGCCTCAAGAGAAAGCCCAACTTGCTCGTGCAGGAACTGTGAGGTGAGTCTTGAAATGGGCAAAATCTTCGATAAGAAATTTGGTCCGCCAAACATACATGATACCATTATACCGAGCACAGTCTTTGCCAAGCTTTTCGGATCGTCAACACTTTTCCCAAAAACACATCCACGATGGAAAAGCATCATCTTTTTCACATACACTTCATCCTGAAGAAGAATGCACTGTTTTTGTAGATCGCTAAGTGAGCTGAATACTGCCGATGAGAAGGCTGACTCACTCAACTTGGAAACTCTTGAGGTGATTCGGGTGAGTGTCTGCACTGATGGTAACTGGAAGTCATGGCGCAGCCTCTCGTACAAACTCCTGGATGTGGCGAAGTACTGGAAAGCTCTCACCACGAAGGCAGGTGAATACACAGGCTTGCCAACTTTCTTGGGTCCCATAGCTTGTAGCTGCTGTTGCAGGATTTCCTTCTTGTTGTCCCTGTCCAAACAGTTCAGATACCTGAAATCAAAGACAAAGTGAACATATTAATTCAGGTGAATAAATAATCATTAATAATCATTTATCTTATCAAGTAAAAAAAAAAGGAGACCACACATACACCCCCACTCTCTCTCTCTCTCTCTCCTCTCTCTCTCTCACACGCACACAGACAAGAAATATAAGCTTATATACTCAGGCAAAATAACAATCATTATAAATCTTTAAAATAAATCTAAAAAAAAGAAAACCACACACATACACCCTCCTCTCTCTCTCTCTCTCTCTCTCTCTCTCTCTCTCTTTCTCTCACTCTCAAAGACAATATGAATATATTAACTCAGGTGAAGAAATAGTGATTATAAATCTTATGAATAAAAAAAAACATACAAAATAAGAAAATCGCAGACAACCCCCACCCCCCCCCCCTTCTCTTTCTCTCACTCTTTCTCTCTCTGCTTCTCTCTCTTTCTCTCTCTCACACACACAGAGTACACACAGCACGCATGGCTAGCCACTTCGTAAAAAATAAGTACGCACCTGACGTTTTCTTCGAAAGCTGACCAAGTGTTGAGCTTCGTAATCCGATTTCTTGACAGGGACGCAACGGTACATTTTACACCCATGTGAAAATTTTCAACTGTCTGGTCAGGAGAAATCCTTGTTATGAAATGAGGCACACCATTTAAAAGTTTTCTGGATTGCACATGTAAAATTTCACCATCCATAAACGAAATCACTGGAGCAGGTAGATCTAACTCTTGCTGACTCGAAAACAGCTTGTCTCTTAGCTGTGAAAAGGACACAATGTCATTGTCTCGTTCGAGGAAAGCGTCAATTTCATCCTCTTGTTTATTCCTCTCAAAGCACAAAGCACGTTTTGTTGGGCGAGGGGTTGGTGCTGCAGTCGGCACATGGCTAGCAGGAACATTCGGCCAAACTGAAGGTGCTTGCTTCGGTCGTTTTTTGCCGTTCTTCGTGATCGTCTCGAAGTCGGGAGGCCAATGGCGACCACACACGACAGTATTTTTTGTCACTTTCAAATTAACGTTGGGAATGGCTGAAATCCATGCTTTCTTTTCACTCTCATCATCTGGAAGACGATACAAGGATATTTTCTGTTCACGATCAATGTCTTCTAGTGATTTATAGCCTGTTTTACACCCGTAAACACAACATTTTCTCCCCATCTTTGGCGCTCAAACAACACGTTCAAAATATTAATGTACTTCTCGTCACCTACGCAATCGATGTGTGTTGGTAATAGTGTCACTGCTGACAGGAGACAGAGGCAGGCAAAAGTCGGCCTTCAGTCTACAATCGCGCGTTACGTTGAATAGTTGTTGTTTGTAGATTATAGTCACACGACCTTTTCGCATATAGGTGACTACTGGACCGATTTATACTGACACCAGCGGGCCAGTTGTTGGTAAAGGGGAAAATAATATGATCACACGTTGACCAATCCGGGATTCGAACCAACGACCTTTCGGTTACTAGCAAGACGCTCTTACCAACTGAGCTACCCGGCCCCACGTGCGTTGAATAGGCCTGTAGTAAAGTAAGCTATGGTTAAAACACACCCCCTTTCCCGCACTGTTTTGCTACCACTGACCCATTTCCACCACTTACCCCTTCCGAGAGTGCTCATTCGCGTAACTTCTTCCACCTGCTATGAACTTATTTGTTGTAATGGATCCTTTATGTAATGTAACCTAAGTAATATTGTGCGGGTGTGTGTGTGTGTGTGTATGGGTGTGTGTGTGGGTGTGTGTGTGGGTGTGTACCCACAAAAGCGCACAAATGGGTAGCAGACCTTGTCTTTCTTAGTAACAAATGGGTTCATTTGCTTGGAACCCACTTTTTTCCAGGACCCCACTTTTTTTCTAAGTGCGCGGGAGTGCTCTTTTAGTGCATGGGAGTGCAGTTGTAGTGCATGAGAGTGTTTTAAGTACACAGAAGTGCTCTATCCGGGACGGAGAAAATACAGTCCATTTTCGGAGAAATTTTGAAGAAAATTCGACCTATTTCGTCGTCTATAGTATAGGAGACGAACTAGGTCAACTTTTTAGACGGAAAGAGCCAATTTTGCATTAGATTCTTACATTTTTTGAAGAAGTTTGCGTTCTTTCCGTCAAAAAATCACTTTCCGATTCCTACTTCCTTAAATAAACCCAGTTGTGATGAATTGCAAGTATGGGTGTGTGTGTGTGTGTGTGTGTGTGTGTGTGTGTGTGTGTGCGTTCACAACTATCCAACTCGGTTCCTTAGATTAACACACAAGCGTCCAACTGGGTTCCAAAAACAAGTGGGTTTCAAAAAATGGAACCCACTTTTTTTAATACTGTTTCTTGAAGAGAAGTGCTAAATCGGGATTTTTAGAAGTTTTCAAGGCTGGAACCTCCTTGTGCACTTTCGTCAAATTCGTGTGTGAATTATTTCACACATCAAAGTGTGTGAAAAAAGTTTCCACTTGCCAAAGCACACATGGCAAGGGAAGATAACTTTCACCGACGAGTTGCAGTTTCAAGATGGCGATGCTTTGTGGCCCCAAGGTGAGCAAGAATTTTAATTGTACGATTGTTTGATATGTGTTATGGAACATATACTGTATGCTTTTGTCATTGTTGATTTTACTTGTTTGTTTATGATATTTTATTCGTAGGTTATAATTGTATTGGAATGAGACTGTGATCGATCGAATGGTCGGGAACCGAACGCCGAAGTTAAGCTAGATCTAGGCGAGATAAGTAGATCTGTTTTTTACGAAATAAAAAAAAAAGCCGTCGTTACATCTAGATTCATTTCTTTTTCCATCCAGAGCAGAATGTATATTATAAGGATAGGTAATATGGCTAAACATTTTACTTGGTATAAAACGTAGGAAGTTGGGAAAGCATGTGTCTTTTGTCGTGCTGGGGGCTGTGATAATGCTCCCAATATAAGTTAAAGCAGAGGACTAGATGTTTTCCGATTTGTAAAAGACGAGGACAGATTTATAGTAATATAATATATATATATATGTTGCCATTAAGTGTGTTTGAAACAGATTTAAAGAGTGCATCTAAGCGTGCATGTGCTGTTGTTTGTGTACGAATTCTGTCCTATAGGCCTATAATTGCTTTTGGCTTAGAATGTTACTCTTCACCTCTGATAATTTTTATTTTCAATGAAGTTTTTATGTGTCGATTTAAAAAAAAAATTTTTTTCATAGTTTTATGTTGATATTTGGATTGTGGTAATGCATAACTAAAATATTGTGTAGCCTACACTCTATTATATATTGTTATATAAATTAAATTGACCAAGGAAGTTTAGCACATGACATTCACAGCGCCCCAATACACAAACTAAAAAGGAGTACAATCCGCATTCATTTTCAAACAATTTCTAATCATTATCAGCAAATGAACCAAATTACTGATACTCTATTGAAGACGAAATAAATTTTGATCTAAATCGACTGTGTATAGGTTATGAAGGGAAATTAGATCTAAAAAAATTTTTTTTTAATTCTGAGCTAAAGTGTCGCAGGATGCTATTAAAAGGAATGTTTTGCTTTGAGTAAGGAATATAATGTTGTTCAAATATGAACTGAAAGTGAAGTTAAAGAAGAGAATGGAGGGCGAGAAAAGAAACACAATAAATGTGTGTTTCGTTGCTGTCATTGTTTTTACATTTCATTTGCAGATGTTTTCTTCAACAAGCCAGGTGTTTGCTTTTCCTAAAGGACAAGGGATAATTCAAAAGTGAGATTAAGAATCACTATTAAAAATTGTGCACTATGGATTGGTTCTCTCTCTCTCTTTTCCCACTCTCTCTCTCCCACTCTCTCTCTCTCTCTCTCTCTCTCTCTCTCTTTCTCTCTCTCTCTTTCTCTCTCTCTCTCTCTAGCTTGTGTGTGTTGCATGAAGATCATAGATGTTTATTTTTATAAGGTTAATTTAGTAATTCATTATTATTGTTACAAGGGCAGGATGTTGACAAAAAAGGAAGCCAGCGCTTATTTTTTTACCATTGGAAAATCCTCTCTCTCTCTCTCTCTCTCTCTCTCTCTCTCTCTCTCTCTCTCTCTCTCTCTCTCTCTCTCTCTATCTGAGTTGAAACATAGTCATGGTAGCGTGCGGACGCATTTTGCTGGAGCAGTGAGTTCCGATATTAATTAGTGATGTTTATTGACAGAAAAATGTGTTGCGGTTTCTAGTTTACTATATAGTATTGTACTCCAACGGTGTAGGCTATCTACCTAACTGCAACGGTGTAGGCTACCTACCTAACTGCAACGGTGTAGGCTATCTACCTAACTGCAACGGTGAATCTACATAACTGTAAAACTATGCCCACTACAGCTGTAAAACATAGGCTGGTTGTTGGCGTCTTTCACCGCTGCTTCATAGCATTTATAGCAAAAAGGGTGAAAAAAGCTGCACTACGCTTCAGGCCATGGAAACTCGAAACAACCCAGCGTCACACCCTCCGATTTGGTGGTGCTGTTTCTGACTGTGGCTCCCATTATTTAAAGTGGCGAGGTGGAGATGAATCCGTGACCGAATGAAAATTATGTAACAACGCCGACGAAGGCGTCCACACCGACAGCAACGGCGGTGACAGCAGAGTGTTGGCAGCGATCGAAAAAGTATTTCAAGCCGTCAATCGCATCGATAAACAGCAAGTGAATAATGCCCAAGCTGTGACCATCAAACTGAACCAGGCGGAGAAGAATCTAGATGAGAGACTTCAGGCTTTGGAAAGCGACACAGAGAGAATTTGTGGAGATATTGTGAGATGAGTGCCAAGCTGGAAATGATCGAAGAGAAAACCAAGAGCTAAGGAAAAAAGTGGATAGTCTTGAAACGAAACTACAGAAAGTGGAAATGATGAGTGAGCGCCTGAACAAGAAAGGCACACGGCAGGACATGGCAGAACATGATTCAAGACGTCACAACCTAGTATTTAACGGAGTGCCGTCGGCGCCAGGGGAATCACTAGAACCTTTGGAAAACAGGTTTGGAGTCATCATCACCAAAACCATGAAAGTCACCAGAGAAAGTGGTTTTGAAGGCGTGATTAGAGCTGGCAGATTTTCTGTAATCTCAGCATTAATATTGATAGTTTTATTTTTCCACAACTCGATTCTTTTGTTTTCCAACAGGGTACCCCAAGGGTCAGCAGACAGCAATACACCACTGAGGGAATGGAATGATTCTCAGGTGGAACATTATCGGAGGAGGACGTGTCACGTATCACACCTGGTTGCCACTTACGCTTTGCTGAATTGCATCTTCTGCTGGCGAGACTTAAACGGGCTTGCACGTACTTGCACTCTGCTGTCCTGAGATGCCTCACCGCTTTACTGCTTGCGACTGCTGCGCCGTTGCCTTACCTTTTTGAGATTGGATGTCCTAATGGCTTTGGCGCTACCTGCTCCTTTGGTGAATATTTTATAGATTTTAAAAAGTTTTTAAGCTTTCGTAACCTTTTTTAGCTAGGAATCTGAGATGTTTGGGTCCTCATTGGAGATCGGTTTTGATATGTTTTTGATAGGTTGAATTAAATCTTTAAACCTCGGTTTTGACAGATCCTGGTTGAATTTTTGTACTTTGAGGCGCATCGCCGCGAAGAAAAGGGGTGGAAAGGATCACCCGGTTACTCAAAACAAAACTGAACTGAGAGACGATGACGTTGGTAAACGGAACTCGCAGGTCGGTGGGGGCGTTGCTCTCTGACTGAATAATTTGGCCGTTAGTGCTGACCCCGGGCCCTCTTCTCCTTGGTGGAAGAGTGCCCAGGAAACACTCTCTGATTCCTCTTTCTCTCGTCCATCCCGGAGGAGACTGATGATAATTCTATGGAGGATGGGGTTGCTCCCACCCCCTTGGACGTTTGTTCGGGAGCGGTCGTTAGTGCTGGCCCCTGGCTCTTTTCCTCTAGGTGGATGGGGGCCCATGATCCATCTCTCTCGTCCATTCCGGAGGAGATTGAGGTTAACTTTATGGAAGAGAGGGCTGCTCCCTCTTCCTCAGATCCTTGCTCGGGAGCGGAGTCCCTTGATTCTGGTCCCACGCTCGAGGAGGTGGTACACCTGGTGACCCCCCCAGTCGCTGCTTCGAGTGACACCCCCCCCCACCCCCCACCCCCCGTTGGGTCAAGCGTGGTCTACTGTTACCAGTAGAAGAAAGAACAAAATGAGACGACCCCTGGGGCCGACTCGCTCACCAAATTACGGTCTTTGTCAATTTGCGGTAGTTATTAGACAAAAAGGTGATACCATTTTGGTTTCATTCAAATCATTTGGATGGAAGCTGGCAGACCTCTTGCGCGGTTCTGTGGGCGCGGTGGACAGGGTAAGACCCCTACTTAAAGATGAAGGTTTCCTCATAAGTTGTAAAACCTTAGCGCAGTAACAGAAACTGATTGAACTTTCGCAGGTGGGCCAGATTATGATAGCATGTACTAACCCAGTGCCGGTGGTGGAGGGGGTTGTCTCTGGCATCCCCCCCACCCACCCCCACCCCTCTCCCCCATCGTGCCGGTGGAGGAGATACTCGAAAATTGCAATGAATCGGTGGACCCGGATGGTACCGTCCGCACCTGCAAGGTTAGGAAATTCCAACGCATCCTCCGGTCAGATGGACAGCCGTCCACCGCGGTTAGGGTGACAGTCGAGGCGATGACGCTGCGGCAGCTCTCTTTCTCAATTGTAGGGAGTTCCTGGTGACTCCTTACGTGGCAACGGCACTTAGGTGCTACCGGTGCCAAAGATTCAGGCACATTCGAAAAAATTGTAATTCTGCGCAGATTTGTTCTTCCTGCAGAGCTGCCGGTCACTCGGGGGCCGCTTGTAGAGCCGCAGGGCGAACTTGTGCCAACTGTCGTGGTGACCACTCGGACGCTAATCATAACTACCCTACTCGCAGTGAGCGCCTGTTGGCGAATGAATTGCGAGCGGCGACATTCATGACACGAGCGCAGGCCTTATGCCTGGCCAAACAAAATATTATGTCTGAGTCGGCGAGTGGGGACGTGGCCTCGGGCGTGTCGGGCGGCGTTGCAGCTCTTGCGGGGGTGTTTGCTCCACCCCGTTCCCTCCCTAGTGCTTGGAGTGGTTCTCTCTGACGCTTGGCGGCGGGGAGCGAGAAAGGGGATACAGTTACAGCCCAGCCGGTCACCCGGGTGGGTTCGGGATCCTACACAGAGCCTGTGAGGTTGGCACCTGGTGCCAAAAACGACCCTTGGGTGGCTATTCACAGGTTCGAACGCCTTGTCGAAAGACTGATCCAGTCCGTTGTGGACCTTGTCGAGATGGTCCGTGGCCGAACGGCCGGGGCACCGGTTGCTCCTACCCAAAAACAGGTTGGCGCCGACGTCCTGTACGCCGAGCGCGATTTGGGTCCCAGAGCTCCCTCTCTGGTGGCCGTGCACAAGGCCATTCCCCTCGGGAGGTCCCGGCGGCGGTTGTCAGTTCCGACAGGGGCGGTGGAGGCGGTGGTGGGTCCGCCGCCCCTAAAGAAGTGGGCCCATGTGGTTATCCTGACCTCAGTGCTATTAATGAACTGTTGGCCCAGTTCGATGCCCGACTCAGATCGGGCGAGATAACGCTAGATGGCCGAGCTTGCGTAGGTAGCAGCTCGCCTCATGCCACGCACTTCCCCTACCAGGAATTAGGTTGTTTCATACTTTAACCTCACTTACCATGATGTTAGATCTAGTCCGTTTGCATTCTTGTCAGCTGAATATTTTCCCCAATATTAATATTGAAAGTTCTGGCTCTCCACTACTTGAATCTTTTGTTTTTCAACAGGGTGTCACATCGTGCAAGAGAGAGACTCAAGAATCCAGAATATCAAAAGCGTCAACAGAGAGCCATGATATGCGAGGACGAAAGAGGAGGCGACAAAATGGGCCGTTCAAGTCTTCGTCCGATTGTTCATACTTATCACCACATTCTAGGTTAGCCTTATCTTCATTGACTGTTGTACTGTCCTGAATTAGATCCATGATTACCCAGGTCTATGTTTCCCCAGGTCTGTGTTCTCCCAGGTCTGTTCCTCGGGTCGGTGTCCACCAAGGTTTATTTTCCACAGGTCTATATTCCCTCGGGCCTGTCATTCTCCAGGCCTATGTTAACTCAGGTCTATGTTCTCCAGGTCTTTATTCCCTGATGTTTAAATTCCCATGTTTCTATTCCCCCATGTCTATGCTTGGCCTCTAGGCTATGCTCACCCCCAAAAAATATATAAGTGCTATCGCCCATAGTGGCGTATCACCTAAAAAATAAAAAAGAGATCGTTAGTTTTGGGGTGTTAAGGTCCAGGGTAGATTGTCAGATTACTAAGTGTTTTTAAAATGGTTTGTTTGTTAATCATCTTGGCAGCATACTTAATATCCCCTCTACCCCCGCCATGCCAACCCTCTCTCTCTCTCTCTCTCTCTCTCTCTCTCTCTCTCTCTCTCTCTCTCTCTCTCTCTCTCTCTCTCTCTCTCTCTCTCTGTTTCACCAGTTCTATGTTTACCCAAATAAAAACCACTTTGCATAGACTACATTAAAATATAATTCTTCTTGCTCGATCTTTTGTGAGTAAGATGTATTTTGTCTCAAATTCTAGCAATAACCCTTGTGGTATGTTATATACTGCAGATCCAGGATGCCGATCATCTCTTCGCAAGCCAAAGCAAATGGTCAAGTCCTAGAAAGTGACCATTCAAGTGCCCATTCAAGTGTTCAGTTTTTTGCTCAAATCACAGATGCATTGTCAAAAAGCAATGTTGTATTTTTTGCCAAGAACATTTAATGAAAAAATGTCAACCCATCTTCAACGAATTCACAAAGAAGAGCTAGAGGTTGCTCAGATTGTATAAATTGTTTCTTATTCAATTGAATATTATGTTTTTTGCAATATTTGAATTTATTTCTATCCGTTGTTTTTTTTTCTTACCTAAAGAGATGTCGTCAGTTTTTGTTAACAGTTTTACTCGATGGACCAATTTCACTTCTCACTCCACCACCAACCCCCTCGGGGAAGATTGGTCCTAACAGCATTGTCACTTTAAAATAGTCGAAATTAAACTATGCATTATGACATGCCAATGGTGTACGTTCCTTTCTTTTAATTTTGTTGTTGTTATTCATTCTGTATTTTGTTTACAAAAAAGTACTTGTCAGTTATTCATTGAAATAAAATTGTTTCAGACTAAATTTGATATATTTGTCTTGAGTGTTTGATACGTTTTGAGTGTTTGCCTCCAGGTCTAAAGTTGATTACTCATTGCTTATAGGGTCCAGCGGAATACGATGAGTCGAATGAGAGGATCTCATCTAGGTGTATGAGTTAGAGTATTACTTCACAAATAATGCTAAAACAATGTAGATTAGCCTATGGTCGAATAAATTTTGTGTCAAATACTGCAAATGCATACGACTTTTTTTTGATTATGTATTCGCTCAAAACTCGACGCGAGATGAGTCCTAAATAGACCAAAAATGACATTTGACAAATAATAATTTGTCCGGTCTCTCGCCGTCGACTGAGCAAGACATCGAAGTGGTCAAGTACTATTTTAACTAACACAACCTAAATACGTAATATGGAGTATACCCACGAGACCTCGAAAATGATACGTGAATTAAAGGCAAATTTATAGGGTACAAATTTATTAAATACTAGTGGTTTTTGTACCCTGGCAAGCCAGGGTACACAGGTTGCTGTTTAAAATGTAGACATAGAGACAACTGTTGTCTGCGAGTTTCATTTGGACGATGATACCTCCCCATATCCCCCTTGATACCTCACCATACACCCCCCCCCTCTGATATCTCCCCGTCCCCCCCATGATGCCTCATCATACCCCCTTGATACCTCCCCGAACCCACTTGATACCTCCCCATAACCCCTTGATACCTTTCGTACCCCCCTTGTAACCTACCTGTACCCTCCTTGATACTTCCCCGTTGATCGTTTCGCAGGTATGGATGAAAGGAATCGACCATCACCATACCCCCTTATATATACCCGTATCCCCGTTATGCCTACCCATGCCCCTTTAAACCTACCCGTAGCCCCCTTTTACCTACACGTACCACCTCATCCCGATCCTTGATAATAATAATAATAATAATAATAATAATAATAATAATAATAATAATAATAATAATAATAATAATAATATTTAATAATACAAATAGAAATCATAAAAAACGCCAAGGTTTTAAAATAAAATTTGATATAAGATATTATAATTATTATTAGTTTATAAATAATAATAATAAAAATAATAATAATAATAATAATAATAATAATAATAATAACGTACCACCCCATCCCGATCCTTGGTAATATTAATAATAATAATAATAATAATAATAATAATAATAATAATAATAATAATAATATTGAATATAGAATAATACAAATAGAAATCATAAACACCAAGGTTTTAAAAGAAAATTTGATATAAGATATAATATTATAAATAATAATAATAATAATAATAATAATAATAATAATAATAATAATAATAATAATAATAGTAATAATAATAATAATAATAATAATAATAATAATAATAATAAAGGTAAAAAGCCTAAATTAAAAAGAAATATATCGATATTGTAGTGGGAAAAAAAAAAAAACATTAAAAAAAATATGGCCCGCGACGGATTCGAACTTGGGTCGCCCTAAACGTTAGGCGAAGGTGTTACCAACTGAGCTATCAATTCTTCGTACAAAACTAATAAATTTTTTGGTCTATATGGGAAAACATGCTGAAACCTCAATTTGATTTTTAATGGAAGCGCGCGGAATGAGGCTATTGCAGTTTGTGGACATTTTGTTTATTTATTTATCTCAGAAACGGTTAAACGTTCGGTAAGGAAATGTCGGCTATAACGATTTCGCTGGTTTTGAGCACACAACAGGCCGATTCCCAGCGGCCAGTACCTGCCCAGATCAGCGTCCATACCGGACAAACTTTATAGTAGTGGCGAAGAAGGACTTCCGGCTAAGCAATTTATATATATAGATTTGACAACATTTCTAAAGTTTCCAAGTTATTAATATTGAATTTACGATTCTTTGTTTTATGATACATATAAATGAGATTGTTAAATTGGTCAACATATTTCTAAGGTTTGCTCGTATGAGTACTTTGAAGTGACCTTGGCTCTGAACTATGAGTGGTATAATGTCCAAAATTGATTTTAGAGATAATATAGTTTGATATTTCATATATTTTCAGTTTTTTCGATGATATTCAAAGTCAAGTTCATTGTAGGCCTTGCAAATACTAAAAAAAATTTTCATCAGGATTGCTTAGTCGAATTGGCGTCAGACTATGCGCCCAAAGGTTGCAAGTGAGCGCCTTGAGCCGCTTGAGTTAGATTCTTTATCGGCCAACATCTTGACCTGCCCAATAATTCATTTATTTAAAAATTATAAAAGTGTTGACCCTCAGGATACGAATAACCCCTTGGCAAATCAGATTGTGGCTGATAAACTATCTCGGGGCAATGAAATGTCAGTGTCTGGATTTCAGGTTAATGATACAAACATTGGAACATAATGAAACAGTGCCTCATTTGAATATTAATGGCTATAAGACCCCCACATTTACAGGAACACGAGCATCTAATTCCGTGAATGTCATCTACAAATCTTGTCCCAAAACCATTATCAGCTTTTCAGGAGTATGGGTGCAAATACTTCAGGGACGTTGTATAGAAAAAAATGACTACCTGACGTAATAACTAAGAACTAAGAACATGAATTTAAGCCACAACCCTGTGTACACATCCAACCCTGTGTACACATCTTTGAAGGTACACGCGAATTTTCAGCTCTGTCAGCCCAGCCATAAACGCTTGCGTTCTGTGTGCACATGAATGAACATAATAATAATAATAATAATAATAATAATAATAATAATAATAATAATAATAATAACGGATTTTTATATAGCTGGTACTCCAGCCTATGACCAGACTCACCACGCTTTACATAGTCATTACATATAAATACATGCACTCGATAAAACATCACTTTTGCTACAATACACCAAAAGACGGAACAGTAAAGGTACAGACTATTTACAACTATGTACATAAATTACAAAAAAGACAAAAATAGACTATTTACAACTATGTACACAAATGACAAAAAAGACAGAAATAGAATAACATGAAGGTTTAATGTCTATACCCACTATTGGTAATATGGCAGACGGGGATAACCAACTCAGGGAAAGAGGGGTAGGGTCCTAAATCAACACTGAACCACCAGAGCAATCATACTGCTAAAATGGACAGTAAAAATGGAATATGCACATACTTCATTAATATTAAATTGAACTAGAAGGACACATCCCATATGACTCACATGCTTCTTATGGAACTTGCAATATTTGCTTTGGATCGTGGAGACTTGATCTGTTTAAAGCGGCTGACAATTGTTAAACACCCCAAGGTATCCACGATCCAAAGCAAGTCTGGAATATGCCTTACAGAAGAACAAGAAGTCTTGGATAGATGGATAGAGTACTGCTCTGACCTTTACAACCACACACCAAACGGAAACCCATCAGTTCTAGCATGACGTCCCCAGAACGGAGAAGAAGAAGAAATCCTTCCAATTCTCAGATAAGAATTTGAGGCAGCAGTGCAATCGCTAAAGAAAGGGAAGTCAGCGGGAGTGGACAACATACCCGTGGAATTGCTTCAAGCAGGAAGAGAAGCGATGATTAACGCCCCTCACCATTATCTGTAACAAGATCTGGCAGAGTGAGGAGTGGCCTACACATGGATCCAGTCACTTGTCATCACTCTTCCCAAAAAAGTTAACCTTCAGGAGTGTGAAAATTACCGCACCATCAGCCTCATCAGCCATCCCAACAAGGTCCTCCTGAAAATAAAAGTCAACAGATTGAAATCCCAAGCTGAACAAATCATAGCTGAAGAACAAACAGGATTCAGGGCAGGGCGAAGTACCACTGAACAGATTTTCAACCTCAGATTAATTTGCGAGAAATACGTACAGCACAAACAACATCTATAATGTGTTTGCAGACTTCAAGAAAGCCTTTGACCGAGTCTGGCATGCAGCTCTGTGGACAACCATGAGAGTGTACAACATCAGCCCTAAAATTATTGAAATCATCAACATCTTCCTAGAGCGCATCATGTTAGATGCCCTTGCAGATCACGAAGGCATACTCAGCTTAGGGGGTAGAGCAATCTCCAACCTTCGTTTTGCGGATGACATTAATGGATTGGCTGGAGAGGAACAACAACGTGAACAGCTGGTACAGATGCTTGACACACCAGAGCCTATGGAATGGAAATGAGAGCAGAGAGGACCACAATGATGACCAACAACACCAATGGCATCATCATGGACATCAAAGTCCAAGGCCAATCCCTCAACACAGTGCATAGCTTCAAATATTTAGGAGCCATTGTATCATACAATGGGTCCAGTCAGGAAGTCCTCTCCAGGATCGCACAAACAACTGCTGCCCTGACAAGGTTGAAGCCCAATTGGAAAGGCATGACCATCAGTCCATATTCCAATGTAAGACTGCTGCGTTCCCTTGTCATATCCATCTTCCTATACGCTTGCGAAACATGGACCCTTACAGTAGGTGTACTACGAAGAATACAAAGCATGGAGATGAGGTGCTACAGAAGACTTCTGGGTATTTCCTATTCCCAGACGAAGTCTGACAGACCATCACACAATGACATGCTCACAGTGGTGAACAAACGGAAACTCCTATGGTATGGCCACGTCACAAGATCATCAGTCCTTTCAAAGACCATCCTGCAAGGCACAGCGGAAGGAGACAGAAGAAGAGGGAGACAGGTAAAGAGGTTTGAGGACAACACAGTCCAGGGTGGACTAGCTTGACACTGAGCGAAGCCATGAGGGTTGAGGAGGACAGAGAAAGATGGCGTATGTTGGTGAAACGATCTTCTGTGTTGCCCCAATGACCTTCGAGTTATGGGATAGGACAGGATAAGAATATTTAACATGAAAATGAATGCCCATAAAGAAATAAATGAAACTGGTATTAAAATGTAAATGAATATCGACTTTGATCTTTCTATGCTCTTGACCTTGAGATGACCTTGACCTCCTGTTCCAAAAACACTTATTGACGATCAAATATTTACAGCAAAAGTTGTATTATGCCAAAAGACTGACCTTTGGATGACCTTGACCTTCAGTGACCTTAACCTTGGGATAACCTTGACCTTCACAAGGATCTCATGCTCATGAAAGATCAAATAACTCAATGTTGTTGCATACTATGGGTTAAATAATGCCATTCTACTGTACAATTACCTTTTTTAAAAAATATTTTTGCACGGCCTAAAATGACCTTGACCTTCAAGATCAACTCAAAACTGGAACATATACGAAAGATCAATCTACCATCTCTAAATCTCTAAAGAAAACAAGATTGGACTTTATATCTCTCATTGTTTAGGGCCAAGGTCACTTCAAAATACCTATACTAAACGATGTTAGACAGCTCCAGTGACCTTGACCTTGGAGTGAAGTTGACCAAATTTGCATATAATATGTGTGTCATTGATATCTATCATGCTTCAAAGAATCATAAGTTCAATATTAATAACTTCGAAAAAAGTGAAATTTTGTTAAAAATTGTCATATTTGTAACTAACATTTGTTGACCATGTGACCTTGACCTTGAAGTGAAGTCATTCATTTACTGATCATTTATGAGGTCTCATGGGTGCACACCATCTTACCAAGTTTGGTTGTCCAAATTTAGACTCCAAAAAGCAGAATCATGTATGGAACCCAAAGTACTAGTTTGGTCGTTCATGTGTGCCTGAAGGAACCCACTTGTACAAAAAAGAACCCACTTTTCCAAAGTCAACCACATCAAAGTTTGTTTATATATTTTAATTTTTTACTGATATTGGAATAATGTATAGTCAAATTAGGCTGTATGCTGAGTTTTGAAGTCCTCACTAGTTTACATCATGTGGAACCCAGTTGACATCATTTTGGAAAGAAACCCAGTTGGGAGGCTTTGAACGTATGTGTGTGTGTGTGTGTGTGTGCGTTCACAACTATCCAACTCGGTTCCTTAGATTAACACACAAGTGTCCAACTGGGTTCCAAAAACAAGTGGGTTTCAAAAAATGGAACCCACTTTTTTTAATACTGTTTCTTGAAGAGAAGTGCTAAATCGGGATTTTTAGAAGTTTTCAAGGCTGGAACCTCCTTGTGCACTTTCGTCAAATTCGTGTGTGAATTATTTCACACATCAAAGTGTGTGAAAAAAGTTTCCACTTGCCAAAGCACACATGGCAAGGGAAGATAACTTTCACTGACGAGTTGCAGTTTCAACAAAGAATATGGGTATACTACAAAGAAGAATCATAACACGATTCTATGCGAAACGAGTGACGTCAGCAACATTACGGCGACACCAAGCGGCTGTGCTGCGGAGCAGATCAAGGGAGGTAAACAGACTACATAGCAACATGTAAATACAGACGAAATTGCTCGACTGTATCGGCGTGTTTCTGATGAATCCCGAACATATTTGTCCACAAAATTACTGTGTAATGTGTAGGAAAATGACTCCTTGCAATAATGCTGGTATTTTTGCACATTTGTTTTTCGTCAACATTGTGATATAGAGCTTACACTTTACATGAAAGTGGTGAATGAAAACAGTTCAATTCTACTTCTTTCTTTCTTTTCTTTAAATTCATACAAACATGAGGCCTTTTTATGATATTGAAGTTTGTGCTGTTGGTGACTGAATCATAAAACAAAACTATTGCAGCATACCAGAGTGCTATATTGTATTCATAAATTAATACCCCCCATTGAATAGTGATTAGTGGGGTAAAGAACGTTGGTTGTCAATTGAACAAAAGGGAGCTTGTGAAAATTTAACACTGCTTTGCATAATCATAATTATTGTCAAATTCAGTTCAATTTGTTAATATTTTATTGTTTCCTTTGGTTTGATTTTCTTTGTTGTTTTTGTATGATTATTTTTTTTAATTTTCTTTAACGCTTGTTGTTGTCTTATAGTCCGCCCCACAGTTTGTTTGTTTGTTTGTAAAAGTCAAGTCAAGTCAAAAGCGCTTTATTCCATAAAACCCCTTGGGGCACGTGGATACAACGAAAATAAATAAAAATAAACATACATGTAGAATAACCATAAAAATGTACATTGCTTAAAGGTAAAAGGTAAAGGTAGTCCCATAGCCTTGTGGCCGTAGGGGAGCGTGATGTTGGAGATCACACTTATCTTGGGCCAGCGTAATGAGGGTGATGCCCAACTCTCTCCCTCGCTGCTTTACCTTCCCCACCCTCAAGAGAGTAGGTACTCAATCACAGTTGAGTCAACTGGGGGCGTTGTTGTTTGTCGCTTCACACCTTAGCGGTCACCCATCCAAGTGCTAACCGCACCGGACGGTGCTTCACTTTCGACACAGTAGCGAGTGCTCCAACCACTGCACTATCCGACACATTGCTTAAGGCCCAGTTAATTCTTTACAGTTGTATCAGGACCGTGGGACAGGACAGAGCAATACAACACAGATGACATCAGCTTCATGGCACCTCACACGGATCAAGTTTACAAGGTCATAAAATTAGGAGGCGCTGGAGACGCAGAGTATTCACCTCAATTTTTTGAACTCCAGGTTTAACAAACAGTATAAAATGAAATATAAAAATCTTAAATACTAAACATAAGTAATCAACAGGCAGAATGTATTTTAGTTGGTGACTTGGTGGTATGGTGGCTTTGATGTGGCCATGTCACAAGATCAGATGGACTATCCAAATTAATCTTACAGGGGACAGTACAAGGTGGGAGGACATTACATTACATGATTATTGCTTTAGGTCCAGCGGACTCTTCCAAGCCAAATCAGGACCGGACAACCCCTGATCCGCATAGAAGATCTGCTGAAACAACCCTAGTGGTAAAACTGAAAGCTCTCCACAAGCCAGTCACTTTACAATAAAGACATCCCACGCAAGGGACGCTGAGGCTATACTCTAATTTATCGAACCCCCGTTTACAAATACAAAATATAATACAAACATCATTATAAATTATGAACAAAACACATACATATAAAATGCCTACATTGCTAAATAATAACATCATAGGAAGCCCTAGTGACCACCTGGCAGAAAGCATCCAATATTTACAAGCTGATCCAGCAGACCTCACACACAAATAAGGAGTCTTGACCCGGAGGAGTTTTCAATTTATTTATTTCATTTTACGTCTTTACACAATTTGTGATTTTAGACGGTCTTTCACTCACTCATCCGTTCCCTTACAGACACACATGCCCACAAAGACATTCACATAAACATACAACCACGCAAGGACAAGTATATAGTAACATAGTGATAATAATAATAATAATAATAATAATAATAATAATAATAATAATAATAATAATAATAATAATATAAACATAAATGCACACACATACATACACCCACATATATATATATAGTTTTTTCAAGAGTTTTCAAGAAAAAAGGTAGGTGATTGGTCTAGCAAAGAAGAAGATAGTATAGCAGATTGATAGAACAGAGCAGGAATGAGAAAGAATAAATGAGAAAGACAGCGGGAATTTAAAGCACTAAATATCCAGAAAGTGGGGATACTATATTTATACTGAAACCCCCGGCACCCCAACGAGGGAAGGTGGGAGGAAGAGAGACAGAAAGAAGAAGAGGTGGGAAGATAACATTGTAGAGTGGACAGGTCTGAGATTGAATGATGCCCTAAGAGAGGCAGAAAACAGAGAATTGGAGATAATTTATTGCCAAATCATCAGTGGTGCCCCCACGGTTCACAAGATTACGTGATGATAGGTGAGGTGGTGAAGGTGATGGTGGCTTTATTCTGCCATATGACACTAGTATTTGCCTTCTTCTGCCTGTTAATTTCTTATGTTTATTATTTAGGATATTTATATTTCCTTTTATACTTTTTGTTAACCTGGATTTAAAAAAATTGAGGTCAATACTCTGCGTCTCCAGCGCATCCAAATGTTATGACCTTGTAAACATGATCCGTGTAAGGTGCCATGAAGCTGATGTCATCTGTGTTGTATTGCTCTGTCCTGTCCCACGGTCCTGATACAACTCTAAAGAATTAACTGGACCTTAAGCAATGTACAAACAAACAAACAAACTGTGGGGCGGACTATGAGACAACAACAAGTGTTAAAGAAAAGAAAAAAATAGTAATCATACAAAAACAACAAAGAAAACCAAACCAAAGAAAACAATAACATATTAACAAATTGAACTGAATTTGACAATAATTATGATTATGCAAAGCAGTGTTAAATTTTCACAAGTTCCCTTTTGTTCAATTGACAACCAACGTTCTTTACCCCACTAATCACTATTCAATGGGGGTATTAATTTATGAATACAATATAGCACTCTGGCATGCTGCAATAGTTTTGTTTCATGCTTCAGTCACCAACAGCACAAACTTGAATATCATAAAAAGGCCTCATGTTTGTAAGAAAAAAGAAGTATAATTGAACTGTTTTCATGTAAAGTGTAAGCTCTATATCACAATGTTGACGAAAAACAAATGTGCAAAAGTACCAGCATTATTGCAAGGAGTCATTTTCCTACACATTACACAGTAATTTTGTGGACAAATATGTTCGGGATTCATCAGAAACACGCCGATACAGTCGAGCAATATCGTCTGTATTTACACGTTGCTATGTAGTCTGTTTACCTCCCTTGACATGTTCCGCAGCACAGCCGCTTGACGGCGCTGCTCTAAAAACGTCTTCACTTTTTATAGAGGGAAATCCTCGGATGATCCTTCTTTGTAGTATGCCCATATTCTTTGGTTTCAAGATGGCGATGCTTTGTGGCCCCAATGTGAGCAAGAATTTTAATTGTACGATTGTTTGATATGTGTTATGGAACATAAACTGTATGCTTTTGTCATTGTTGATTTTACTTGTTTGTTGATGATATTTTATTCGTAGGTTATAATTGTATTGGAATGAGACTGTGATCGATCGAATGGTCGGGAACCGAACGCCGAAGTTAAGCTAGATCTAGGCGAGATAAGTAGATCTGTTTTTTACGAAATAAAAAAAAGCCGTCGTTACATCTAGATTCATTTCTTTTTCCATCCAGAGCAGAATGTATATTATAAGGATAGGTAATATGGCTAAACATTTTATTTGGTATAAAACGTAGGAAGTTGGGAAAGCATGTGTCTTTTGTCGTGCTGGGGGCTGTGATAATGCCCCCAATATAAGTTGAAGCAGAAGACTAGATGTTTTCCGATTTGTAAAAGACGAGGACAGATTTATAGTAATATAATATATATATGTTGCCATTAAGTGTGTTTGAAACAGATTAAAAGAGTGCATCTAAGCGTGCATGTGCTGTTGTTTGTGTACGAATTCTGTCCTATAGGCCTATAATTGCTTTTGGCTTAGAATGTTACTCTTCACCTCTGATAATGTTTATTTTCAATGAAGTTTTTATGTGTCGATTTAAAAAAAATTTTTTTTTATCATAGTTTTATGTTGATATTTGGATTGCGGTAATGCATAACTAAAATATTGTGTAGCCTACACTCTATTATATATTGTTATATAAATTAAATTGACCAAGGAAGTTTAGCACATGACATTCACAGCGCCCCAATACACAAACTAAAGAGGAGTACAATCCGCATTCATTTTCAAACAATTTCTAATCATTATCAGCAAATGAACCAAATTACTGATACTCTATTCAAGACGAAATAAATTTTGATCTAAATCGACTGTGTGTAGGTTACGAAGGGAAATTAGATCAAAAAAAATTTTTTTTTAACATTCTGAGCTAAAGTGACGCAGGATGCTATTAAAAGGAATAGAAAACACCTTTTACCATGTTTTGCTTTGAGTAAGGAATATAATGTTGTTCAAATATGAACTGAAAGTGAAGTTAAAGAAGAGAATGGAGGGCGAGAAAAGAAACACAATAAATGTGTGTTTCGTTGCTGTCATTGTTTTTACATTTCATTTGCAGATGTTTTCTTCAACAAGCCAGGTGTTTGCTTTTCCTAAAGGACAAGGGATAATTCAAAGGTGAGATTAAGGATCACTATTAAAAATTGTGCACTATGGATTGGTTCTCTCTCTCTTTTCCCACTCTCTCTCTTCCACTCTCTTTCTCTCTTTCTCTCTCTCTCTCTCTCTCTCTCTCTCTCTCTCTCTCTCTCTCTCTCTCTCTCTCTCTCTCTCTCTCTCTCTCTAGCTTGTGTGTGTTGCATGAAGATCATAGATGTTTATTTTTATAAGGTTAATTTAGTAATTCATTATTATTGTTACAAGGGCAGGATGTTGACAAAAAAGAAAACCAGCGCTTATTTTTTTACCATTGGAAAATAAAATTGTCATCCTCTCTCTCTCTCTCTCTCTCTCTCTCTCTCTCTCTCTCTCTCTCTCTCTCTCTCTCTCTCTCTCTCTCTCTCTCTCTCTGAGTTGAAACATAGTCATGGTAGCGTGCGGACGCATTTTGCTGGAGCAGTGAGTTCAGATATTAATTAGTGATGTTTATTGACAGAAAAATGTGTTGCGGTTTCTAGTTTACTATATAGTATTGTACTCCAACGTTGTAGGCTATCTACCTAACTGCAACGGTGTAGGCTACCTACCTAACTGCAATGTGTAGTCTGTCTATCTAACTGCAACGGTGTAGGCTATCTACCTAACTGCAACGGTGAATCTACAAAACTAAAAGTATGCCCACTACAGCTGTAAAACATAGGCTGGTTGTTGGCGTCTTTCACCGCTGCTTCCTAGCATTTATAGCAAAAAGGGTGAAGAAAGCTGCACTACGCTTCAGACCATGGAAACTCGAAACAACCCAGCGTCACACCCTCCGATTTGGCGGTGCTGTTTCTGACTGTGGCTCCCATTATTCAAAGTGGCGAGGTGGAGATGAATCCGTGACCGAATGAAAATTATGTAACAACGCCGACGAAGGCGTCCACACCGACAGCAACGGCGGTGACAGCAGAGTGTTGGTAGCGACCGAAAAAGTATTTCAAGCCGTCAATCGCATCGATAAATAGCAAGTGAATAATGCCCAAGCTGTGACCATCAAACTGAACCAGGCGGAGAAGAATCTAGATGAGAGACTTCAGGCTTTGGAAAGCGACACAGAGAGAATTTGTGGAGATATTGTGAGATGAGTGCCAAGCTGGAAATGATCGAAGAGAAAACCAAGAGCTAAGGAAAAAAGTGGATAGTCTTAAAACGAAACTACAGAAAGTGGAAATGATGAGTGAGCGCCTGAACAAGAAAGGCACACGGCAGGACATGGCAGAACATGATTCAATACGTCACAACCTAGTATTTAACGGAGTGCCGTCGGCGCCAGGGGAATCACCACAACCTTTGGAAAACAGGTTTGGAGTCATCATCACCAAAACCATGAAAGTCACCAGAGAAAGTGGTTTTGAAGGCGTGATTAGAGCTGGCAGATTTTTTGTAATCTAGGCATTAATATTGATAGTTTTATTTTTCCACAACTCGATTCTTTTGTTTTCCAACAGGGTTTCACAAGGTGCCACAGATACCTATAAAACCAGGGTACCCCAAGGGTCAGCAGACAGCAATACACCACTGAGGGAATGGAATGATTCTCAGGCGGAACATTATCGGAGGAGGACGTGTCACGTTTCACACCTGGTTGCCACTTACGCTTTGCTGACTTGCATCTTCTGCTGGCGAGACTTAAACGGGCTTGCACGTACTTGCACTCTGCTGTCCTGAGATGCCTCACCGCTTTACTGCTTGCGACTGCTGCGCCGTTGCCTTACCTTTTTGAGATTGGATGTCCTAATGGCTTTGGCGCTACCTGCTCCTTTGGTGAATATTTTATAGATTTTAAAAAGTTTTTAAGCTTTCGTAACCTTTTTTTAGCTAGGAATTTGAGATGTTTGGGTCCTCATTGAAGATCGGTTTTGATATGTTTTTGATAGGTTTTGAATTAAATCTTTAAACCTCGGTTTTGACAGATCCTGGTTGAATTTTTGGACTTTGAGGCGCATCGCCGCGAAGAAAAGGGGTGGAAAGGATCACCCGGTTACTCAAAACAAAACTGAACTGAGAGACGATGACGTTGGTAAACGGAACTCGCAGGACGGTGGGGGCATTGCTCTCTGGCTGAATAATTTGGCCGTTAGTGCTGACCCCGGGCCCTCTTCTCCTTGGTGGAAGAGTGCCCAGGAAACACTCTCTGATTCCTCTTTCTCTCGTCCATCCCGGAGGAGACTGATGATAATTCTATGGAGGATGGGGTTGCTCCCACCCCCTTGGACGTTTGTTCGGGAGCGGTCGTTAGTGCTGGCCCCTGGCTCTTTTCCTCTAGGTGGATGGGGGCCCATGATCCATCTCTCTCGTCCATTCCGAAGGAGATTGAGGGTAACTTTATGGAAGAGAGGGCTGCTCCCTCTTCCTCAGATCCTTGCTCGGGAGCGGAGTCTCTTGATTCTGGTCCCACGCTCGAGGAGGTGGTACACCTGGTGACCCCTCCAGTCGCTGCTTCGAGTGACCCCCCCCCCCTCCCCCGTTGGGTCAAGCGTGGTCTACTGTTACCAGTAGAAGAAAGAACAAAATGAGACGACCCCTGGGGCCGACTCGCACACCAAATTACGGTCTTTGTCAATTTGCAGTAGTTATTAGACAAAAAGGTGATACCACTTTGGTTTCATTCAAATCATTTGGTTGGAAGCTGGCAGACCTCTTGCGCGGTTCTGTGGGCGCGGTGGACAGGGTAAGACCCCTACATAAAGAAGAAGGTTTCCTCATAGGTTGTAAAACCTTGACGCAGTAACAGAAACTGATTGAACTTTCGCAGGTGGGCCAGATTATATTAGCATGTACTAACCCAGTGCCGGTGGTGGAGGGGGTTGTCTCTGGCATCCCCCCACCCACCCCTACCCCTCTCCCCCATCGTGCCGGTGGAGGAGATACTCGAAAAGTGCAATGAATCGGTGGACCCGGATGGCACTGTCCGCATCTGCAAGGTTAGGAAATTCCAACGCCTCCTCCGGTCAGATGGACAGCCGTCCACCGCGGTTAGGGTGACAGTCGAGGCGATGACGCTGCGGCAGCTCTCCTTCTCAATTGTAGGGAGTTCCTGGTGACTCCTTACGTGGCAACGGCACTTAGGTGCTACCGGTGCCAAAGATTCAGGCACATTCGAACAAAATTTAATTCTGCGCAGATTTGTTCTTCCTGCAGGGCTGCCGGTCACTCGGGGGCCGCTTGTAGAGCCGTAGGGCGAACTTGTGCCAACTGTCGTGGTGACCACTCGGACGCTAATCATAACTACCCTACTCGCAGTGAGCGCCTGTTGGCGAATGAATTGCGAGCGGCGACATTCATGCCACGAGCGCAGGCCTTATGCCTGGCCAAACAAAAAATTATGTCTGAGTCGGCGATTGGGGACGTGGCCTCGGGCGTGCCGGGCGGCGTTGCAGCTCTTGCGGGGGTGTTTGCTCCACCCCGTTCCCTCCCTAGTGCTTGGAGTGTTTCTGTTTGACGCTTGGCGGCGGGGAGCGAGAAAGGGGATACAGTTACAGCCCAGCCGGTCACCGGGGTGGGTTCGGGATCCTACACAGAGCATGTGAGGTTGGCACCTGGTGCCAAAAACGACCCTTGGGTGGCTATTCACGGCTCGAACGCCTTGTCGAAAGACTGATCCAGTCCGTTGTGGACCTTGTCGAGATGGTCCGTGGCCGGACGGCCTGGGCACCGGTTACTCCTACCCAAAAACAGGTTTGCGCCGACGTCCTGTACGCCGAGCGCGATCTGGGTCACAGAGCTCCCTCTCTGGTGGCCGTGCACAAGGCCATTCCCCTCGGGAGGTCCCGGCGGCGGTTGCCAGTTCCGACAGGGGCGGTGGAGGCGGTGGTGGGTCCGCCGCCCCTAAAGAAGTGGGCCCATGTGGTTATCCTGACCTCAGTGCTATTAGTGAACTGTTGGCCCAGTTCGATGCCCGACTCAGATCGGGCGAGATAACGCTAGATGGCCGAGCTTGCATAGGTAACAGCTCGCCACATGCCACGCACTTCCCCTACCAGGAATTAGGCTGTTTCATACTTTAACCTCACTTACCATGATGTTAGATCTAGTCCGTTTGCATTCTTGTCAGCTGAATATTTTCCCCAATATTAATATTGAAAGTTCTGGCTCTCCACTACTTGAATCTTTTGTTTTTCAACAGGGTGTCACATCGTGCAAGAGAGAGACCCAAGAAACCAGAATATCAAAAGCGTCAACAGAGAGCCATGATATGCGAGGACGAAAGAGGAGGCTACAAAATGGGCCGTTCAAGTCTTCGTCCGATTGTTCATACTTATCACCACATTCTAGGTTAGCCTTATCTTCATTGACTGTTGTACTGTCCTGAATTAGATCCATGATTACCCAGGTCTATGTTTCCCCAGGTCTGTGTTCTTCCAGGTCTGTTCCTCGGGTCGGTGTCCACCAAGGTTTATTTTCCACAGGTCTATATTCCCTCGGGCCTGTCATCCTCCAGGCCTATGTTAACTCAGGTCTATGTTCTCCAGGTCTTTATTCCCTGATGTTTAAATTCCCATGTTTCTATTCCCCCATGTCTATGCTTGGCCTCTAGGCTATGCTCACCCCCCCCCCCCCCCCCAAAAAAAATATATAAGTGCTATCGCCCATAGTGGCGTATCACCTAAAAAATAAAAAAAGAGATCGTTAGTTTTGGGGTGTTAAGGTCTAGGGTAGATTGTCAGATTACTAAGTGTTTTTAAAATGGTTTGTTTGTTAATCATCTTGGCAGCATACTTAATATCCCCTCTACCCTGCCATGCCAACCCTCTCTCTCTCTCTCTCTCTCTCTCTCTCTCTCTCTCTCTGTTTCACCAGTTCTATGTTCACCCAAATAAAAACCACTTTGCTTGCATAGACTACATTAAAATATAATTCTTCTTGCTCGATCTTTTGTGAGTAAGATGTATTTTGTCTCAAACTCTAGCAATAACCCTTGTGGTATGTTATATACTGCAGATCCAGGATGCCGATCATCTCTTCGCAAGCCAAAGCAAATGGTCAAGTCCTAGAAAGTGACCATTCAAATGCCCATTCAAGTGTTCAGTTTTTTGCTCAAGTCAAAGATGCATTGTCAAAAAGCAATGTTGTATTTTTTGCCAAGAACATTTAATGAAAAAATGTCAACCCATCTTCAACGAATTCACAAAGAAGAGCTAGAGGTTGCTCAGATTGTATAAATTGTTTCTTATTCAATTGAATATTATGTTTTTTGCAACAGTTGAATTTATTTCTATCCGTTTTTTTTTCTTACCTAAAGAGATGTCGTCAGTTTTTGTTAACAGTTTTACTCGATGGACCAATTTCACTTCTCACTCCACCACCAACCCCCTCGGGGAAGATTGGTCCTAACAGCATTGTCACTTTAAAACAGTTGAAATTAAACTATGCATTATGACATGCCAATGGTGTACGTTCCTTTCTTTTAATTTTGTTGTTGTTATTCATTCTGTATTTTGTTTACAAAAAAGTACTTGTCAGTTATTCATTGAAATAAAATTGTTTCAGACTAAATTTGATATATTTGTCTTGAGTGTTTGATACGTTTTGAGTGTTTGCCTCCAGGTCTAAAGTTGATTACTCATTGCTTATAGGGTCCAGCGGAATACGATGAGCCGAATGAGAGGACCTCATCTAGGTGTATGAGTTAGAGTATTACTTCACAAATAATGCTAAAACAATGTAGATTGGCCTATGGTCGAATGAATTTTGTGTCGAATGTCAAATACTGCAAATGCATACGACTTTTTTTGACTATGTATTCGCTCAAAACTCGACGCAAGATGAGTCCTAAATAGACCAAAAATGACATTTGACAAATAATAATTTGTCCGGTCTCTCGCCGTCGACTGAGCAAGACATTGAAGTGGTCAAGTACTATTTTAACTAACACAACCTAAATACGTAATATGGAGTATACCCACGAGACCTCGAAAATGATACGTGAATTAAAGGCAAATTTATAAGGTACAAAATTATTAAATATTTGACAACATTTCTAAAGTTTCTAAGTTATTAATATTGAATTTACGATTCTTTGTTTTGTGATACATATAAATGAGATTGTTAAATTGGTCAACATAAGGTTTGTTCGAATGGTGGCCTCGTGGCGCAGTGGATAAGTCGCCGGTTTCCTATGCCGAAGGTCGCGGGTTCGATTCCCCCAAGGGGCGAACGTATGTGGCTTAGGTACGAGACTATTGAGGTCAACGAGGGTTTTCTCCGGGCACTCCGCTTTCCTCCCTCCCTTCAATAATGGTACAGGATGCAGTCAATATAAAAATTTCAAAAATAAAAATTCGATTTTCTTCCGTCTTCTAATAGCGATCTCCCTGCCTTTACACCACCTGTTTGACCTGTTTGAGTGATGTATGTGTATTTGGTGTGTGTGAGGGTAAATGAGACAGGTGAGCGTGTATGTTGGTATAGATCGCCGCGCTTTGAGCCTTGGGGAAAGGCGCGTACATAGCATCCTGTATTATTATTATTATTATTATTATTATGAGTACTTTGAAGTGACCTTGGCTCTGAACTATGAGTGGTATAATGTCCAAAATTGATTTTAGAGATAATATAGTTTGATATTTCATATATTTTCAGTTGTTTCGATGATATTCAAAGTCAAGTTCATTGTAGGCTATGCAAATACTTTAAAAAATTTTCATCCGGATTGCTTAGTCGAATTGGCGTCAGACTATGCGCCCAAAGGTTGCAAGTGAACGCCTTGAGCCGCTTGAGCTAGATTCTTTATCGGCCAACATCTTGACCTGCCCAATAATTCATTTATTTAAAAATTATAAAAGTGTTGACCCTCAGGATACGAATAACCCCTTGGCAAACCAGATTGTGGCTGATAAACTATCTCGGGGCAATGAAATGTCAGTGTCTGGATTTCAGGTTAATGATACAAAACATTGGAACATAATGAAGCAGTGCCGCATTTGAATAGTAATGGCTATAAGACCCCCACATTTACAGGAACACGAGCATCTAATTCCGTGAATGTCGTCTACAAATCTTGTCCCAAAACCATTATCAGCTTTTCAGGAGTATGGGTGCAAATACTTCAGGGACGTTGTATAGAAAAAAATGACTACCTGACGTGATAACTACGAACTAAGAACATGAATTTAAGCCACAAAATGAATTTAAGCCACAACCCTGTGTACACATCTTTGAAGGTACACGCGAAATTTCAGCTCTGTCAGCCCAGCCATAAACGCTTGCGTTCTGTGTGCACATGAATGAACATGAAGGTTTAACGTCTATTGGTCATATGGCAGACGGGGATAACCAACTCAGGGAAAGAGGGGTGGGGTCCTAAATCAACACTGAACCACCCAGAGCAATCATACTGCTAAAATGGACAGTAAAAATGGAATATGCACATACTTCATTAATATTAAATTGAACTAAAAGGACACATCCCATATGACTCACATGCTTCTTATGGAACTTGCAATATTTGCTTTGGATCGTGGAGACTTGATCTGTTTAAAGCGGCTGCCAATTGTTAAACACCCCAAGGTATCCACGATCCAAAGCAAGTCTGGAATATGCCTTACAGAAGAACAAGAAGTCTTGGATAGATGGATAGAGTACTGCTCTGACCTTTACAACCACACACCAAACGGAAACCCATCAGTTCTAGCATGTCCCCAGAACGGAGAAGAAGAAGAAATCCTTCCAATTCTCAGATAAGAATTTGAGGCAGCAGTGCAATCGCTAAAGAAAGGGAAGTCAGCGGGAGTAGACAACATACCCGTGGAATGAGCCAAAAAACTCCACCTTCGGGGAAGACAATCCGATAGAGTGCGCCTAGGGTAGCGTACTTCCGATAGTAAATAGGCCTACGTGATCGAGCCCCTTGTAATAACTGTACACCGTGTTGCGTCACGCGATGTGGGGCCGGGTAGCTCAGTTGGTAAGAGCGTCTTGCTAGTAACCGAAAGGTCGCTGGTTCGAATCCCGGATTGGTCAACGTGTGATCATATTATTTTTCCCCTTTACCAACAACTGGCCCGCTGATATGCGAAAGGGTCGTGTGACTATAATCTACAAACAACAACGTCACGCCATCTGCTGGAGTACCGAACTCTATAAAAATTTGTTATTATTAATATATATTATATGACTAGACTATTAAAAAAAAATTATGTATGATTTCAGACTTGAGTCGTATGATCGAAATGACAACTTTGGCAAAGGAGACATAGCAACACCGGAGTTCAGTTACTTACATTCATGCTGAAGTTCGGGCTGAAATGAAAAAACTGGTCTTATGTACAAAGTTGACATTTCTTTGACAGAAAAAGGAACAGTTTTGGAATGTCAGTGTGAATGCGCTGCAGGCATGGGGCCTTCTGCACACTGTAAGCATGTAAGATGTGTCTTGCTCGGCCTGACAGACTTTTCACAAAATAAATCGTTTGTAGTACTGACAACATGTACATAATCACTCCAAACATTTCACCAAGCAAAAAAACATTTGGGGTCGCCTATGAAAGCTGAAGATATATATATACCGACATCAAAAAAGACTTAAAACTGTAGATTTTGATCCACGACCTGAACATGGAAGTACGCGACTATTGGCGCACCTATCGGCTGAACATTTGCATATTCAAGGGAAATAATTTTAATATTTTGGCCCATTGCTTCAAGCAGGAGAAGAAGCGATGATTAACGCCCCTCACCATTATCTGTAACAAGACTGGCAGAGTGAGGAGTGGCCTACACATGGATTCAGTCACTTGTCATCACTCTTCCCAAAAAAGTTAACCTTCAGGAGTGTGAAAATTACCGCACCATCAGCCTCATCAGCCATCCCAACAAGGTCCTCCTGAAAATAATAGTCAACAGATTGAAACCCCAAGCTGAACAAATCACAGCTGAAGAACAAACAGGATTCAGGGCAGGGCGAAGTACCACTGAACAGATTTTCAACCTCAGATTAATTTGCGAGAAATACGTACAGCACGAACAACATCTATAATGTGTTTGCAGACTTCAATAAAGCCTTTGACCGAGTCTGGCATGCAGCTCTGTGGACAACCATGAGTAGGTACAACATAAGCCCTAAAATTATTGAAATCATCAACATCTTCCTAGAGCGCATCATGTTAGATGCCCTTGCAGATCACGAAGGCATACTCAGCTTAGGGGGTAGAGCAATCTCCACCCTTTGTTTTGCGGATGACATTTAATGGATTGGCTGGAGAGGAACAACAACGTGAACAGCTGGTACAGAGGCTTGACACACCAAAGCCTATGGAATGGAAATGAGAGCAGAGAGGACCACAATGATGACCAACAACACCAATGGCATCAACATGGACATCAAAGTCCAAGGCCAATCCCTCAACACAGTGCATAGCTTCAAATATTTAGGAGCCATTGTATCATACAATGGGTCCAGTCATGAAGTCCTCTCCAGGATCGCACAAACAACTGCTGCCCTGACAAGGTTGAAGCCCACTTGGAAAGGCATGACCATCAGTCCATATTCCAATGTAAGACTGCTGCGTTCCCTTGTCATATCCATTTTCCTATACGCTTGCGAAACATGGACCCTCACAGCAGGTGTACTACGAAGAATACAAAGCATGGAGATGAGGTGCTACAGAAGACTTCTGGGTATTTCCTATTCCCAGACGAAGTCTGACAGACCATCACACAATGACATGCTCACAGTGGTGAACAAACGGAAACTCCTATGGTATGGCCACGTCACAAGATCATCAGTCCTTTCAAAGACCATCCTGCAAGGCACAGCGGAAGGAGGCAGAAGAAGAGGGAGACAGGTAAAGAGGTTTGAGGACAACACAGTCGAGGGTGGACTAGCTTGACACTGAGCGAAGCCATGAGGGTTGAGGAGGACGGAGAAAGATGGCGTATGTTGGTGAAACGATCTTCTGTGTTGCCCCAACGACCTTCGAGTTATGGGATAGGACAGGATAAGAATATTTAACAGGAAAATGAATGCCCATAAAGAAATAAATGAAACTGTGGTATTAAAATGTAAATGAATATCGACTTTGATCTTTCTATGCTCTTGACCTTGAGATGACCTTGACCTCCTGTTCCAAAAACACTTATTGACGATCAAATATTTACAGCAAAAGTTGTATTATGCCAAAAGACTGACCTTTGGATGACCTTGACCTTCAGTGACCTTAACCTTGGGATAACCTTGACCTTCACAAGGATCTCATGCTCATGAAAGATCAAATAACTCAATGTTGTTGCATGCTATGGGTTAATGCCATTCTACTGTACGATTACCTTTTTTTTTAAAAATATTTTTGCAAGGCCTAAAATGACCTTGACTTTCAAGATCAACTCAAAACTGGAACATATACGAAAGATCAATCTACCATCTCTAAATAAAACAAGATTGGACTTTATATCTCTCATTGTTTAGGGCCAAGGTCACTTCAAAATACCTATACTAACCGATGTTAGACAGCTCCAGTGACCTTGACCTTGGAGTGAGGTTGACCAAATTTGCGTATAATATGTGTGTCATTGATATCTATCATGCTTCAAAGAATCATAAGTTCAATATTAATAACTTCGAAAAAAGTGAAATTTTGTTTAAAATTGTCATTTTTGTAACTAACATTTGTTGACCATGTGACCTTGACCTTGAAGTGAAGTCATTCATTTACTGATCATTTATGAGCACACCATCTTACCAAGTTTGGTTGTCCAAATTTAGACTCCAAAAAGCAGAATCATGTATGGAACCCAAAGTACTAGTTTGGTCGTACGTGTGTGCCTGAAGGAACCCACTTGTACAAAAAGGAACCCACTTTTCCAAAGTCAACCACATCAAAGTTTGTTTATATATTTTAATTTTTTACTGATATTGGAATCATGTACAGTCAAATTAGGCTGTATGCTGAGTTTTGAAGTCCTCACTAGTTTACATCATGTGGAACCCAGTTGACATCATTTTGGAAACAAACCCAGTTGGGAGGCTTTGAACGTATGTGTGTGTGTGTGTGTGTGTGTGTGTGTCACTTCCGATGTCTGCTTCTGGAAAAGTGCCTGTCCTGCCAATGTTGATTTGATCTGAAGCGTGTCTTGACCATGATGTAGTAGATCTGGTTGTGATGTTTGCTTTAAAATAAACCTCATTTTAGGAAATTCAATCAACTTTGATTTCAACGTACCCCACTACTTTAAATGATTTTTTTTTAACTCACCTGTCGTCAACGACGAGGTAGAGGACGAAATTATAAAAAACGATGCTAGCAAACTGATATGGGTATGTCTCCGTGCTTGTAGTGAACAATTGTCTATGTTCGCTGCCATCCAGCTTTGATGAACCCACGCGATACACGCTAGGAGATGACACGACTTGCAGCCAGTACAGACGATCACCTTTGAGGAGAAACACACCATTGGTGATTATGGATACAGACTTTTTGAAGTTATTATACAATCATTGTTATCATTATCCAGTGTTCCCGATTACGCACAGTAGTGCGTCAATTACGCACAAAATATGAAAAATGACGCAGGAAAATTTGCATGTGTGCGTCCTGAGGACGCACACATTTTTTTCGAATCGCTGAAGTCAAAAATACGACCAACGAGTGGCGAACTAATTCACGGCATAATCAGAATCAGAACCCAACTGAGACTGCCATTGCAGACGATTAAAGATTGTGTCGGGAGTTGTCGTCCTTAAAAATCGCATGCGCGCGTATTGTAAACTTCCTCCAAGCAATACATTCACTGAACAGAAGAAATCTTCGTTAATCCATTCTTTGATAGAACTATCATACACGATCATGTCACTTCTGACTTGGTTGACTGGGCCCAAAACCCGTTCATCCACCGATTTGGGGACTCTCAAAATTTGCACAAGGACTCTTAAAATTTTATACCTGGGAGTCCCAAGGACTCTCATTTTTTGTGTGTGAAGGGAACACTGATTATCGTCGCCTACATCACATCACATCACATTACATCCATCAATCAATCATCACCATCATCATCTTCATCATCATGAACATCATTATCAACATCGTCGTCGACGGCGGTGGCAAAGGCAAAGTGAAAGTGAATAAATAAATAAAATAAAACATCATCACCCACGCCCCTCTTCCAGCAACATCTTCATCATCGTCGTCATCGTCGTCAATGTCATATCCAAATCAATGAATCAGTCAACCCATCTTTATCATCAACATTACTATTAACATGAACAACATTGCAACCTTCTCCTCCTCCTCATCATCATCAATCTCATCACTACGAGAAAGGGACCAAATTCACCGAAGCGGTCGTATCATCATCATCATCATCATCATCATCATCATCATCATCATCATCATCATCATCATCATCATCATTGGACCAAACTCCACTTAACTGGTCGTATCAATGGCGACAGACAGCAAGACAGTATGGCGGGGCAGCGTCGCAACAATCAGCCTCTGCGTTCCGTCAAAGTTAGCCCGTTCTATCTTGTTCCCGTGTCTCAAGAAAATCAGTCTGCAACCGAAATAAACCTCACGGTCATTGAGTACGAACAAGACAACAAATGAGATTCAATCTTTGCACTTGCTTAACTGTAATCAGCACGAAAGTGGACAAACTATGATTCCTTGACTTGCACCAAAGAGCTGTCTACATGGCAAAACCGAAAACTGATCGATACATGCCGATTGGCTGCGCTCTTTGTTAGAGATACAACGTGTGTGCTGTTTTGCCTGTAGCAGAATTCATCGCCGGATCATAAAATGGATACCACCCTGAGAACGACTCGATCGCTCCGCTAACGGTTCACTTGCCGTGCCGTTAACAATTTATATAAAACCCCCTTATTGCAATCCTGCTTAAAATGGCGTATGATTGTAATGTAAGCTCAACTGTAGCCTACAGTAATCAAAGAATTACACTTGCCTCTTTTCACCGTGGACCAGTATTTGAACTGGATCAGTTAACTCACTGCTGACTAACACTTTCACGGAACCGCTATAGACAGACGCCACACCAATGACGTCATTTCCGCTGTCCGTGAAGAACACCAGGCCAGAAGACGAGTCGGCTGCAACGTCCGTAAGTACGCTGCCTGAAAACAATGTACAAGGCCACAGCCAAGCCGATTAAAAGTCCAATTAGTACACTAAAGAGAAAGGGAAAGTATCGCGCTTATAAGCCTATATTTCAGTATTAAGCTACAAAACATTGGTACCAGAAAAAGCACAGGCGCTTGTATCTTGACACGCGAGCTCGGACTATATATCGGCGTGCATAGAAGGATACGCGTTATAGGCGCACGCGTGTCCAGATACTAGCGCCTGTGCAGAGGAGAGTAAAGATTAGGTCCAATGTGTTCTTAAAAATTCCAGACGTACCACTTTGCTTCAACGGTTACAAACTACATTCTCCCATTAAAGAGAACTGTTAAATGTTTGTTGGCTAAAATTTAGTTTTTGCACCTGTGTGTCTTGTGAGGTGGGATGGATATTGCGGTGGAATAAATGTAATTATCTTGACAGTTTTATCGTGCATGTACATGCAAGACTTTCTTAAAACTTGAGTCCAGTAGACTTGACTAAGAATAATATTATCTTTCAAACATTTGCCACATGTTGTAGTAATTAAATAAACTCGTTGGAGTTGTTTGGGACCACTCACTATTCTGAACACGGGCGAGAACTCGTCCAGCAGAGCCGTCGAGAGAGGCTGTGTAAATAGTGTTGGTCTCCCTTGCATCAGTCCAGAATACAGATCGCGTGGTCTGCAACGGCGTAGTTTATTGTTCGAGGACTGACCAAGTTCGGTAGTGGGGTCTGAATGAAGGACTTTGTCATCATGTCTAGCCTGATCAACCTCTCTTGATTTGGTGTTGAGTCTGTGACGAGGGCAAGGTTGTCACCCAAAGTGTCTGAAAACCAAAAGCAAATACCATTATTTTTAAGAGTAAGGACCCCCCAATATTAGTTCCCGAGCTGCAAGCTGGGTAACGGATGTTATTACCCTTGTGTCTGTCTCAGTCGCTTGTTATCACTCTTCCCAAAAAGGGTAACCTTCAGGAGTGTAAAAATTACCGCACGTACCATCAGCCTCATCAGCCATCCCCGCAAGGTTCTTCTGAAGATAATACTCAACAGGTTGAAACCCCAAGCTGAAGAACAAGCAGGATTCAGGGCAGGGCGAAGTACCACTGAACAGATTTTCAGCCTCAGAATAATCTGCGAGAAATACCTACAGCTCCAACATCTATATAATATGTTTGCAGACTTCAAGAAAGCGTTTTACCGAGTCTGGCATGCAGCCCTGGGCAAACATGAGAGTGTACAACATCAGCACTAAAATTATTAAAGTCATCAAAAGACTGTATGACAAATCTACCAGTGCAGTCCTCCACAACAGCGCCATCGATAACTGGTTGAGAACAACAATCGGCGTGCATCAAAGATGCCTACATTCTCCAACACTCTTCAACACATTCATAGAGCGCATCATGTCAGATGCCCTTGCAGATCACGAAGGCACAGCCAGCAAATGGGGCAGAGCAATCTCCAACCTCCGTTTTGCGGACGACATTGATGGATTGGCTGGAGAGGAACAAGAACTTGAACAGCTGGTACAGAGGCTTGACAGCACCTCCGGGGCCTTTGGAATGGAAATAAGTGCAGAGAAGACAAAAATGGTGACCAACAACATCAATGGCATCAACACAAACAACTGCTGTCCTGACAAGGTTGAAACCCATTTTGAAAGACAGGACCATCAATCTACACTCCAAGGTAAGGCTGCTGCGCTCCCTTGTCATCTCCATCTTCCTATACACTTGCGAAACATGGACCCTCACAGGAGACTTACAACAAAGACTACAAAGCATGGAGATGAGTTGCTCCAGAAAAATTCTGGGCATTTCCTATACTCAGCACATCACCAACGACGAAGTCCGACAGACCGTCAAACACTCCATTGGACAACACGATGACCTGCTCACAGTGGTGAAGAAACAGAAACTCCGAGGGCATGGCCTAGTCACCAGAGCATCAGGTCTTGCAAAGACCATCCTGCAAGGTACGGTGTGCGGAGGTAGAAAAAGAGGGTGACAGAAAAAGAGGTGGGAGTACAATATTTGAGAATGGACTAGCTTGAAACTGAGCGAAGTCCTGAGGATTGATGAGGACAGAGAAAGATGTAGTACGCTGGTTGAACGATCATCTGTGGTGCCCCAACGACTTTCGATTTACGGGACAGGATAGGATAGCATAGGATAGGACCTACTTAGACTTTACCTGTGCCTCCATGGTAAAACCAAAGTTATGCAAGATTAAGTGACCTAACCATCGTGATGTCATTTTTAAAAGAAAATTTTTACTAAATTGTGTAATGTTTTATATTTAAAACTTAATATGTAATTAGAAAGTACAGATGCATTGAGCTTTAAAGGAAACTATTATATATTGAGTGACGTCATAGATTAACGTCATGGTGACTTCATAGTTTGTGATTTTTTTTTCAAATAATATTTTCTCCCAAACTATACTGGAGGGATTTGGTTCAAGTTTGGCATATACTTAGAGTTTAACTATGCCTCCAACGTAAAACCAAACTTATACGGATCAAATGAGGTAATAATCATAATAAAGTCATCTTTTACTTTTAGTTTAATTTTTAAAATTTCCTTTAAACTGTGTATGTAATGAGAGTTAACAGATGCTTTGAGCTTTAGTAAAAACTTATGCATATTCAGCGACGTCATCGTGGTGACGTAATATTTTTTATGTTAATATATTTATTTATTTTGCGCACTTTTCTCTGAAGCTAATGGATGGATTTCTTTGAAACTTAGTATTTAGTTAGAAAATAGTGAATTCTACCAGACAACAAACAAACTATGCTTATCGGGTGACATCACCATGGTGACGTCTTAAATTTTTTTTTCTAATCTTACTTTCTCTAAAACTACTGAAGGGATTGGGTTCAAATTTGGTATGCACTTAGATTTTACCTAAGGTAAAACCAAAGTTATGCAAATCAAGTGATCTAATCATCGTGATGGAGACACCAACTTACATTGTTGTGTGTATTGTTTAATGCCCTAATTGTCTTCAGCTATGCTTTTTTTTAGCTTGGGGTTTCAACCTGTTGATTATTTTCAGGAGGACATGAGCGTCACGATCTTTAAAGTCCGTGGATAATTTCTCCACAATCTTTATCTTCATTTTTCTTCTACACCCTGTTCTCCTTCTTCTCCTTTTTCTCATTCTTCTTCTTTATTGTCTAAAATAAATGAAGGATATGTGTGTGTGTCGTGTGTGTTTGGGTGTGTGTGTGTGTGGGTGTGTGTGTGTGTGTGGGTGTGTGTGTGTGTGAACGCGAGGGAACCTGCACCTGTTAGGATCCAGCACTTGTTTTTTTTTGTTTTTTTTTCTATAGAATGATAGCATGCTATTGAATCAAAAAGTCAATCATGGATAATAATGATATATATAAAACCCCAATCATAGATACTGTCGTCATCAATGCCATCATCATCATCATCATCATCATCATCATCATCATCATCATCATCATCATCATCATCATGTTACGTTGAAACGAACGAAAGTGTGTCTAAAGCGCGCACGATAGATCTAATCGTTTCGTTTTGCAAAGTATTCAATGATGGAGTTTATTTACCTTTGGTTTGAGTTTGCATTGTTGTTAGGAGAGGCTTTGTATAACGTTGATAATTTTTGTTGGTCGATATCGTTGTAGAATTTTCTGGACCCGCTTGTTTACTATCGATCGAAGTTTCGGGATAAATATCAAGTATTGCGGAAGGAGAAGAAATATGTATGACGTAAGTCAGTGATGACGATCTTTTAATTGATTGGCTGTAGTGCGTCATTTTAGTCTACTGGGTTCGAAATTTTTCGAGAAAAGAGAGAGAGATTATAAAATTGTGTGCCGCACTGTTGTTGAGAGATTGTTGTTGATAGTGAAGCTGGAAAGTAAATTTGAAAGTTGTTGAGTTGAGTTGAGAATTGTATGCAGTTGTTGATGTGTGCTGAATAAAAGCGGAAAACTTCATACGTCGACTTTGTGACTTGTATGCTGATTGAGTAGGCTGTGTGAATAAACGAATCTGAGTTACACCTTATCAGGACTTCAGCATCGGGGCTGAATCAAATACTGATAAAGATAAACACCATCATCGATTCGAGTGTAACATTTTGGGGGTCAAGCCGCGATTCACGCCATAGCCAAGGGTTCAACTGCTACAACAAGCGAGTCAACGTTACGAGAGGCAGTCATCGAGGGTAGCCGCCAACGAGTTGCGTCGAGAGGGGCCAACATACTGGGACTACATCCGAGGGATTCGGGTTGACTGCAAGGGCGTGTAGTCGCTGAAGAGTTGCTTCGTGAGCGAACAACAGATCGGGACTACGTGGCTGCCGCAAGACTACGTTGAGGGACAGTCTCGGAGCTACATCGCCAGTATTAGAGAGAGCGACGAGCGGACGTCGCGTCTACTTCAGCACAGGAGCGTGTACATCAACACCAGCGTGGTGCAGCGTCGCATACGACGAGGACAGCGGGGCCTGCGTCAGCGAAAGCGACTAGTGACAAGCATCAGCGCTACTGCAGAAAGCGTGCTGTTCTAGAACAGTCTAGAAAGGTACAGCACAGTCAAGAACTTTCCAGAAAAAAAGAACTCTACAGTCAAGAACTTTCTAGAAAAAGAACTTTCCAGAAAAGAACTTTCTAGAAAAGAACTTTTTTTAAAAGAACTTTCCAGAAGCATCAAGATGGCTGACTTCTGGCAGAAAGGGGTTGAACTGAATCTAAAAGGCAAGCAGCTGACGGAGTACGTCAAGTCTCAGGAGAGAATACGAGAAAGAGAATTGGAAGAGAAGCGTCTAGAAAAAGAAATAGAACTAGAACAGAAGCGTCTAGAAGTAGAAGAGCAGCGTCGCCGTGAAGAACGAGAATTAGAAGAGCAGCGTCGCCGTGAAGAAAGAGAATTAGAATTGAAGCGTCTGGAAATTGAACAGCAGCGGCAAGAAAGAGAAGAGCAGCGTAAAGAAAGAGAAGATGAGCGCAGGCGTGAGGAGAGAGAAGCTGATCGGCAGTTCCAACTAGAGTTGGCGCGCATCCAGCAACAGCAGCATGCGCCACAAGTTATCAGTGACAACACGGCTCCAAAATTGCCAGCTTTCGTCGACGGGAAGGACCAGATTGACAGTTATCTGGCGAGATTCGAAAGGTTCGCTGAAAGCTCTAACTGGCAACCTCAAGACTGGGCAATTCGACTGAGTGCACTTCTGACGGGGCAAGCTCTCGAAGTTTACACCAGACTGTCGAACGATGACGCCAAAAACTACGACGTCTTGAAAGAGGCCCTGTTGCAGTGCTACAACTTTACAGAGAAGGGCTACCGTAAAAGCTTCCGTGAATGCCGGCCTAAGTCAGACGAGACGCCAAAGCAGTTTGTGGAGCGCCTGTCGTCATATCTACACAAGTGGGTGGAGTTATCAGGCGAAAGGAAGTCTTACGACAGTCTCCATGACCTGATCGTGAAGGAACAATTTCTCAATGCCTGTCACAAGGACCTAGCGACCCACTTAGAAGAATAAAAGCTGCAGACGCTTAAAGATGTGACTGAGGCTGCTGAAAGATATCTTATCGCTCATGGGAAAACCCTGGGGCCACCCAGCGCGACGAAACATTTTCAGAAGACTGGAAACCATGGGAACCAGATCCAAGGGAGCCAGACGAGCCAGAGACAGACGGACTCCACGCCACCTCCCAGGGAAGGGCAGTCAAGAGGCTGTTTCACCTGCAACGCTACAGACCACAGAGCAGCTAACTGTCCTCAAAACAAAAGTAGCGGACAGCGGAGCAGTACGGACAATTCAGCGGCGGGCAACCGGCAGAGGCGGTTCTCCAATCAACGGCAAACCAGTAGATCTGACCATCAGGTGTGCGGCGGGAGCGTCATTCTTCCGAGTGAGACCGAGCGCACAGCTACTCCTGCGGACGTGCAAGAGTGCATGACCGATGGACAACTCCTCCTTGCCAACGGGAAATCCATCCCCGTCGTCGCCAGCGCAGCGATGACCGTCCAGAACATGCCTGTTTCCAAGGGACGCGTCGGAAATCATGAAGTGACTGTCCTAAGAGACTCTGGTTGCAGTGGGGTCATTGTCAGAGAAGATCTAATCGCTAAAGAACAGTTCACTGGCGATTCAAAATGGACACTCATGGCCGACAGCAAATGTGTGAGAGCGCCAGTTGCGAAGATTCATGTCAACACCCCTTTCTACATAGGCGAAGTCGAAGCGGTTTGCCTGAAGAAGCCGCTGTATGATTTGATGATCGGGAACATCGACGGCGCGAGACGACCAGACGACCCCGATCCAGAATGGAGTCCTGCCTCAACCCAACACGTCGAAGTTGTGGAGGAGGATCCATTGCCGTTTCCCGATGGAGACCTTACACAGCTGCTACGGGACAGTGTGGTTACTCCGGCTCAGCCCTGCCGACTAGAGATCGTCAGTGCTGTTACTACCAGGGCCCAGGCCAAGAGAGACAAGATGTCTACGCCACTGAAGGTCGCCGACAACTCCAAAGCTGCCATCGTGGACAGGGATAAGCTGATCCAGCTCCAGGAAGCTGATAGCACTTTAAACAAGTACAGGAACCGCCAAGACCACGTGACCAAAGGCAGTGGTACGGTCTATTTTGAGGTGAAGGCCAAGATCCTGTATCGAATCTTCCAGCACCCGAGGGTCAACGGAGGGAAACCACTACGTCAAGTATTGGTACCGTTACCCCTAAGGCGCCAGGTGATGGAAGTAGCACATGACTCAATCATGGGAGGTCACCTGGGTATCAAGAAGACGTCGGATAGAATCCAGGCGGTATTCTACTGGCCAGGACTTCATGCGGACGTCAGCCGTTTCTGCCGATCGTGTGACATTTGCCAGAAGACCATACCTCGAAGAAGGGTCCCGAAAGTGCCTATGCAGAGGATGCCTCTGATCGACCGACCTTTCAAGAGGGTGGCCTTAGACTTAATCGGCGAAATAAGACCTCCGAGTGAAGAAGGTCATCGATGGGTACTGACTTTAGTGGACTATGCGACTCGGTACCCAGAAGCAGTGCCACTGAAGAAGATTGACACTGAAACTGTAGCAGAGGCACTGGTGGACATGTTCAGTAGACTTGGAGTGCCTGAAGAAATTCTGACAGACCTCGGGACGCAGTTCGTCTCTGACTGCATGAAGGAGGTCAACAGACTGCTGAGCATCCGGCATTTGACTACGACACCCTACCATCCGATGTGCAACGGGCTTGTCGAAAAGTTCAATGCTACGCTGAAGTCCACCTTGAAGAAACTGTGCACCGAGCAGCCCAGACAATGGCATCGCTACATCAACGCCTTACTTTTCGCCTACAGAGAAGTACCGCAGGAGTCCACCGGCTTTTCTCCGTTCGAGCTGCTGTACGGAAGAACCATCCGAGGGCCGATGCACATCCTAAAAGAACTGTGGACGAAAGAAGTAGACACCCCAGAGGTGAAGAACAGCTACCAGTACGTGTTTGAGCTACGGGAGAAGCTGGAGCAGACTCTCGAGATAGCCAGAGAAAACCTGAAGAAGTCCCAAGACTGTGGAAAGCACTACTACGATCGTAGGGCTGTGAACAGGAAGTTTAAACCTGGCAACAAAGTGCTGGTGCTGCTACCTACTGATCACAATAAGTTGCTGATGCAGTGGAAAGGCCCGTACGAAGTGGAGACCGTGGTGGGGATCAACGACTATAAGGTGAAGGTCGGCCAGCATTCCAAGATATACCACGCCAACCTCCTTAAGCTGTAGTGGAAAGGCCAACAGAGACTGTGCACGCAGCCACAGCAGCTGTGACCGACGACAGCTTTGACAGCGAAGAACTGTTGGAACTGGGAGACTTCCACAGCAAAGAAGGCATCGATGATGTTAAGCTAGGACCGAGCTTGACGGAAGGTCAAAAGATGGAGCTCAAGGACCTTATGGGCGAGTTTCCCCACATCTTCAGCGATGTCCCTGGCTCTACAACTTTGGTCGAACACGAAGTCCACCTCACTTCGAATATCCCTGTTCGATCCAAGCCCTTCCCGATCCCTTTCAAGGCCCGCGAATCCTTGAAGAAAGACATCGATGAGATGCTGAGGATGGGCATCATCAGGGAGTCCAGTTCCCCCTACGCGTCCCCTGTCGTGGTCGTGAAGAAGAAGGACGGCAGCAACAGAGTATGCATCGACTACAGGAAGGTTAATAAGATCACCGTCTTTGACCCTGAGCCGATGCCTACCGCAGCAGACCTCTTCCGCCAACTATCGGGGAGTAAAATCTTCTCAAAGATTGACCTCAGCAAGGGTTATTGGCAAGTCCCCGTGCGTCAACAGGACATACCAAAGACTGCTTTCATAACTCCTGATGGGACGTACGAGTGCCTAAGGATGCCCTTTGGCATGGTCAACAGCGGAGCTACCCTGAAGAGAGGAATGAGGAAGATGCTCAAAGGGATGGACAACGTCGTGTGTTACTGGGACGACCTGCTAGTCCACACCCGCACCTGGAAAGAGCATCTGCAGACCTTGAGGGAGCTGTTTCACCGTCTAACAGAAGCTAACCTGACCGTGAGACCCAGTAAGTGCATTCTGGGGACTGACAACGTCGACTTTATCGGCCATTCGTTGAAAGAAGGACAAAAGGGGCTTCTGCTAGAAAACGTCACCAAAATTCTGAACGCTCCACGTCCCCAAACAAAGAAGCAAGTACGATCTTTCCTGGGATTGGCTGGGTATTATAGGGAGTTCGTACCGAACTACTCAGCCATCACAGCACCTTTGTCGGACCTGGTGCGGAAAGGCTGTCCAAACCAAGTGCAGTGGGGACCGTCTCAGGAGAGGGCATACCAGACTGTGCGCGACCTCCTTTCGAAGGATCCGGTGCTACGACTGCCCGATACTTCCAAGGAATTCGTCTTAAGGACAGACGCAGCGGACGAAGGCATCGGCGCCATACTGATGCAAGAGCACGAAGGGAAACTATTTCCGGTCAGTTACGCCAGCAAGAAGCTGTCCAGGGCTGAGAAAAATTACTCGACCATGGAGAAAGAGTGCCTTGCCATCATATGGGGAATCCGGAAGTTCGAACTGTACCTTCAAGGAGTGAAGTTCGTGCTACAGACTGATCACAAGCCGCTAACTTACTTGAACTCTGCCAAGTTTGTGAACAGTCGGATCATGAGATGGGCTATGTACTTGCAGAACTTTAACATGCGAGTAGAATCTATCAAAGGATCAGACAATGTTGGTGCAGACTTCCTCAGCAGAGTGTGTGAGTAAAGAACATTGAATGTGTGGATGAACTAAGAATATTGGTAATGACAGACTTGAAAATGAAAAACGTTGACTGGGTAAATGATCTGTGAACATTGACAGTATCCAGAAAGACTTGCAGATGAGAAACTTTGTGTGAATGAGCTGAGAACATTGACAGTGTTCAGACAGTCCGAAATAAGTCTTAATTCTGAACTTTGTTTGTGCATTACGTTTCAACGTTGTTGAAAGAAATTGGGTAAATTTCTTCTTGAGTGGGGGGTTATGTTACGTTGAAACGAACGAAAGTGTGTCTAAAGCGCGCACGATAGATCTAATCGTTTCGTTTTGCAAAGTATTCAATGATGGAGTTTATTTACCTTTGATTTGAGTTTGCATTGTTGTTAGGAGAGGCTTTGTATAATGTTGATAATTTTTGTTGGTCGATATCGTTGTAGAATTTTCTGGATCCGCTTGTTTACTATCGATCGAAGTTTCGGGATAAATATCAAGTATTGCCGAAGGAGAAGAAATATGTATGACGTAAGTCAGTGATGACGATCTTTTAATTGATTGGCTGTAGTGCGTCATTTTAGTCTACTGGGTTCGAAATTTTTCGAGAAAAGAGAGAGAGATTATAAAATTTTGTGCCGCACTGTTGTTGAGAGATTGTTGTTGATAGTGAAGCTGGAAAGTAAATTTGAAAGTTGTTGAGTTGAGTTGAGAATTGTATGCAGTTGTTGATGTGTGCTGAATAAAAGCGGAAAACTTCATACGTCGACTTTGTGACTTGTATGCTGATTGAGTAGGCTGTGTGAATAAACGAATCTGAGTTACACCTTATCAGGACTTCAGCATCGGGGCTGAATCAAATACTGATAAAGAAAAACACCATCATCATCATCACCATCATCGTCATCATCCTCATCATCATCAACTACGCTAATGAACGTGGACGTAGGCAGTTTCAATTATCTGGTTTAATTAACAGTATGTTAGCTTGTTGAATAGACGACGTCTGTCTAGACGACGTCTGTCAACTCGCACCCTGGTTCAGCCTCCCTCATTTCTTGTGATAGATTTGCTTACCAGTAGTGTAGGACGCGTTAAAGCCGGGAAAAGTAGTTTGGTTATTGGTAAGGAATCGAATCCAGAAGGAGTTGCCAGTTGAGCGGAAAGGAGTGGTTGGCCCTCCAGTGTAGGGTTGACCGCACAGGTACCAGTTCATCAAGGGAGCCAACCGTGAGTTCCCATCGCGCACCTGCAAATGCAGTTATCGTTCGCTTTGTACTTGACTATCTGAGGTACAAGTCAGGCCATCATCCCCTGTCTGCGTGACATTAATATAAATAATAAAAATAATTTGGAGAGCTTTTCACTTTCTCTTTGCACCAAGGTATTTTAAAAGCGTGCGTGCGTGTGTTTGTGTGTGTGTGTGTTTGTGTTTGTGTATGGCGATGTAGTTACGCCGTTATTGTTTACACACTCTTTATACCCTACCTTGGTTCTTTTGAGGGCCCCGTGACCTTGACGTCAAAACAACGTTCTGTTAGGGTTAGGGCTGTGTTAGGGTTAAATTAAGGGTTTGAATTAGTGTTTGAGTTAAGTTTAGAGTTAGGAATATGGTTAGCTTCAAAAAATGGACAAATTTTAAAAAATGTCGAAACAACGTTGTGGCCATTTATAAAAGTCATAACAACGGCGTTTTTACACTGTTGTGTGTGTGTGTGTTTGTGTGTGTGTGTGTGTGTGTGTGTGTGTGTGTGTGTGTGTGTGTAGGTGCGTGGGCATGTGTGTGTGTGTGTGTTGACTCATTTTCTATATTGGTCTATCTTTGCGTTTACAGCTAAATAATATTATCTTTTCAATAATTAGTTTAATCTTTTGCGTTATGGAAATTACATTACATTACATTATTATTGCTTTAGGTCCAGCGGACTCTTCCGAGCCAAATCAGGACCGAACAACCCCTGATCCGCATAAAAGATCTGCTGAAACAACCCTAGTGGTAAAACTGAAAGCTCTCCACCAGCCAGTCACTTTATAATAAAGACATCCCACGCAGGGGACGCTGAGGCCGTACTCTAATTTATCGAACCCCCGTTTACAAAACAAAATAGAATACAAACATCATTAATTTATAAATTATCAACAAAACACATACATATAAAATGCCTACATTGCTAAATAATAACATCATAGGAAGCCCTAGTGACCACCTGGCAGAAAGCGTCCAATATTCCCAAGCTGATCCAACAGACCTCATACAGAAATAAGGAGTCTTGTCCCAGAAGAGTTTTCAAGAAAAAAGGTAGATGACTGGTCTAGCGAAGAAGAAGATAGTATAGCAGATTGATAGAACAGAGCAAGAATGAGAAAGAGCAAATGAGAAAGACAGCAACAGTGGGGATTTAAAGCACTAAATTTCCAGAAAGTGGGGATACTATTTATACTGAAACCCCCGGCACCCCAACGGGGGAAGTTATGGAAATGAGAGCAGGACTATCATAACACACGGAAACTGAAACTGGCGTGAATCGAAGCTGTTTACAGAAATTGGCCATAGAACGCGCTCAAATACAATAATTATGTGCACCCACGTAGACGACTCTGCACAATACCCTGTTGGTGCTATGCACCTGTGTCAATTAAACCTGCAATAATATAATCTTCAAGCCGGAAAAGGAAAATCCGGAAAAAACACCCGGATGTAGATCTATTATTCAGAACTGTGTTTTTTTGTTTCATGGAATGCCATATTGAGCGAATTAGCTTTGCCGGAATCCGATAATAGGCCTAAGCATTCTGATTATTTATTACATAGACTACCAATAAAATGAACAACAACAAAAAAACAAAAAAAGGTCTTGATTATGTGCATCTGCAGCTCAAAGACGCTGACCGCTAATAGAATCGAACTCAAGGTGCTCAAATATCAACTTGCTGATTAGAGCGCATTGTCAAAAGCGCGGCCCTGACCATTGATACCCAGATCGATCCGTCAGTATGCCAGTTTATTGAGTTGTGTGTGTGTGCGTGTGGGTGTGCGTATGAGTGTGTGTGTGTGTGTGTGTGTGTGTGTGTGTGTGTGTGTGTGTGTGTGTGTGTGTTATTTTTAAATAACAGACTTGCCGGAATTTTTTAACGTGGCGCTGAAACGACATTGATGGTTTCCTGAGATAGGGTGGGATGTGTGTTGAGGGTGGGTGGGTGGTGGGGTTGTGAAACAACATAAAAAGAGTCGTTACAGAAAGTAGAATCGTGTGAGAGGAAAAAAACATCTTCCTTCACCATAGGGAAAATACCTCAAGATGTCTAGTCTGCATGCCAAGTTACGACCGACTGAGCTAGTCTGCAGCAGCAGCAGCAGCAGCAATAAGAACAGCAACGCCGCTACCATTAACACCATCTCCGCCGCCAACACCACCACCATACCCATGAGCGTGAATGTTGGTTACATGTCGCCTTACTTTGAGTCTGATCTAGGAGTAAGACTCGTATAGCATTTAGTAGTAGTAGTAGTAGTAGTAGTAGTAGTAGTAGTAGTAGTAGTAGTAGTAGTAGTAGTAGTAGTAGTAGTAGTAGTTGTTGTTGTAGTAGTAGTAGTAGTAGTAGTAGTAGTAGTAGTAGTTATTATTATTATTATTATTATTATTATTATTATTATTATTATTATTATTATTATTATTACAAACACATCATTTTACCTCAACCAGGTCTAGACAGCGATCATTTTCAAAGGGTTGAAGAAGGAAGAAGCTAAAGGTCAGCACAATGCTGCGATTTTCTGGAACTTCGATGAAGAACACGCACTCCACGTTGTTGGAATAGTTGCCGGGGAAACCAGGAGAATGAAAACTGCCCGTCAGCAATGTCAGGTTCTGGTCGCATCCTATCAGTCAATCAATAAAATTGAATAAATAAATCAATCAGTCAAACAGTCATCCAATGAACAATGAATTTAATTAATAAATCGAAAGGTCTACTTCAACACCGAACGACATTTTCATGACGTGTAGAATTGCTGAAAATAAGATGTAACTAGTCTACATTCCAAGGTAAGGAGGCTGCGCTCCCTTGTCATCTCCATCTTCCTTTACGCTTGCCATACATGGGCCTTCACAGCAGATCTACAACGAAGATTACAAAGCATGGAGATTAGGTGCTACAGAAGACTTCTGGCCATTTCCTATACCAAGCACATCACCAACAACGAAGTCCGACAACCAACACACAAGCCATTGGACAAACTGATAACCTGCTCGCCAGTGGTGAAGGAACGGAAACTCCGATAGTATGGCCACGTCACCAGAACATCAGGCCTTGCAAAATCCATCCTGCGAGGCACGGTGCAAGGAGGCAGAAACAGAGGGAGACAGAAAAGAGGTGGGAGGACAACATTCGAGAATGGACTGGTTTGACACTGAGCGAAGCCATGAGGGTTGCTGAGAACAGAGAAAGAGGCTGTACGCTGGATAAACTTTGATGCTCCAACGACCTTTGAGTTACGGAATAGGATAGGATAGGATAGAATAGGATAGGATAGGATAGGAAGATGCAACAGTTTGGCGGCTCAAATCATCTTAATTTGTTCTACAGAGGTATTTTTCGAAAATATACACCTGAATATTTTGAAAACAAGAGAGAGGGAATTTAAGGAAGTGACCCTGTGAATTTTATAACCAATGTACTTCCGTCTGATTGAAAATTGTTTGCCAGAAATACTGTCAAATAATAGGCTCTAAGTGAATATTCAGAAACAGCGTTCATCCGCAAAACTTGTCAAACATATTCAACTTTCAGCTCCGTAGAATCGCTAGACCTAAAACAATAATCATGTAATGTAATGTAGCTCCGTAGAATAGGCCTTGTCCACTGACGCTACTGCCAAAATTGTTTCCTCTCTTGTTCTTTCACGCTCAGACTACTGTAACTCTCTTCTGGCTGGGCTTCCTTCTTCTTCTATTCATTTGCTCCAACGTGTTCAGACACTGCTGCTCGTCTGGTTCTCAAAAAGAAGAAATCTGATCATATCACACCCGTAATACATTCACTCCACTGGCTTCTAGTACTTCATAGAATTATATACAAAATCTATCTGTTCTGTTCTGTTTGTTTATTGTCTTTTCCAGCAAGCTGATAAGACATTTAAAACATAAAAAATAAAAAATAAAAAATAAAAAAATAAAAAGAAAAAAAAATTGTTAGATTAGATTACCAACAGGAGAGTCCAGCAATACTTTGGACAGTTTGATTCCGAGTTGAAAATCTACATCACTGAAACTGACCTTCCCTTGCAATTCATATGGCAGTAAAGGCTTAATTTGATCACATTCAAATAAAACATGCTGTAATGAGATGGATGCATCACAAACACACTTTACATCTTTACAGTGCTTAGTTTTAATGGCATTGAGCAAAATTCTGTTAGTCATCGTAAGCACAGCTCTTGAGTAACCATTTAATGGATTGTCTTGTTTCTTAAAGTCAAGAGTACTTTTCATTATATTTTCAATTTCATTTTGAATTTCTTTTGAAGATTTCATAACTTCAATGTATCGAGAATTTAATTGTAAAGCACCTTGTTTAGCCCCTTTATCTGCTAATTCATTATAGAAAAAACCACAATGTGATGGTAACCAGCAGAAAGAGATGTTTGTGCCATTAATGATTAAGCTGTGAATAATATGTCTAATTTCTATTATTAAATCTATTCTATTTTTATTATTTTGAGATTGTAATGCTTCTAGCACTGACATTGAATCAACACATATAACTATTTGAAAAATACTGATCTGAAGACTGGATATGTTTCTTAGTGCCATTAAGATTGCTATCAGTTCGGCTGTAAATATAGATATATTCTTGCCCAAGTAAAATGATTCGTTCATTTTTAAATCAGGAATAACATATGCTGCACCTGTTTTACCTGATGATAAAACAGAACAGTCAGTATACACTTTTAAATGTTGAGAATAAACAGAATCTATGTGTTCACGAGCCTCAGTTGTAACTAAGTTACTATTAACACTTTTGAATGTGTTGCAATAATGAATATCAAAATTACCCTTCATCATCTCCCAAGGAGGCATTGGTGAAGAAATATCTGTCTTAAGTCTTTTTATGTCCTCTACCGTAGAATCAATTAAGTCTTTAGTATATGTAGAAATCGTTTCAAAGAATCTAACATTTTGTGCTCGTTTTGGGTATTCTAAATCAGACCTAAACAACAACTCTTCATTAGTACTATTGCAAATATTATGTGCTCTTACGATATATTTAATACAAGCCAACTTTCTCTGTTCATCCAGGGGCATAATTCCTGCTAACATATAAGCTTTAGATGTATTTGTATGCACGGGAACACCTAGGGCTAATTTTATAGCCTTGCTATCTAGACTTTTCAACTTATTTAAATAACTCTTCGGAGCTGAAAAAATATGCTTCCTGCCCGTACATTAATTTAGATCTGACAAGTGAAGTTGCTAAATGAACGAGTGTCTTTATATCTTGACCCCAAGATTTTGTACTAATGATCTTTAATAAATAATAACTTTTTAAAGCATTCTGAATTAAATACTCAATATGTCTTGTCCATTTTAACTTCCTTGTTAGATATACACCTAAAAATTTAATCTCAGCAGTATATTCAATTTCTTCATTTTCTATCAATATTTTAGGCAGTTTTCTTGGTACTTGACAGTTACTAAAAAGCATCATTTTAGTTTTTTGCTTAGATAATTCTAGGCCATTAGATATCATGAACTTGTTTAAACTATTTATTTCTGTTTGATAAACTAAAGTAATGTGTTTTATTTCATACAAAGAAGTTTTCTTTTTTAGATTAACATTCATCCATATAGCAATGTCATCAGCATATTGAACAAGAGTAACCCTGTTACTGAAAACTTTTGGCAAATCGTAGATTAAAATGTTGAACAAAATTGGAGATATTATTGCCCCTTGAGGAATACCCATATTCGTCGAATGACTTGATGAATAACAATTTCCAACTTTAACCTTTATAGATCTATTTTGTAAGAAAGTTTTTATAAAATTATACATGTGTCCAGATAATCCAATTTGTTTTATTTTGAAAAGTAAACCTGCATGCCAAACTCTGTCGTATGCTCTTGTAATATCAAAAAATGTTGCTAAAACTCCTTTACGCTTTGCAAATTGTCTTTTAATATGCGTTGTTAGCTTAACTAAATGATCAACAGTCGATCGGCCTTTTTGAAACCCAGCTTGATTGATAGGAATTATTTTTTGTTTGACGCAATAATGTGATAACCGTTCCAATACAACTTTCTCCATTATTTTACACGCATGTGACGTCAACGCGATAGGCCTATAACTTGAAACAACACTGCGAGATTTGCCAGATTTTGGTAATGGGATAATTAGAGATGTTTTCCAGAATTCGGGCAAGGTACCTTTTGCCCAACTATTTGCTATAATTTCATGTAAAATGTGGAGCCAATTGTCAGGAATATTAGCTAAAAGTTTGTATGAGATTCCGTCTAATCCTACCGCTGAATTCTTTCGTCCAAATTGAAATACTACATGTTTAACTTCTTCAAACGTTATGTCGGCATTATAATATAAACTATTATTGGGTAGAGGAGGCTCAAATGTAGGACTACTTTCTTCATTTCAGTGTTCCCTCCACACACAAAAAATGAGAGTCCTTGGGACTCCCAGGTATAAAATTTTAAGAGTCCTTGTGCAAATTTTGAGAGTCCGGACTCCCCAAATCGGTGGATGAACGGGTTTTGGGCCCAGTCAACCAAGTCAGAAGTGACATGATCGTGTATGAAAGAATCAAAGAATGGATTAACGAAGATTTCTTTTGTTCAGTGAATGTATTGCTTGGAGGAAGTTTACAATGGGCGCGCATGCGATTATTAAGGACGACAACTCCCGACAAAATCTTTAATCGTCTGCAATGGCAGTCTCAGTTGGGTTCTGATTCTGATTATGCCGTGAATTAGTTCGCCACTCGTTGGTCGTATTTATGACTTCAGCGATTCCAAAAAAATGTGTGCGTCCACAGGACGCACATATGCAAATTTTCCTGCGTCCTTTCTCATATTTTGTGCGTAATTGACGCACTACTGTGCGTAATCGGGAACACTGCATTTTCTCTTTGTTGTTGTATGTGACTAGGCAAACTAGACGACTGACTTACATTAGCAAATACTTTTACAAATTCATCAGCCTTCTCTAATGATGTTGGAAATGTATTATTTGTTAGCTTTATGGGACATTTAGGGAGACTGTATCCATTTTTCATTTCTGACAACTTTTTCCACATTTTAGCTGAGTCCTGATAACTATTGATTTCAGAATTACAATAATTTGACCAAAATGCTTGTTTTTCGCTAGCAATGGTTTTGTTACAATTTATTTTTGTCTTCTTCATTTCAATAAATGATTGTTCTGTTCTATTTTTCAACCATGTTTTATATGCTACCTTTTTCTCTTTTACTGCATTTTTACACTGTTCGTTCCACCAAATATTTCCGGTTCGGGATTTTTTCGTATATGTTTTTTTCTTGGGAATAGACCTAGAAGCTGCGTCATGAATACTCTTAACAAAAGTATTATACACTTCATTAATATCGTTCTTCTTAGTAAAAGAAGTATCAGTATGTAATAAAATTTCTTTAAAGTTATCCCAATTAGCCCGAGCATAGTGATATTTTGCCACAGGATCTTGCTCAATGCCCACTTCAACACAATCATTGCAAGTGATTACGATAGGGAGGTGATCACTGCCTAAAGTATCCGTCTCAACCTCCCATATACAGTCTGCATAAAGATCAGGAGTAGTAAAAGATAGATCAATGGCAGATGGTTGATGTGTAGATACATCTGGCACGCGAGTGATTCTTCCATCGTTAAGTAATAAAAGGTCAGAGTTAACAATATTTTCACTTAGACGGTTTTTGGAAAAGTAACAGTTATCATCCCAAAGAGACGAGTGGGTATTAAAATCTCCACAAAAAATACTGGATTCTGACACATTAAAAGATTGCATCCAGTCAAGGTTTGCATGATCTGTTCCCTTAGGATAATAAACAGAGAAAATGTTTACACACAACTGACTATTTATCTTGATTTTCGCACATGCGCAATAGCTATCACAATCGTTTATACTGGTAGGACTCAATAAATCATAATCCAAGTCATGACGAATGTAAATTGCAGCCTGGACTTTATCACTGTTTGTGTTGATTATGGGGGGATAATAATACCCCTTCAGTTTTGGTAGCTTGCGTTTGTTAACATTTAATGACTGTAAGGCTAGAACATGGTGGTCTGTTTCAGTCAAATATTGTTCCAAATAATGTAAGTTAGTAACTAGCGAGCGACAGTTCCACTGAAATACTGAAAGTTTTTCACTTTTCATACTACAAAAACTAAAAACATGGAAAATCAACTATAACTATAACTTGGATCTAGAAAAAGAGTCATCAAACTTTTAGCTCTTTTTGTTAGTGCTACGCTAATGGAGACTGAAAGGAAGTAGATCTCCAGCACGCTCAGTACCACATGGTAGGAAACTGTATTGGAGAGTGTGGGTAGAAGTTACCCCTCCAGTCATAATAACCAGGAGGGTTGGCTGCATGACGGTAGTTGCGCGCAGCTTTCCGTGGCTTCTCCCACAGCAGTCTGCCGACGTTGCGACCGATGTTTCCAGCCAGGGTACTGCTGCCTCGTCTGGTGGGATGGAGGCGATCGTAGCGAAGACCAAAGGGTGGCAAGTTGTCATGGCTGATGAAGACGATCTTGTCGTTGTCAGCCAACTCCGTGAGCACCATCGCGTTAAACAAATCACGCTTCTTCTGGAGTGATGGGATAAGGACAGGAGCCAGCTGGCTAACAACAAGCTTCGACGTGGGGCTACGCGCAGCCACAGTGTGGACGGCCTCAACAAACTGCTTGCTGGCGGAGCGCGGGTCCTGCTTCTTTAGATTGTTCACCCCACAATGGAACAGGACGACTTTCGGTGGAACAACAAGCTCATCTTGGGTAGCAATGAACGTAGGAACAATGTCACTGATGGTGGGAGCAAACTTCTTGCAAACTGAAAACTTGTAAGACATCGCCAATCTCTCTTCTTGCACTCCTCCCAGTATAGAATCATGTAGAATGACACAGTCTCGTTCCAAAGCAACTTCGTCATGTTTTGTATTGACGTCATCATTTTCGTCATGTTGGTAATGTTTTACTTCTTTCTTCTTTTTATTTTGATTGCCTGCAGAGATGACTTGCGACGGTGAAGGATAGCTTTTAGAGATTTTTGGCCTATCATCTACAGTAAGTGATTTTGACTTCACTACGGTCGCATGAGACTTTTGGAATGGTCGATCGCAGCGGAGTCGTCTGCTCGCCACCCTCCACTGCGGATGCCGATTTACGATCTATTTTGTCGATGAGTTGTTTGATCAAACTCGATTGATCGCTAATCAACACGTGCAGCTCTTTGAGTTCCGTTTGCATTTTGTGGATGACTAATTGGAGCTCACTTACTTGAAGAAGTTGATTGTGGCAACTACTGTCAGGAGTGACCTCTGTGACCGCAGTCACTGTTGCCGGCCCCATCTCTTTTTCCTGCCTCACCTCCTCTTCTGTCTCAACATTTCTTCTTCATCTTTTGCTATTCGCTTTCTTCGCCTTAATGTTCTTCGCACCGTCATGGTGAAAATCTAGCTGATTTCCCCGGTTTCCACAAATGAAATTGGCAGCTACATTTAGGCCGTTGTTGACATGATGGGACCGGAACCGGAACTCTACAAAATCTATATTTTTTGTTACAAGTGCGTCCATGGCTTAGCCCCTTCACAGAACGTTCAATTCTACGAGCCTTCTAGAAATCTTAGTTCTCCTTCCGACACCCTCATGCTTCACATGCCCCGCTACAAACTCTCCTCTGTTGGCTGTCGATCTTTCTCAGTGCTTGGCCTTTTAACTTGGAACTTTCTTCCTCTCTATTCACAGCTCTCCGAACATAGCTACTTTGAAATGCAATTTGAAAACTCATCTCTTCCTTAAGTGTTTCTGATCTTGTCTCCCATCATCATAGTCGTCATTCCTCCTTGTCTGATTCAGACCACCATCACCACCCAATCCCTCATCCCTTCACCGCTCTTCTCCCCCCTCCCCTTTCTTCCACCCTCTCTTATATTTCACTTTGTAAATATTTTTTGTCCAGTTTGTACATTATGTCCTTGCGTAATTCGTTAGCAAGTGCTTTCTCTGATTTCAATTTGGATGTAGCCGGATGTTAAATTTAGTATGAATGCGTGAGTCTGTTTAGGGTATACCCACCGACCCTAATTTTTTGGCACGACTCTAAACACTTTTTTTTTAAAGATCGTCTTTAAAACAAAAATTGATAAAAGCCCCCCAAAAAATCGCATCCAAGGTGGAAAAGGTTCTTTAAAAAAAAAAAAAAAGGAGCCGACCTACCGACCCTATTTTTTTTTTTTTTTTGGGGGGGGGGGGGGGGGGGGGGGGGCTATGCTACCGTAAACACACATACTATTTGTGTGTGTGTGTCTTATCCAATTTAGCAAAGAACATACTTCTCATGAAATAAACCAGTAGTGTGGTAAAACAACGTAATGGTAAAGGCGTCCCTGTCTTTGGGAAGAGAGAGACGTATGGGGCCACTCTTTTCTCTGGGCGAGCTTCATGAAAGCGGTGCCCATCTCCTCTCCCTCGCTGCACTACCTTTCCGAGTTCTAAATGGAATCGGGTACCCATTTATCGCTGGGTGGAATGAGGCGTTTAGTATATTATCTACCTCTAATAGGCCTAAACATGTTGTTCAGATTTAATAAAATTGAAACTTTTGAGTTTTCCTCTTATTAGATCAAGATATTTTTATTCAACGGAGCATCAGGGAAACACTTTTTTTCTGGTTACTTTAGTACATGTAATTTAATGAGTTTTATTAATGTGGAGGTCCAGAAGTACTTCCAATACACAGTCAAACACAACACTCTGAAAAACGACAACAAAAACATACAAAAATCCAGATGTCGGCTTTATGTCAAAACCTTCATGAACGATATGCATCTTCTTTTCTCCTTTTGTCCTCCTTTTTTTTTCTTTCTCTTTGTTTTATCAAATATTGAGACAACACTGCAGAATGACATAATCGTCGGTTTATACTGAATGAGTTTAATATAGCCGATGTTTGGCTTTATTGAATAGTCGGCTATATGGAAGTCAATTCCAGGGACCCTGACACGTCAATAGGGCGGAGTTCACTGTATTTGTTTTACATTGGCTTTATATAGGTGTGCATACCGTTTTGTTGTAGGCTGTAATATTCATATTCTCTATAAAGTCTAGTAATCGTTGCTACCAAATTTCCGTTGCACTTCCAGCAAATTCTTTCTTCTGTTCGCTTAATGTAGCGTTTGCTGCATGTTTACTTTCATGCTCGCAGGCTATGTGTAAGTTGGTTTTTATTTAAAACGGGCTTATTTAACAGGCAACAAAACCAATGACGCCTGACAGGTGTGGGATCGACCCAGCATCTGGGCGTTATGTTTCTACGAATATTATTCACTTTCGACTAGGGTAACGTCTCGGGGATTTTCTCCGGGTACTCCGGTTTCCTCCCACAGCAAAATTTCAAAAAACGTAACTAATATTAGGTAGGTTGGGTTTGGGCGCGCCACAGGCTGCGACTACGCCGCATTCCCAGGGGAGGCGGACCAGAATTTCCCGATAAAAAGGGACAATAAAGTATCAAAATCAAATCATCATCATCATCATCACCATCACCTTCGTCATCATCATCATCATCATCACCGTCATCATCATCATCATCATCATCATCATCATCATCATCATCATCATCATCATCATCATCATCATCATCATCATCATCAGGGAGCTCTTGATTGGTGGTCCTGATTTGGCTCGGAAGAGTCCGCTGGACCTAAAGCAATAACCTTGTATTGTATTGTATTGTAGCTCTTGATTAGTGACCGGCTGGTGGAGTGCCTTCAGTGTTACCCCTAGGGTTGTTTCAGCAGATCTTTTATACGGATCAGGGGTGAGTCCTCTTTCAACCATGTTGTGGTCCTGATTTTGTGGTCCTGATTCGGCTCTTTGCAGTCTACTGGACCCTGTAAGCAATAAATAACTAACTCACTAAACTCTTGATTTATGAAGTATGAAAACAACTGGTGACGGATAATAATGATCACAATGCGCGCGCTACCAGCTCAGTTCACACCTTACCTTGTTCAGGCCAAGCACTTTTCAACTGTATATAATATAATAATAATATGTGCTTCTTATTGATATATATGTTACCGGCAAGGTGTGAAATCCCGCTATTGTATAGAATGCCTAGGTAAGAATGCATTCTATACTTTATCTAGGCATTCTATAGAATGCATTTAATACTTTACCTAGGCATTCTATAGAATGCCGGATTTCATACATTGCCGGTAACAGATATAATAATAATATGTATTTCTCTTATTGATATTTACCGCAAGAATTCTAATAACACAAATTTTATTGCAGAATAATGTCTACCTTCGCAGGTTGCTGCGATAACAAATTTGAATTGCTTTAGTTTCTTCACTTCAAATCTCCATGTTACGGCCGAGACGCGTACTTTGAAGTCAAGTGGTTATGGTGTTCAGGCACGAGGCGTGCGATGTTTGTGTTTACTTATCTTTGAACTATGCCGGTGCAGTAGGGGCCTTATGTTATGTTGTTTTGTTGCCGTCGGTCAAAATGTTGAGAATATTTGATTAAAACTTCTCGCTCGCTCTCTCTCGTCAATAATGGTATGGCCTCCCCGATTGCATTCAAGATGTAACTGAGAGTGAAACAAAAAGACCTAGAAAGAGACAGAGACAGGTACAGAGAGGGACAAAGAAAGTTTTTAATTAAAATGTGTACATTTAAAACTTTTTAAAAATATATTTACTTGGCATGAGAGAGATATAGAGACAGAGAGAGAAGGACAGAGAGGGACAAAGAGAAAGAGTTTTAAATTGAAGCGTGTACATTTTGAGCTTTTTAAAAAATATATTTACTTTGCATGAGAAGAGAGAGAGAAATAAAGAGAGAGACAGACAGACATAGGAAGACAAAGACAGAGAGAGAGATTAAAATTGAAGTGTTTACATTTTTAAGCTTAATTTTAGTATTTACTAACTTCTACTTAACATGGTTTAGTTGTGTGGATGCGTCCCTGTGAGTGTGCGTATTGAAGTAAAAGAACAACAAATGTGTGGTCATTCATTTGTTAATGTTTACAACCAGTTGCAATTTAAATGCCGAATGACAGCTCGGTCAATTCGTGTATTGACCAGAGCATATTTTAAGACAATACACGTATTGACTGGAAATTTTAGTCATTACATGTATTGCCTAGTGGTCACAGTCAAAACACGAACTGACTGATTTTTCTAGAAAATACACGTACTGACTGAATACACATATTGCCGGTAACATATATACGTGTAACCTCGCAAGCACTTTGTTTTTAAAGCGATAATAATCTTGAAGTGTGTTTCGTTGTTTGGGTGAAAAGTCGTTCATCCACAAGCTGCAATCCTATCATCAAATGGCAAAGAATACTTTCACCTGTATTTGAGCACAACAGGTATTGGTCTTGATTGTCACATGTCAGGAGGAACCTATAATATAGAACTGTAGGTAAGGGCCTCAACGACGACCAACATCAAGTGAGGACGGCTAGTGTGCCTAGTGGACAGTATGTCATCACATGTCAGGAGGAACCTATAGTATAGAACTGTAGGTAAGGGCCTCAACGACGACCAACATCAAGTGTGGACGGCTAGTGTGCCTAGTGGACAGTATGTCAGGAGGAACCTATAATATAGAATTGTAGTTAAGGGCCACAACGACGACCAACATCAAGTGTGGACGGCTAGCGTGCCTAGTGGACAGTATGTCATCACTTTAAGAAATAATACCATAACCCCTGCAATTAAGAGTTACAGGAATTATTGTTGAAGACACTATAGTATACAGTCCATCGCTCTCTCTCTCTCTCTCTCTCTCTCTCTCTCTCTCTCTGCCTCCCTCCCTCCTTCCCTCTCTCTCATGTCTATGATAATGTTTTTGTAAGACTGAAGTATTTACCTAGGAGCACACTTCACTTTAAACTAGAAGGGTAAAGCCCATATGACTCACATGCTACTTATGGAACTCGCAATATTAACATGAAAATGAGTGCCCACAAAATAAATAAATAAATAAATAAATAAATAAATAAATAAATAAATAAAAGAGTAGCATTCAAATGCAAAGTAATACCGACTTTGATCTTTATAATGCTCTTGACCTTCAGATGCTCTTGACCTCCGGCTCCAAATGCATTCATGTACTATCAAATAAACTACAGCAAAAGTTGTATTATGCCCCCAAAAAACAGTGACCTTTGGAGGATCTTGACCTTCAGTGACCTTGACCTTGGGATGACCTTGACCCTCATGTGACCCTGACCCTCATGTGACCTTTTATGCATTTCTGATCAAACAACCCAATGTTGTTGCATACTATGGGTTAAATAAACAGACATTCCACTGTAGGATGATCTATTTTGTGGATATGTTTTTGACAGACCTGATAGTGATCTAAGAGAGGTTTCCGCGGAACGTGCGACTATGTCACGCCTAGTGACAGACATTTTGAAGTCCAAAGAGTCTGATGACGTCCACAAATCCACAACTTGAACGGCGAAAATATATACACAGAAACAGTCAACGCTGCACCACTATTCCAAAACAAAGTATGGCGCCGCAAAACCGGAAGCGAGTAAAGCAACTTTCGTCTTCCAATACAAAACAACAACCCAAAAAAAAAAAAAAAAAAAAAATTAAAGTGTTCGCGGATTGTTTCGCATTTCCTTTTTTTTTTTTTTTTTTTTTCCCGTTTTTTTTTTCGAGGATTTCCGCGATTTTGCGGAGAACTATCAGGTCTGTTTGAAAAGCATTAGCTATTAAACCTGCTTTTGATTTATTCAAGAAACAAGTACAACATTACTTACAACACACGCAGTGCATACAACGACGAACCTTACAATGAAATAAGAGCTACCTCAGAGCGCTGACATTGAAAATGGTGTCAGTTCTAGAGAGATTTATAACTAAACTGTCGGAATGCCACGTTACATTGGCAAAGTTTAATTATGATTTTTTGCGAGGACGCCTCCTCCTATAAACAAAACACTTTGGAGCGACTGAGAGGTTGAAAATGTATGCAACACAATCTGTGCCCTATCACATGGTCGCATCATTCATCATACTGCACCTGTCACTTTCTTACTTGAGACCGGGACAACATTCTCCTTCAAAGACTCTCCACTCTCTATGGAATCTCTGGAACTTGTCTCTCCTGGTTTCAATCCTACATCTCTCACAGGTCTCAGTCTGTCCTCATTGGTGAACACTCTTCCTCGTCTGTCCCACTCTCCTTTGGTGTCCCTCAAGGTTCTGTCCTCGGTCCTGTCCTCTTCATTCTGTACACTAAGCCTCTCTCTAATCTCATCTATTCTCACTCTGTCAACAGTCAGTCATTTGCAGACGACACACAACTCCACACCTCTTTCAGCTCTTCACAGGCACACGCCTCCGTCCAGTCCATGCAGGCATGCATCACTGACGTCAAACAATGGATGTCCGAAAACCGACTAAAGCTCAATGATGACAAAACTGAAGCGCTCTTGATCAAAAAGAAATCCGACAAATCTGATTTACCAAATAGCATCACAGTAGGAACCTCATCCATTTCATTTTCTGACCAAGCCCGCAACTTAGGTTTCATTCTGTCTTCTGACATGTCACTTGACCAACAAATTTCCAACATACGCCGCTCTGCCTATTTCGAAATTCACCGCATTAGCTCCATCCGACAATATCTTACAACCGAAACAACCAACACTCTTGTCTGTGCATTTGTTCTATCTAAACTTGACTACTGCAACTCTCTCCTCTCTGGCTCCCCTCTCTACCTTCTTGAAAAACTTCAGAAAGTCCAAAACTCAGCCGCCCGCCTTGTTCTTAAAGCTAAAAAACGAGACCATGCCACCCCTCTACTCCGATCTCTTCATTGGCTCCCTGTTCGAGCTCGCATCTTGTACAAGCTCTCAACTATTGTTTTCAAATTCTTCACTGGTTCTTCCCCCTCATACTTTACTGACCTTCTCTCTGTCTACTCTCCTGCAAGACAACTCCGCTCTTCTTCTGATACAAGACTGCTTTCTATCCCCCGTGTTCACTCAAAGACCTATGGTGAACGATCTTTCTCTTTCTCTGCTGCAACTGCTTGGAACTCACTACCGATGCAACTCCGACATGCTCCATCACTTTCTTCCTTCAAGCGCCAATTAAAGACCCACATTTTTAACATGCAAACTCAATAATTTTCACTCCCTTTCCCTTCCATCCCCATATGTAATCTTTTACCAAGTCACGTCATCTGTTCATGGATGGTGGCGGCACCGGCTCGGTTCTTGGTATTCATATTATCTGTTGTTTTGCATGGCCATGTACTGTAATTATTTAACCATTTGATAAGTGCATACGTGTTCTGTGTGCGTGTGTGTGTGTGGGTGTGTGTGTGTGTGTGTGTGTGTGTGTGTGTGTGTGTGTGTGATTGCACGTGTGTTGTCAAGCGCGGCGAGCTCGCTTTCCTTTATTATTATTATTATTATTATTATTATTATTATTATTATTATTATTATTATTATTATTATTAATTATTATTATTATTATTATTATTAGAGGGTAAAGAGCACGGCTATGGGGTGGAGGGAGATAGGTAGGGGAGAGAAAAAGAACGTGAGAGAAGGATAGGGACAGGGATGGAGGAAAGGGAAGGGGAGAAAGAGAGGCAGACAGATTTTCTTCACACCAACCAGCTGCTGCCTAAATCATTTCTAAATTACTTCTTCAATAAAGACAACAACAACAACAACAACCACAAATCTGCCAGCCTAAACTACAAACGTTTACTTTTTCGTCTCCTAGCTTCATCTATCATTCATTTTAATTCTATCATTCCACAAACTGGAGAACATTCTTCAATATTTCTTCAACGAATCTAAGCTGAAGTTAAGTATTTGCTATTGGGGAAAGAACTTTCGCACGCTTTAAAGAAACCACTATAATAACATTAATTTTTTTTTTTCAAAGGATTTAAAATATTTTGTACCGAATCTAAGGTTAAGCTCAAACAAAGAGTATTTGATAAAAGGAAAGTGCATGCGCGTGGTGCAACAGCTATTCAAATAATGACAAATGCGTATTAAAGGCTTTTACATATTCTCGAAGTTCATGAGAGTATTTACGAAGTATAGAGCAAGATAACGCGGCTGCATCCGCTATATCGTATCATACTGTTAAAACGTTATAGTATATCCAAATGATAAATATTTGTAAAGTCGTTTAACCTCCAGTTCTGAGGAACGTCAGCATCCACTAAAGAAATGATTGAAGCGACTTAATTAAAGTGAACACAGAAATTTCATTATGCCTATTTTGTTTTTTAAAAGAAGAAATTAAAAAAATTGCCGGTAACGGAGATGGACACACGGAGAGTGGAGCAGAGAGATTGATTGATTGATTGATTTATTGTTGCTTTAGGTCCAGCGGACTCCTCCGAGCCAAATCAGGACCGGACAACCCCCGATCCGCATAAAAGATCTGCTGAAACAACCCCAGTGGGAAAATTGAATGCCCTCCAACGGCCAGTCACTTTACAATAAAGACATCCCACGCGGGGGACGGCTGAGGGTTGACCTCAACTACTCGAACACCCCGGTTACAAAAACAAAATAGAATACAAACATCATTATAAATCATCAAAAAAACACATACATATAAAATGCCTATAGTGCTAAATAGTACAATCATAGGAAGCCCTAGTTACCACCCGGCAGAAAGCGTCCAACACTCCCAAGCTGATCCAACAGACCTCATACACAAACAAGGAGTCTTGTCCAGGAAGAGTTTTCAAGAAAAAAGGTAGGTCATTGATCTAGCGAAGAAGAAGATAGTATAGCAGAGTGAAGGACAGAGCAGGAATAGGAAAGAGTAAATGAGGAAGACAACGACAGTGGGAATTTAAAGCACTAAATTTCCATAAAGTGGGGATACTATTTGAAGGGGTGGGTAAGATGGAGAGAGAGAGAGGGGGGGAGAGAGAGAGCGAGAGGGAGAGAGAGGGAGAGAGAGAAAGAGAGCGAGAGGGAGAGAGAGAAAGAGAGAGAGGGTGAGAGGGAGAGAGAAATAAAAAAGAAAGATTACTCTTATATAGCGCACTTATAAGCTCAGAGTCAGAGAGCTTCTCAAAGCGCTGGCAACTACTATCCAGCAATCACAAAATAGTTTGCTGCACAGAAAGAGAGAGAGAGAGAGAGAGAGAGAGAGAGAGAGAGAGAGAGAGAGAGAGAGAGAGAGAGAGAGAGAGAGAGAGAGAGAGACTAACGCAGAACTTTACTTATGTTTTGAAAATGAACGTAAGATAATTGCGTTAGTGTGCAGCCGTCCTATGGGAGAAAACTGCACCTTTCAAACGAATGATAAAAGCTTGATACAAATGTTACACGCCAGGTTGCCAATAAGATGGCCCCCACTCATTGCTTTCACGTCAGACCCATCCTGTAGCTGTTGAAGCTAGTGTTCAGACTTTCGCCGAGCCAGTCATACAACATTTTTAAGGCATGAACGTTGTACGATGTACAGCAGTTACAGCCCTATAATTTCGCCTTTTCATTTAATACTAAAACGCATTTGAACAGACGAACAAGGCGGCAAGCCATTCAAATACATTTCAAAGCACTCAAATACATAGCCACCAAAAAATTATAATGCTGATAATGATGATGATGATGACGATAACCGCATCTTATGCTCTGGCATAAAATCTGTCAAAGATACTGTGTTGAATCTCTCTCTCTCTCTCACGCACACAAACACACGCCCACAAACCCACACCCCCCCCCACACACACACACATACACACACACACACACAAACTTCGACTAACACAAACAGCCGATTTCACAACCCAACTAGTCATGTCTCAACAGCTGTAGGGCTTGGTTTGGTGGGGGGGTGTGGATGGTAGTGGTGGGTTGGCCTCTTCGAAGGCGTGTGCCCCTCGCGTTTTAATCCTTGCCTTCCATGACATGAAGAAAGTGGCATTGGGTTCATTCTTTGACGACTTAAAGAACAAGTTTTATTAAGTAGGCTAAAAGGACTTCGTGTACGAGATTACTGCATCTTCAGACATTAACCTTCTTGAATAGAGGAGCGATCTGAGTTACAAGTGTTTGTAAAGATACAAGTTTATCTCGGCACGCGAGCGTTTGCAGTTGCTCAATGTTTAAACAAACCACTTTTTAGAGAAGCAACCCAAATTATATCCGCTTGGGTGACATAATGATATTATAGCCGACCGTATGTTCCAAAATAAGAAAATACAACCTAAAGATTGCAGTTGTCTGTTAGCTTTCAGCTGATGTATTCCTGGTACCTATATAGAAAAAGAAATTTACCTTTTGAGAGAGAGAGAGAGAGAGAGAGAGAGAGAGAGAGAGAGAGAGAGAGAGAGAGACAGACAGATAGATAGAGAGAAAGAGAGGGAGACTGACAGACCGAGGCAGAGAGAGGGAGAGACAGACAGACAAAGCCCGAGAGATAGACACATAGAAATATATCCATTGTAACTCATTTACATGAATAATAATCTGTCGATCTTACCTATGGAAAGAGCCCTTGGTGTACCAATCAACACCAGAATGAAAAGTGGGAAAGTAAACTTGAAACTGCAGTGTGAAAGCTGAAAAAGCGTCAAAAACAATATTTTAGGCTACGATCGGTTTTAAAATAAATAAATCATTCCATTTTAGGTAAGACGCGTTTTTAACATGGATATAGTGACACATTACATTTCGAAAGACCACAGACAAAAAGACATACAGACAGACAGACACACACACACACACACACACACACACACACACACACACACAGCCAAATACAAACGCACTAACTCAGCGAGAGAATAGGTCCACGAGATAGAGAGAGAAACAGAGAGACACAGAGACAAAGACAGGCAAGTCTTACCATTTTTGCAGCTTGTAAAATCTTTACTAGAACTACTCAGTACATGTCCTCCGCCCTGTCGCGTCACTTCCTGCATCAATGCCTGTTGCAACCCCACATGAACATGGTCACCTTTCGTTGGCATGGACCTAGCGAAAGCCTGACTTTTCTTCTTCTTCTTCTTCTTCTTCTTCTTCTTCTTCTTCTTCTTCTTCTTCTTCTTCTTCTTCTTCTTCTTCAACGGTATCATGTAGATCCAACTACATGGATTTGATAAACGACGTGTTCTTTTACAAGCAATTGTGTAACCAGAGCCTAAAGTGATTTCTGTACACTCGCTCCTTTGGAAAAGTTTATTAAAGGGGCCCACTTTGACCACGGTTCCTCAACAGATCCTTTTACCATTCACAGTGAGTGTTGCGCCTCTGAAAAAAACTAAGCTCATCACACACGAAAAAACACCAATGCTTTCGAAAGTATAGCTATTGTTTTAAATGAATACATTCAGTAGTTTGTGTGTGCCTATTAAGCTTAATAGCAACAGCCATTGGCTAGCCAGCCAACAGTCTGGAGCTAAAAATAGCCGCTACCACAGCCAATAAGAGATAGAACCCGTAAAAAAAGGTTGTTCGTAAGGTTTCTCGTTTTAGGGTGACAAAATGGACCCTACCCTACTCTAGACATCAAAGACACTCTCTTCAAGCGGCGTGGTTCACTCAGAAATAGGGTCTAAAGGTCACACGGCTATGGTATTGATGTACCGTTAAAAACAGGGGAAATCACTCCCTGTCAGAACCGAAATGGACAATTTACACTTTAGCGGTTGGTTTGAGCAACGAAAGCTAACTTTATTATTGTATGATTTAAGAACAATACGAATTTTAGGATAACCCGTTTTCAACCAAAAGTAAACAAAACCTTAAAAAAAACTTTAAAAAGCCTTTAAAAAATTAAATTTAATTAAATTAAAACGTCGTCAGGTGGCTCGAGAGCGTACATCATAGCCAAAATTATTGCCGAGGGTCCATTCTTCTTGGTTCATGCGCCTATGATCATAGCCTACCGGTTGATTTCAGCAGTTCCGGGTGATCGTAGTAAGAATTTACATAGATTTGATCCAAATCTATGGAATTTATCATCTCCATTCGTGCGCAACGCCTGCCTAGTTTCCTTGTACACTGTCGACTAAGAGCGCACTATAAGGCCAAATGCCTTTGGAACACAACATTCTCCGGCAAGCACCACCTTATTCAAAAACAAGGAAAACATTAACACGTTTTCTTTACTCCAGACTCTAGGGGAATTACACGATTTAGGGTCCTTAAAGCGGATCCTCTGTGGCAAAGGGGTCTTCAAGCACAAGCTTAATACGACTCTAATGAATGAATAGAAACTTTAAGCGCTTTAGAATTGATCTAGATAGACTACAGGCACCAAAAGGGCGGCAGCCAAATCGTGTTAATGCGGTGTGAACAGGAGAGGCCTACGTGTCCACAAACCAGTTTGCAAATTGATAGGGTTGGTTGGTTGTTTTTTTAACGTCTTTTTTCACCAAGATGATAAAGCCCATACACACGCATTGAAACTCACGCATTTAAACAGGTACACATGTACACACACAAGCACATGCACTATCTTCATCTCTTTAAATTACATTACATTATTATTACTTTAGGTCCAGCGGACTCTTCCGAGACAAATCAGGACCGGACAACCCCCGATCCGAATAAAAGATCTGCTGAAACAACCCTAGTGGTAAAACCGAAAGCTCTCCACCAGCCAGTCACTTTACAATAAAGACATCCCACGCAGTGGACGGCTGAGGCTTCACCCCAACTTATCGAACCCCCGTTTACAAAAACAAAATAGAATACAAACATCATTATAAATTATCAACAAAACACATACATATAAAATGCCTACATTGCTAAATAATAACATCATAGGAAGCCCTAGTGACCACCTGGCAGAAAGCGTCCAATATTCCCAAGCTGATCCAACAGACCTCATACACAAACAAGGAGTCTTGTCCCGGAAGAGTTTTCAAGAAAAAAGGTAGGAGACTGGTCTGGCGAAGAAGACGATAGTATAGCAGATTGATAGAACAGAGCAGGAATGAGAAAGAGCAAATGAGAAAGACAGCGACAGTGGGAATTTAAAGCACTAAATTTCCAGAAAGTGGGGATACTATTTATACTGAAACCCCCGGCACCCCAACGGGGGTTCTTCATCTCTTTCACATACACTCAAACATAATTAAAACATAAGTAACAATGTCAGTTAAATAAAACGGGGTGACTGTATAATTAATTAAACCTTTATAAGACAATAAAAATAATAAATAATTGTTTTTAAAAATAATTATATAAATAAATTTAAAAAACAAACCATTAATTATATAAAATTAACATAAATAAATAAAAACAAATGAAATAAAAAAAAACAATAATAATAATAATAATAATAATAATAATAAATTAATTAAAATAAATAATTAAATAATTTAAAAAATCAATAATAATAATAATAATAATAATAATAATAATAATAATAATAATAATAATAATAATAATAATAATAATAATAAGAAATGAAGAAGAAGAAGAAGAAGAAGAAGAAGAAGAAGAAGAAGAAGAAGAAGAAAACAGATATTAAATAACAAACCAGTACTATAAATAATATTACCGACACATCATTAAGTAAGATATACTATTGTTTATGAGAGAAAATTTAAGAACCAACAGAAGAACCAATAAACGTTTTTGCTAAAAGTAGTAAAACAATGCAACTATCAAAATTAATTCTGCCTATTGGTGGTATATTGTTAGGCAAGAGGCCTCTTAAATCAATTGCATTCATACAGCAAATGTTTCAAAGAAAACGTCTCGTTGCAAATACATTTAATATTTTTGCAATACTTAGTCTTTATAGCATTTAAATATATTCTACATGTACAGTATACGCCATTGACATTACAGATCTACAGATTCCACAGTGTTTTTCATTCTGCTGATTACATTTATAACGTTTCTTAATTTATTTTTCAATTAGATTATTAACCTCTTTAACAGATATTGAAATATGTCAAGATATTGCATTAATATTGGCAGCCCCGTTTTTGGCAGCTCGATCAGCCCACTCATTGGAAAGAAAACCACAATGTGAAGGAATCCAACAAAAATTTACTTGCGTACCGGTAATTATTAGATTATGAACCAAGGTTTTGATTTCTAATATAATCTTTTTTCTTTCTTTCTTATTATTTTACTTCAATGCCTCTAAAACAGATTTGTAATCAACACAAATTACAATACTAAATAAAGTTAAGGGCATACTAGAAATTTTATTCATAGCCATTAGTACTGCAATCAGTTCTGCAGTAAAAAAATTGATATCTTTATTCGGTTGAGTAAAGAATTCTTAAAGAATTCCTTTGTAGAGGACTTCTTTGTAAAAGAACTTCTTTAACAGCCCCCTATCCCTATCTCCCCTCGTCCTCTAACCGGGCCCACTAAAAATGATTTAGGGGTCAAAAAAGAATATAATGTAGTCCTTCAATCTCACCCATCCCTTCTCTGAGTAATCCCCTCCTAACTTCCACCCCTCCCCACCCACCACCAAGTACCACAGAATCAGCGGCATCCCTCCTCCCCTTCCCTCGCCCCCCTGCGTCTTCACACGTACATCATCCACCCTTCCACTCCCCCCACCCCCTGATTTTGACCGATCCCCAAAGAAACATACCAAAAAAAAAAAGAAAAAAAAAGAAAAGAAAGAAAAGAAAGTGTTGTGCCACTAATAGACAATACTGATCTATCTATCTATCTATCTATCTATCTATCTATCTATCTATCTATCTATCTATCTATCTATCTATCTATCTATCTATCTATCTATCTATCTATCTATCTATCTATCTATCTATCTATCTATCTATCTATCTGTCTGTCTGTCTGTCTGTCTGTCTGTCTGTCTCTCTCTCTCTCTCTCTCTCTCTCTCTAAAATGTACATGTTTATTTTAAAGGGAGATGGGAAAAGGCAGAGGAGTAATGACTTACAAAATGCTGTAAAATATATTGTAAATTAAAAATGTAAAATATGCACATCTTTTAAAAATGTACGTTTATTTCAAAGAAAGTTGGGGATACAAACAAACAAAAAAAAACACCGTAATTGTACTGAAGACATTTTGTAAAATGTACTTTATTCATTGATTTGAATGATGTTGCAAACACGTGATATTTGTACATGTTTATTTCAAAGTGAAATTGGAATGTGACATGGAGATGTAGACAAAATGTCACTATGGTAACAATCCTAATAATGTTTATGGCAAATATAATTAACATTGCTTGATTTTTAAAAAATATATATTGTACGTAGTTTTTTTTAATTGGAAAAGAAAGGGGAGTTGGGGTTAAAAAAAAAGTAACTCTTGTAATAGTACTAATGCTGTTAAGTGAAAAGTCTATTCAATCTGATTTGATTGTAAAAGTTATCGTCTCTTCCCTGTAGACTATTGGATTGAATGTAAAATATTATTTACTTTACAATTATGAAGCTGTTTATCTTGTAATCTTTCTTTCTTTTCTTGTGTGGTCAAAGCATTTTCGATCAAGAAACCACAGTCCAACTTTCGGTCAATCAATCGATCACTTTATTCCCTAACTGTCCTGTTCCTGTTATACACAATTTACATGGTGATAAGTTAGATCGAGGCCTTATGGTTCATTCGCTGCAGTACCCCAGTTGGGGTGCCGGGGTTTCTTTGTAAATAGTACCAGTGCTCTACCACTGTTTCTGTCATGCTCATTTGTTCTGTCTCGCTTCTAATCTGTTCTTTCTTCTTTGCTAGACCAGTCACCTACCTTTTTCCTGACCAGACCTCTTCATTTGGGTATGGTGTATGTTGGGTCAGCTTGGGGATATTAATTGGACGCTAGGGCCTTCTATGGTATTATTATTTAACACTTTCTATGGTATTATTATTTAACACTTTCTATGGTATTATTATTAAACACTTTCTATGGTATTATTATTTAGCAATGTAGGCATTTTCTAGGTATGTGTTTGGTTACTATTGTATAATGATGTATATATTCTATCTTGTTTTTGTAAACGGGGGTTCTATAAATTAGAGTACAGTGTCAGCGTCCCCTGCATGTAAAGTGACCGGCTGGTGGAATGTCTTCAGTATTTCCTATCCTATCCTATCCTGTACCTCGAAGGTCGTAGGGCACCACAGATGATCGCTTAATCAGCGTACTCCATCTTTCCCTGGTGTTTACCATTAACAGATCTTTTATACGGATCAGGGGTGAGCTCTCTTTCAACCAAGCTGTGGTACTGATTCGGCTCTTTGCAATCTGCTGGATCCTATAAACTGTTAATAACTAACTCTTTAACCAAGTTGTGGTCTTGATTCGGCTCTTTGCAATCTGCTGGATCCTATAAACTATTAATAACTAACTCTTTAACCAAGTTGTGGTCTTGATTCGGCACTTTGCAGTCCGCTGGTTCCTATAAATAATGGCTAACTAAATTGGCCATAGCTTGCCGAATTTAGAACGTATCTATCACATGGTAAACGTTTTTGCATATGACCTCTGTTAATTTTGTCAATAATTTTTAGGAACTTAGGTTCGGGATCTGAGAAACTTGAAAAACAAGGTTCTTGAAACTCCACGTGTACCTTCCTGAGAGAGAGAGAAAGAGAGAGAGAGAGAGAGAGAGAGAGAGAGAGAGGGGGGGGGGGGGCACTGGAATGGAGAGAAACAGATATTGAGAGAAACAGAGATAGAGCCACAGGAACAATATTATTCCTCAAACAGTCACTTCAAAGGATATTTTCCTCCCAACATAAAAATAATCACAAAATAATATTTTATGGATTTTCACTTTGAACATTTGTATAGCGTGTTTTCCACGCGCTTTGGTAGAAAATGAGCGTAAGAGATTTTAAACGTTATATACACAATGCTCTTGGACTCATGGATTACAAACTATGTAAAAGCTATTAATTGTATACGCCAGCAAGCAATTTTAATAAATCATTTATTATTTGAGTGTATATTGTTGTTGCCATTCTCAACAGCAAATGATGTATTAACAATTGTTTTCCAAACACTGATGATATTAACAATTATATTTTAAACTGTAAAATAAGGTAGTAATAGAAGAAAAAACAACATTCCCTGCATTACCTAAGTACTGACTAAAGAAACACTTGTTGTTAATGTATTGTGTGTGTGTGCGTGCGTGTGAATGTGTATATGTGTGTGTGCGTGAGGGAAAGGAGTGTGTGTGCGTGTGTGTGTGTATGTGTGTGTGTGTGTGTGCTTTCCGGAGGGTGGAGATGTTGGAGGGTTATGCAAACTAAGGCCTGGACAAACAAACAAAAAACAATTTACCATTTTATCATATAGGAAACTGCTTTTTGGCTACTTCGTAAATCTCGTTCTGGGCAGATGAGTAATAAAATGTGATGCGTGCGAGATAGGACCTTAATTTTACTACCTAGCAATTAGTACTCCTTGCTACCTAGGCAGGGCCGGACCTGGGAAAAGTTGAGGGGGGGGGGGGGGTTACAGATTCAGCGAAGGCGCGAAGCGCCGAGCCTTCTAGGGGGGTCCGGGGGCATGCCCCCCCCCCCTCCCGGAATTTTTTTTTTCTCAAGGATGCAAAATGGTGCAATCTGGTGCAATCTGAACCTTGAAAAAGCCATTTATGATGGTCTGGGACTTTGAGCTTTTTAAACAAATTGAACTGACAAACTCTGGGGTACAAAAATAATCATCTGCCCGTCCCTTAAAAAAACAACAACAAAAAAACACACACGAACATTTATTTATCAGCAGAGATGTTTTGTATACTATTATTATTCACTACATTTTGTTGATCGTTAACAGTATAAAGCTTTACCTGGTAATTTATGAACATCACCGCCCTGCTTTCACTTTCAGTCTTGTTGCACTAGGTTCCTCAGCATTAGTACCATTTGTGAATTGTATCTTCTGGCAAAACAGTTCACTGCCTCTTTGAAGTCAATATCAACATCCCTGTGCACTTTCAGTAAAGCAAGTCCATTGAGTCTATGTTGCCCCATTGTAGAGCGCAGGTAGTTTTTCAGGTTGCGCAACTGACTGTTTGAATGCTCACACTCGGCAGTAGTGACAGGCAGGGTGCAAAGGTTCTTTAGCATGATGAACAGGTTGGGATAAAAATCCCTGTCACAATGTTTCAGTGCTTCTGATGCCGTGGATGGGATGATAGCTGTCGCATTCTCAGCAGCACTTCGCCATTTGCAAACCCACCTTTGGTATTCTGCATCATGGGTAGCGTTGTCTGGTAGGTCAGACTCCCACAACATTGCCAGTGTCTTCACCCCTTCTGGAACCTGCATGAAACCATCCTGGTTGTCTATTAAAGTGCTTGGCACCAGACAGAGACCATCAATTGCTAGGTCAGCATTTTTGAACCTCGAGTCCAATTCGATTGACAGGTGTTCCAAGAAAGGAATGGCAATGCTAATCTTGAAATATTCTTCTGGAGTGGCCGCAGGTTGGTTGTCACGGAGAGTCTGTCGGGATGCTTGACGAGGAACAATAACATCAGTTGTCAAAGCATTCGCCATTTTGCTGACTTCACAGAACCAGGCAACGAACGCTGTGTCGACATCTCTTCTAATAGAAGACATGCAGTTACTGACCGCTTTGATTTCCCTGTAGGCATCGACAACATCTTTTGTCCTTTTCTGCAGCTTCACTGTCAAGGGTTTTAAATAACGCAAACAATTGCGGACGACAACGAATGCAACGAGGAAAGCACTGCTGCTCAAGGTGTGGAGAAAGCCAGTTGCCTTGGTCAGTGTCTCACTGTCCCAATTGTCACTGTCTTCACACATTTGTCCTAAACAGTCGTGAACAACCAGAAAGAGAGATGTATAAACCTCCAGTGCTTCATGTTTTTCTACCCATCTTGTTCTGCACAGAACAACAAGCTTTGTTTTTGTCGTGTCAGGCTGAAATGATTCGATGGTATCTTCAAGTTTTCTTTGTCTCTTTGGAGAGTTTGAGAAAAACAGTGACAGTTCCCTCAGTGCTCCCATCATGTTCTTCACTGCAGGCAAGCCGCATGCTTTTACAATGCAGACTCAAGCTATGGGAAGCACAGTGTCTCAGGTAACAGAATGTAGTTACTTGTGATAAAAGAATCAGTGGTTGAAATTGAGTAGAGTGGAAGAGGAATTATTTTTTTATAGTGCCTAGGGGAGAGGGTTGACATTTCACCCCGGATTTACTTATGATTGTAACGTAGCTCCCCCCCCCCCTCCCTCCAAAAAAAAACAAACAAACAAACAAAAAAAAATAGCTACATAGTCAGGCCGGGGGGGGGGGGGGGGTTACGTAACCCCTGTAACCCCCCCCCCCCCCCTAGTCCGGGCCTGCTAGGTATGGTGTCTTACCGGGAGCTAGAGAACCTTTTCATCTGGGCTCATACAGATTCGAGAGAATCGCGTGTACGGCAGAAACTGCTCTTCGATAACTATGAGTGCTTGCTGGTAATTAAAAACAATGCATTTATAATGATAGGAAAAAAAAAAGATTTTTAACAAAGCGGTCTACAACGGTTTGTTGGGATTGAAAAGATGGGGTTTATGCTGTGTGAATAAGGAGAATGGAATAGGTCAGCGCATATCATTTTTTTAAAATCAGTTTATAGTCCCCTCTCTTCCCGATAAGGATTTTCAGAGAGGAGACTGTAAATACAAACTGATTGTCACCCCACCCCACCCACTCACCACCACCACCAACCCCAGCTGTGTGACGTTAATTGCGTGTGAAAGCGTGCCAATGAGCGCTCGGAGAAAAAGATAAGTTTGGTTTGGCGCTTCATAAGTTAAATTATTATTATTATTATTATTATTATTATTATTATTATTATTATTATTATTATTATTATATGAATAAGTATGCGTGAGTGTGTGTTTCAATCTGTTTGTGTGTGTGTGTGTGTGTGTGTGTGTGTGTGTGTGTGTGAGCTCATGTGAGTGTTATCACATTGAATTACTACTTGCATAATCCGCCAACAACTATATAATGAACTAGTGGTTTTTGTACCCTGGCAAGCCAGGGTACACATGATGCTGTTTAAAATGTAGACAGAGAGAACTTTTGTCTGCGAGTTTCATTTGGACGATGATACCTCCCCATATTCCCCTTGATACCTCACCATAACCCCCCCCCCTGATATCTCCCCGCCCCCCCCCCCCCATGATGCCTCATCATACCCCCTTGATACCTCCCCGAACCCACTTGATACCTCCCCATACCCCCTTGATACCTTCCATACCCCCTTGGTTCCTACCTTTGATCGTTTCGCAGGTATGGATGAAAGGAATCGACCATCACCATACCCCCTTATATATACCCGTATCCCCGTTATGCCTACCCATGCCCCTTTAAACCTACCCGTAGCCCCCTTTTACCTACACGTACCACCCCATCCCGATCCTTGGTAGTAGTAATAATAATAATAATAATAATAATAATAATAATAATAATAATAATAATATTGGATATAGAATAATACAAATAGAAATCATAAAAAACACCAAGGTTTTAAAAGAAAATTTGATATAAGATATTATAATTGTTTTAATAATAATAATAATAATAATAATAATAATTATTATTATTATTATTATTATTATTATTAGTTTATAAGTAATAATAATAATAATAATAATAATAATAATAATAATAATAATAATAATAATAATAATAATAATATTAAATATAGAATAATACAAATAGAAATCATAAAAAACACCAAGGTTTTAAAAGAAAATTTGATATAAGATATAATAATAATAATAATAATTTATTATTATTATTATTATTAGTTTATAAATAATAATAATAATAATAATAATAATAATAATAATAATAATAATAATAATAATAATAATAATAATAATAATAAATTAAAGGTAAAAAGCCTAAATTAAAAAGAAAAATATCCATATTGTAGTGTACTAAAAAAAAAAAAAGGTGCCGGGTAAGATTTGAACTTGGGTCGCCCTGCACGGTAGACGAATGGTTTTACTAACTAAGCTACCAAGTCTTCCTAGAAAGAACATCAATTTTTTGGTCTATATGGGAAAACATGCTGAAACCTCAATTTGATTTTTAATGGAAGCGCGCGGAATGAGGCTATTACAGTTTGTGGACATTTTGTTTATTTATTTATCTCAGAAACGGTTAAACGTTCGGTAAGGAAATGTCGGCTATAACGATTTCGCTGGTTTTGAGCACACAGCAGGCCGATCAGCAGCGCTCAGCACCTGCCCAGATCAGCGTCCATACCGGACAAACTTTATAGTAGAGGCGAAGAAGGACTTCCGGCTAAGCAATTTATATATATATATATAGATTATTATTATTGCTTATAAATGGAAGCATGAGACACAGAAAATGACTATTTGAGGTGACATCTATGTACTTTCTGCGTGTGCTGAGGCAACAAAAAGACTGAGATCAAACACATTGCTTTAAACGCGTTTTGAACTGGGAAATGTTACTGAAGTTGTATAGTTGCAATTTGTTTTAGGATGTGTTCATGCATCAGCAATCTGACAATCTATAACGAATCCGGAGTACGAAGTACACGCAACCAACCACTTGAACATTGTATTATTACCAGAGAATGCACGACGCATCCGAATACAATTGTTATTACTAATAAGAGCATCCGCCAGCAACCATTATAAGACTAACGACTAGATAAAACAGGAAATAAACACTTTATGTTCATACAAAGCTGATACATTCCTACAATCGAAATAAACACTCAAAACGGAAGCGCTAACATTTCCCGCCCATTTTAGGATCTCTAATCTAGGCGGCTGGTTTGTTGATATCACCACCGCTGATCCCCCTGCCGTACGCACGCCCTGCTCCTCCATACATACATCTAGATACTACAGCGACTGTTATAATCCAGAATGCTTTTGTAATCGCTTTAGACTAGTCATTTGTGTATTACTATATCTATCTGTTTATGCATTTCAGTATGCTATGGAATACCATGTAATAATGATGCTTTCTGTGTGAGAGGAAGTGTGGGCATGTAGAAACGACGTTACAGTGACACACTCATGGAACTCCACATGGTTTCTTTTGACTTTTTTGGAAGGGCGCCCTATTTTGACGTCAAAATAGTTCCCTGCAGAGTTAGAGCTGTTTTAGGCCTAGGGTTAGGTTAAGGGTTAGGGTTAGGGTTAGGGTTTGGGTTAGGGGTTAGGGTTAGGGTTAGGGTTAGGGTTAGGGTTAGGGATAGGTTCAAAAATTTGAAAATGTCAAAATAATGTCACGAAAATGAAAAGTGTGTCAAAATATTCCCTGTTTTTTTCACAACAGTCATCATAATGTCGTTTTTACAAAAATGTGTGTGTGTGTGTGTGTGTGTGTGGGTGCGTGTGTGTGTGTGTTTGGATGTGTGTGTGTGTTTGTGGTTGTGTGTGTGTGTGGCTGCGTGTGTGTACGTGCGCGCACGTGTGCCTGCGTGCGTAGTATGTGTGTTTGCATGCGTAGTGTGTGTGTGTGTGTGTGTGTGTGTGTGTGTGTGTGTGTGAGAAGAAGAGTTCTTTCTTGTTCTTTTAAAAAAAAAAAAATCTGACTTCAGCTAGTTTATAATTATTTTCCTTCCACTTGACTTCTCTTCTCTCCCTCCAGGGGCGGACGAGGAGGGGGGGAGCACAGTGGGCACGTGTCCCCTCCCATGGGCGACCCAAAAAAAAAAAGGGGGGGGGGAAGAAAAAAAAAGGGAAGAAAAAAAAAGAAAAAAGAAAAAATGAGAAGAAAAAAAAAACACGGAAAAAAAACAACAACACACACACAAATAATAATAATACAAAAATTTTAAAACTTTATAGTCCATCCACCTGTTCAGGGTCCTCATTGGCCCTCGGGCACATGAGTGGGTCACAAGGCGTAAGATTGCGTCACAAAGAAAAAGTGCCCCTCTCCCCCACCTTTAGGTCCTCTCATTGACCCTCGGTGCACGTGAGCGGATGCGTTGATGTGGACTCGGCCAACTGGGAACAACTGTCTATTGTCTTAAGATATGTCGACCCAGACGAACAAGAAATCCGCGAAGACTTCATTGCGTTTATCGAGTGCGAGGGCATCACGGGGAGCATCATAGCAGACAACATTGTCCGAAGTCTCACTTCTTGGGGTTTTGAGATCGGCAAACTCAGAGGACCAGGGTATGATGGGGCATCAAACATGTCAGGCAAGTTCAAGGGGATCCAGGCACGCATTCAAGAACTTAACAAGCAGGCTCTGTACTTCCACTGTGCATCTCATTGCTTGAACCTTTGTGTTGTTCATGCCTGCAGAATTCTAGAAGTGAAGAACATGTTTGGAGTCCTGAAAGAAGTGTCCCTGTTCTTCTCTCTTTCTCCAAAACGACATAGAAAGTTTGAACATGTGGTGGAGTCAGCCCAAGCAGAAAGCAAGAGGAGAAAACTGGTCGACCTGTGTAAAACACGGTGGGTTGAGAGGCACTCTGCTTTTGAAACTTTCGCTAAACTCTTCCCTATGGTCTATGACTGCCTTGGCCAGATGGTGCAGGAGAACGCAGATTGGGACAGTGAAACGCTCACCAAAGCTGGAGGGTTTTTGCACGCTTTCCAGTCGAGTGACTTTCTGGTTGCTTTTGTCGTCACCAGAAAATGCCTGCAAGTTCTCCGTCCACTGGCTTTGAAATTTCAGCAAAAAGCAAAGGATGTTGTGGCTGCGTACGGAGAAATAAGCGCAGTGAAGACAACAGTTAAGGGATTCAGGGATGACGTCATTGCAACCTTCAGCAGCTGGTTTCAGGAAGCAAGTCGGATGGCAGCAACAGCAGACTCTGATCTGCGCAGACCAAGGGGTGCAGAACGACAAACATGTCGGAGTAACCCGCCAGCAGAGACAACTGAAGATTACTTCCGCAGGTCCATAGGTATCCCGTTTTTTGGATCACCTCATCGCCCAGCGGGACTCTCGCTTCACCACCGGCTCTGAAATTGCTGTTGACGGGCTTGGTCTTGTACCCTCGTGCATCGTGCAAGGCAGGAACGGGCCAGTGGCAGGTTTTCGGAAGGTACCCGAGGGAATCGAGCGACTTGCCAGTCTATGGCAAGCAGATCTGCCAAGTTTTCATGAGCTGGACACCGAGCGATCGCGAGTACATCCGATGGATGCACAAGTGGGAGAGCGCTGATGCAGGGGCCGTTCCTGATACTGTGGCCAAGACTCTCAGAGCATGCAATGTGGATTTTTTCCCGAACATTCACGTGCTACTGACCCTTTTGTGCACTCTTCCGATCACAACAGCTGAATGTGAAAGAACTATCAGCGGCATCAGGACGCTGAAATCCTATCTGAGATCAACGATGGGTGAGACCAGGCTCAACGGGCTCGCTCTAATGAGGGCTCACCGACACATCACAGTGGACATTGACGATGTCGTAGAACGGTTTGCGTGAAGATACCGCACCATCATGGCTCTTCAACCTCGCAATATGCTGAACGCCTGAGAAAGTAAGTGTTCTAGCTGTGGGCCAATGTGTCAACCATTTTTTTTTTCTCTCACGATTAATTTCTAATTTCACACGAAACACGCACATGTTGATCTCTCTCTCTCTCTCTCTCTCTCTCTCTCTCTCTCTCTCTCTCTCTCTCTCTCTCTCTCTCTCTCTCTCCCTCTCTCTCACACACACACCCACCCACCCACCCAGCCATCCACCTACACACACACACACACACACACACACACACACACCCACACACACACACACACACACACACACACACACACACACACACACACTCATGTCAACCTCTTTTACTGTGTTTGAGTGCAAGCACGAATCTGTATACCGGATAAAAAATTTAAAATAATGGCAGTGCCCCCCTCCGGGCATTTACTCTGATCCTCCCCTGCGCCCCCCAATCTCTTCCTTACTTACCCAGTTCTCTCTCGCTCACTCTCTCTCTCTATCTATCTCCCTCACATACAAACACACACACACACACACACACACACACACACACACTCACACACGCACCCCCCCCCCCCCACCCCCTTCCTTTCAACCTTAGCTTATAATGTGATTTCACATTTATTTCGTCAAAAAGACGCATCGCTTTTCTGTGCTTAGAGTGCACTCCCTTGGTCAAACCGTTTCGGACTAGAAAGCGTCTAGTCTGTGAACGGACGTATTCGAGATTTAAAATACCTTATGGACATTGGTGGCCGAAGATATCAATGCTGTGGTGACGGTGGTGCGGACTTCAGTAAACTTAATTTCAAGGTAATTCAATTTTCATACCTATTTATTCATGCCTCTGCTGCAATCTGAGGGATGTCACAACACAGGCTGTGAAGTCCGTAGGCCTTGCCTCAATTACATACAATATATGAGGCAAGGCCTACGGACTTCACAGCCTGTGGTCACAATAAGAACGAAACCGAAAGTTCACTCTGCCAGCCATTTGAGTGATTTCAAGCCATTTATTTACTGATTTTGACATAAAATAATCACATACAACTAAGGTGGAATTTTTCAACAGGAACTATGTACACCTATTTTATACTTACTAACTTAGTGGTGGATTTGGATACATGCGGAAATTCCCATTCTAATCAAAAACCGGCTAATTGTCAATCAAATGGCATAATCATGATATTGATTGTCAGATGATTGCATAGCAGCCACTCTTCCTTGATATAGGACGGAAGATCTTTTCATCTCGATTTGTATACTCAACATTAGAGTAATATGATACTAATACATCAATGGAACAATACAAAAGGGCCTAGTCCGCAAAGACAGCAAACCTTTCTGGCGCTTTGTCAAAGCGAGGAAACAGGACAATACCGGTGTGGCTCCCCTGAAAATTAATGGCAAACTCCACAGTGACAGCCAATCTAAAGCCACCATTCTTCTTAATGAGTTCCGATCTGTCTTCACCAAGAAATCCACCAAACCACTCCCCCGCCTGACCCCAGTACCATCCACCATCCCACCCCTCCACATTACAGTCCCAGGCGTCACTAACCTGCTACAAAAACTACAACCCAACAAGGCCCCCGGACCCGATAACATTCCCAACATTGTCCTCAAAACCCTGGCTGATAACATCGCCCCCTCCCTCACTGCCATCTTTCAAGCTTCAGTGGACTCAGGTCGCCTCCCCCTAGACTGGCTTTCTGCAAACATCTCCTGCGCCTTTAAGAAAGGTGACAGACACCTTGCCAGTAACTACCGCCCCATCTCCCTAACATCAGTCCCGTGTAAACTCCTGGAGCACATCATCTACTGCCACATCATGACCCACCTCCAAACCAACAACATCCTCACCCATTTTAACCACGGTTTTCGATCTGGCTTCTCCACCACCACCCAAGACCTCCTGACCTCCTACGACCAAGGCACCCAAGTGGACATGGCAATCCTTGATTTCTCTAAAGCATTTGACACGGTCCCCCACGACAGGCTCCTCCACAAACTGACGAACTACGGAATCACAGGCTCCCTGCACAACTGGCTCCAGTGCTTCTTAACAGAACGCAGCATGCAAGTTGTGATCGAAGGCACAGCATCCGCCTCAACGCCAGTCGAGTCTGGAGTCCCACAAGGCACAGTACTAGGCCCACTCCTCTTTCTAGTCCACATCAACGACCTACCAGAGGCAGTCAAATCCCAAGTTAGGCTCTTCGCCGATGACTGCCTCATCTACAGGGAGATCAAGTCCTTCAACGACCACTTCACCCTACAACTACAAGAGGACTTGAAGAGTCTTGAAGACTGGGCTGAAAGATGGGGCATGCGCTTTAACGCGACCAAGTGCTACCTCATGTCCCTTGCGCGCTCACCCAACTCCAGCTTCATGTACACCCTAAATAAAACCATCCTCCAGAATGTTTCCACCAACCCCTACCTCGGTATCCTCTTCTCCAAAGACCTAAAGTGGAGCAGCCACATTAGCAACATCACCAAAAAAGCGAACTCCACTCTTGGATTTATCTGCAGAAACCTCCGTCACTGCCCAACCCCATGCAAGAAAACAGCCTACCTAGCCCTAGTCCGCCCACTAATGGAATACGGAGCCATCATCTGGGACCCATACCAGAAGCAGGACATCGACAAGTTGGAGCGAGTACAGCGGAACGCAGCACGCTTCATATCGAGAGACTACAGGTCGACAACTCCTGGTTTTGTTACGGGTCTCCTGAAGAAGCACAACCTCCCTACACTCCAAGAACGACGCGAACAGCTGAGGCTGACAGTCTTCTACAAGGTGGTGGAGGGGCTGGTGCTGGCAATCCCTGCTGACCAATTCCTTACCCCACTAAAACCCGGAAGCAAAATACGTCCTAGTAACTACCAAAAGGACTATATAACTAACAACCCAATAGATAACCATATCAGGAACAACGATCGCTGCTTCGTCGTCCCAAGCTGCAACACAGAACAATACCGCCACTCATTCTTTCCAAGAACAATAATAGCCTGGAACAAACTGGACAACTCAACTGTCCACTCAACATCAGTGGACTCTTTTAAATCCGCGCTGACGGCAGCCCAGCGCCACTAACAACACCGTGCTGCGCACCCCTCACCGTCGTACCAACGCCAGATTTCTGGATGATAAACGACGTATTAATCAGAATCAGAATCAGAATAATAATACTCATAAAAGTCATGCAGTGATATTGGGATTTAGATAACTGACGTACATTATTAGATTGTTTTATTCAAGTTCAAACTGGGAGATTTTTTTTTTTTTTATCTTGCAGGCTATCATGGGTTTTGACATTGGCAACTGCCATTTGGCCTATATTAATGGTTGCTGCTGGACTCTGTGGCAGACAGTGTTTGCCATTGTGCTATTGCCGTGTTTTCCAACTTTGGTAGGTCTTGACTTTTTTTTAATTTTTAAATAAAAGAAAATATTTAATAATCTACTTTGGTTGGGTAGCTATGATCAGTATAGTCCATTTGCTTCTGTAGGTTATAGTTGGGGGTTGCTGTAATTTTTATGTGGTGGTGATGGTGAAAAACCAAACCAAACATTCTCACTAAGTCACTGTTAGACCATTAGGTACTGGTACATGTTCCTGTTTCAAACTATCCTTTCCTAAACTATCCCATAAATTGAAAGTCGTTGAGTACCACAGATGGTCGTTTAACCAGTGTACTCCAACTTTCTCTATCCTCAGCAACCCTCATGGCTTTGACACTTAGTGTCAATCCAGTCCATTCTCAAATGTTGTCCTCCCACCTCTTTTTCTGTCTCTGTCTTCTTATGGCTCCTTGCATCGTGCCTTGCATGATGGTCTTTGCAAGGCCTGATGTTCTGGTGACGTGGCCATACCATCGGAGTTTCAGTTTCTTTACCACTGTGAGCATATCAATCATAGTGTTGTCCAATTGGCAATGGCATGTGTGATGGGCAGTTAGATTTCATCATTGGTGATGTGCTGGGTATAGTAAATGCCCAGAAGTCTTCTGTAGCACATCATCTCCATTCTTTATATTATTCCTTGTAGATCTGCTGTGAAAGTCCATATTTCAAAAGAGTATTGGAAGATGGAGATGACAAGGGAGAGCAGGAACCTTACCTTGGAGTGTAGACTGATGGTCCTGTCTTTCCAAATGATGATGATGATGATGATGATGATGATGATGATGATGATGATGATGATGATGACCTGAGCTGGCGTTGTCGGAATCGATGAAGCCAGAGTTAGTTATTTCGTCATATAGGTTTGTTATCGAAGGGGGCATTGTGGAGTGATTTGACGAGACGATTGATCTCTCGGGGAATGGGTCTTGTCGTCGTTGTATCTTCGCTCTCTGACGCCCTGAAATAAAAATCATTCATCCTGTTACGATTGAGATGCACACGATAGATCCGTTCTTTTTTTTTGTGTGTGTGTGTGTGTGTGTGTGTGTAAAGCATGCAATGATAGCGTGTATTTATCTTTGATTTGATTTTGCGCTGTCGCTAGAAGAAGCTTTGTATAATGTTAATAATATTCATCAGTCGATATTGTTGATAATTTTCTGGAATTACTTGTATATTATCGAACGAAGCTTCCAGATAGGTCTGGTAATAGCTAAGCGATTCTTTTAACCTAAAAAAGGTTCTATGACGTAAGACAGTGTGACAGTTCCGGTGACGAGTTTTGTTTTGATTGGGTGTTATTGCGTCATGCTGGAATGTTCGAACGTTTTCTCCATTGCAGAGAGGCAATATAAGTAATGCATTGTCTGCTTGTAAGGATGATTGTTGTAGTGATTTTCGGAAAGTCTAGAGATCTTGTATGCAATTGTTGATATTTGCTGAATAAAGTTGAAAAATTTCATAGGGCGACTCCTGCCTTGTTGCTGATTGAACAGGCTGCGTGAATAAACGAATTTGAGTTACACATATCAAGATTCAAGCATCAGGGCTGAATCGACTATTGGTAAATACCCGTGTAACACATCCAATCAGACAGTTAGTCAAGTGACTTATCACCCACTCAAGAAATAATTATTCAATAGGCGTATCCACCATTCAACAATTTAGCCCCTAGACTTATCTTCCAACGCAATCAGTCAGTCAATCATTCCATTGAAGACTTATCACCCAAAAATGAACACTATAAACTGTGCAAACTATAAACCTTATAGTGGAAAATGGCTTTCGGCGTGGGTTCAACAATCAATGAATCAATTAATCTGTCAATAGGTCCGTCCACCCCTTTCCCTCCATTTCTCACTCACTCACTCTCTCTCTCTCTCTCTCTCTCTCTCTCTCTCTCTCTCTCTCTCTCTCTCTCTCTCTCTCTCTCCCCATCCCTCTGTCAGTCTGGCTAATTATAGAAGGTAGACTCACTCGCTCTGTAAATGATGACAATGATGACGAGGACGACGAAGCCAACCACGGCAGTTGTGACAGGAATAATCAGTGTTACGTCTGAAAAAAAAAAGTATGATATGGCCTACTAGCGCCACAACCTGATAATTATAATTATCATGCGATAATTACAAATATCATGTGATAATGACAATTATCAAGGGATAATTACGATTAACATTGAAAAATTATAAATATGATCGCGTGATCCTGTTATATTTTCTGTTTTGGCTCTAGCAATCCGCCTGGAAATGCATCAAAACCAAACATTTTAATATATCACATAATAATTACTATTTTCACAAGGCACTTTACTAGCGCCAAAATCTGCATTTACGTGATAAAGGTAATTAACACGTGTACTGTGTAATTCACAATATATGACGGCCTACTAGCGCCAAAATCTGCATTTAGGCCTACGTGATAAAGGTAATTAACACGTGTATTGTGTAATTCACAATATATGACGGCCTACTAGCGCGACAATCTGATAATTACAAATATCATGGGACAATTACCAATACCATTGACATATTTACAATTAACACGTAAAAATAGTAATTATCAAGTGCAAATTACAATTTTTGGTTGTGGCGCGTTTCCAGACGGATTGCTAGAGCCAAAACTAAAACTTAAACATGATCACGCGAAGATTATTGTAATTTTTCAATGATAATTGTAATTATGCCTTGATAATTGTAATTATCCTATGATATTTGTAATTATCTCATGATATTTGTAATTATCAGGATTTGGCGCTAGGAAGGCGTGGCAAATACTGATAATTATTAATTAACACTGTGGGTTACCGGAATCTCTATAAAGTACACAGAACACGTGTTAATTTCAATTATCTCGTGATAATGGTAACTCGCTGTTGGCGCTAGTAGGCCTTATAAAAGAGAGGTCACAAAATCTGTCTATGACTTATGTTGAACGATTACTTCAGCAAATTATTGAGCCTACTACTACTACTACTACTACTACTACTACTACTACTACTACTACTACTACTACTACTACTACGTTGTTGTTTGTAGATTATAGTCACACGACACTTTCGCATATAGGTGACTACTGGACCGATTTATACTGACACCAGCGGGCCAGTTGTTGGTAAAGGGGAAAATAATATGATCACACGTTGACCAATCCGGGATTCGAACCAGCGACCTTTCGGCAAGACGCTCTTACCAACTGAGCTACCCGGCCCTTCTACTTCTACTACTACTACTACTACAACGATTTATATAGAGCACATGGCGATTCATGGCGCCGTCCTGTGATGTTTGCTACAAACGAGATGTAACCTTTGATCTCCTGTATAGAAGATTAGTACAAGATACAGTGGAACCTCCGGTATCCGGCTCTCTGGTATACGACTCCCTCCGTTATGTGACCTGAAAACTTCTGACGGATTCACTTCCAATAATAAATGACCTCTGGTATGCGACAACCTCGTTTATGCGACCAGCGACCGTGTCTTAAGCCATTTATATGACCGTCTTAGGGCAATTTAAAAGAGATATCAGTTAATTTGCTGTCTGTACCTTTCGTTTTTTCTCTCATGTTAGTGTACGCCTGCTGTTGTCTGCTATTTCCGGTTCGCAAATAAGGGACATTACTCGCCTACATTGGCTGTAAAAATGGCGTCGCGCAAGAGGAACGTGTTGAGTTTGGCAGAGAGAATGAAAGTGATTGAAAGAAGTGAAAATGGGGAGAGTTGTTTGTCTATTGCAAGAAATTTAGACGTTGGGAAGACCCAAATTCAGCTCATCATAAAGGATAAGGAATCTGTGAAACTACGATGGGAGAGTGGAGAAAGTGGAGAAAAGGGAAACATCGAAACTGAGAGCTTCTGCACTGACAGACTTGGATGAACGCGTCTGGCAGTGGTTCGATTGTTTTCTATTTTTGAAGTTGTGAATAAAAGACAAAGCTAAAAATGAAACATGTTTTACAGTTACCTTTGTCAGAGAATACATGCTGGTGAGTGTGAAAATTATGACTACATACCCCTCCGAGCCTGACCCCCCTCTCCCCCCCCCACCCCTTGTTTCCGGTATAAGACCACCTCTATTATATGACCGTTTTTTCTCAGATTTTGGACGGTCGTATACCGGAGGTTCCACTGTATTAAATGTTAATTAAGTCTACACAATTATGTTGCACACAATGTTCCTCTAGTAGGCGACCATGAACATAATAATAGCAATAAGCATGGTACGTGCTATGAATCTTGTTCCCGGAATGGCACATACAGAACGGTAAATGAACTCGCCCATCTATGTCACACCTGTCACAGTGGTGATGGTGGTGATGGTGGTGATGCCAGAACTATTACAGGTGCGATTATCAGGTGTGAGATGCTGACCAGCCGGACAAAAGCACTGGACTGCTGAGTCAGAGACTGGTATACAAATATCACTGCAGCCACCGTTATTCGTCAGGCATGCTGTTGGCGCTGTAAGAATGAAGTATATTACTGGTAACTATAATGTAGCTAGCTAGATAGACAATCATCATCATCATCATCATCGTCATCATCATCATCATCATCATCATCATCATCATCATCATCATCATCATCATCATCACCACCACCATCACCTTTTCTCTTCTCCTCCTCCTCCTTTTCTTCATCATCATCATCATCATCATCATCATCATCATCATCATCATCATCATCATCATCATCATCATCATCATCCTCATCATCATCATCATCATCATCAACAACATCGTCATCATCATCATCATCATCATCATCAACAACATCGTCTTCCTCATCATCAGCATCATCATCATCATCGTGAACATTCTCTGCCTCCTCCTCCTCTTCATCATCTAACCTGGCAAGGCGACTGCCTGGTCATAGAAAACAACATCACCGATGATATAGAAAGACGCTTTCCACAGAAAGTCTGGTCCTGTCTCTGACAGTCTGTGGATCTGACTGGCTCCATCATGGCTGTAACAGAAATATTTGTAGAGGTTATACTTAACCATCGCCTTATTTCGCGCGATGAAAGTATTCTACTAAATTTACTGGGGGATATAATAATAATTGACTCTTGTTAGTTTTTCTAGCTAGAATACACAACACTCCAAGCCAACAGTATAATAAATTTTCCGTACAAAACAATTCTTTGACAATCAGTCAGTTCTTTAACGGAGACCCACAGGTTTCCTTTCCTCCACGTTCGGGACTCGCTCATAGCATTTTGGCGCACACAAGCCGCTACCCGAAAAACAAGGGACTGAATTCAGGTTAATTTAGGTAAACTTGAACTTAAAATGTTTCTTCTTCTTCTTTTTTTTTTTAAATCAACTTTTGTTCCCTGTGCTCCGCTGGGCGTGGGTGAATATTACCCATATATTACTTTTCAAAATCCCTCCCATTCAATGCGTGGCTATTAAAAGTAAAAAAAAAAGTAACAACAAATTAAATTGTTAACAACATTTAAAAAAACAACAACACACGTTTACGTTGTGGTTGAACATTCACCACGAGTTTCTGCAACCATAATCTACTTTAGACTATGGACCGGAAAGATCGGTGATATTTTCCTGGGTTGTGGTTGTGTGTGTGGGTGTGTGTGTGTGTGTGGGTGTGTGTGTGTGCATGTGTGTGGGTGTGTGTGTGTGTGTGGGTGCGCGCGCTTTCATAATTGTCTTTTGTGTAATGTTCTTGGTTGAAATGCTTTGCTGCCCGTATACTTCTTTGCATTGTATTGTATAGGGGTTGGCACTGTATGGATTTCTAAATACTTTTAGTTAAATGTTACTTGAAATTATGTACAAATCATTTATCCTGCCCATTTTTGACTATGCCGACATCTTATATGATAATTGTACACAAGCCCAAGCAAACGTTTTAGAAAATCTGCATCTTGAAGGGTTACGAACAATAACTGGTTTAGTGAGAGGCACTAGCCACGAAATTCCCTATATGGAATCTGGGTTTTGTTCTTTAAAAGCTCGTCGAGAAAGACATAAACTAATAATGTACCACAAAATAATAAATAATTATGTACCTCCATACTTGCATAATCTTCTTCCACCTCTTGTTGCCAGTACCAATCCGTACCACCGACGTAGACTGCTTGAAAGGAATATCCCTCGTCATAAAACTGAAATTTTCCACACCTCCTTCTTTCCATCAACCACTGTGCTGTGGAATTCTCTACCAGACAGCATACAGCAAACCACATCAATAGGAGCATTTAAACGTTATCTTCACAAAGACGACCCTTGCAATCCTCCGCATTTTTACATTGGAAAAAGGCAAGACCAAATAATACACTGTCGACTCAGAAGAAATATGAGTGATCTCAATCACGATCTGTTCACTCGGCATTTAACTAACAACCCCTCATGCTCATGTGGCTTTCAAAATGAAACTGTCGAACATTTTCTCTTTCACTGTCCCCTCTATACTAACATCAGAATAACTACTATCGCTACCCTCAAGCAAGAACAAGTAACGTTAAATAACTTACTGCACGGAAACCAAACCTTTTCTCTACCTGACAATCAACTTCTTTTCAGTACCACTCAAGAGTTTATCAAACAGTCAAAGATTTTTCGTTAAGTGAAATTCTCCGCTTCACCGCACAAAGTTAACGTCCCGGTGTTCAGCTCAAACCATCTCTCTCTCTCTCTCTCTCTCTCTCTCTCTCTCTCTCTCTCACTCACTCTCTCTCTCTCTTTCTCTCGCTCTCTCTCTCTCCCACATACACACACACACACACACACACCCACACACACAAACACACGTCTCCTTTTTCAATTATTGGTTTAAGAGTGTCAATTTCTTATTAATATACGCATTTAATTTCTAGCTAATTATTTGATTCATCGTTTTTATTTGTTTCTTTTATTTATTTATTTATTTATTTATTTATATATGTTTGTGCGTGTATGTCCGTGTAATTATTTACAAAACCTTATTATCTTTAATCAATTTATTATATTATTTTTTAAATTGTTGTATTCTTCTTTATTTATATGCAACTATCAGTTGCCTGTCACTTAATTATTATGTCGAATTTTGTCATACAGGGTGGGCTTATATAAGCTTGCTTGTTGCCTATCCTGTAAATCATTGTTTGTAATTATATGTTTTTTCCTTGAATAAAAAAAATATTTGTTTAAACCAAATGTTACTCTGGTTTATAAATGAAATTTAATTTCCCCGTGTCACTAAGTGGTAATTTTTACTTTGAGCTATTTTTATCATTGCTTCATTATTTTATTCTTAATGATGATGTCCTCCTTTGTGTATGTGTGTGTGTGTGGGTGTGTGTGTGTGTGTGTGAAATACGTTGATGACATGGTAGGATTATGGACATTTTGTAGTGTTCGTTGGAGTGTGGATGAGTGTGTGCGTATTGCCTGTATGAACGCGGGTGGGATGGTGTTGTGTTAAGGTTGCGGGCAGGTTGTGTTGTGTGTATGTGTGTGCATGTGTTCGTGTATAATGTGCTTACGAGCGCGGCCTTCAAACAGATAGTAGACAAAAACATGGACAAGATAGGCATAGCAACATTTCAATTATTTCATGTCGTTTACATTTTCTTCAGTTAATTACGAGGTCACTGTAATGGCTTCACAGATTTTAATTAGCCACCTCCGTCTCCTGTGACATTTTCAAGTGAACTATATAATGTGATCTTTTAATGAAGTTAATTACATTTTAGAGCCTCAGAAACCAGCAATCATCCTTCCGAACTGCCAAATGTGACAGTTCGTTTACAACTTTTTCAAAGTGTTAAAAGGCCGCAGGATCACACATTTCGTCGTCACAAACCTTTTCAACTTGAAGTGAGCGTTGTAGCCTACAACCGCACAAATTAAGATCAAGCCAAAATGAAAACACCTCTTTCAAACGTGCCCATTGGCATCAAGGTTGATTCTAAAATAACACCGCAGCAAAAGTGTGTATCGTAGGCACAGTGGTTTGTTTACACAACAAGGAAGATCCACCTACATTTCAAAGCTTATTGGTCATTTTGAGCAACGACTGTGCATTACCTATTGTTTTAATATGACAATAATGCAATTTCCTAAGTAAACTCCGTGTCACAGAAATAACAAATATCCCTGGTCCCTTGATATTCGTGACGATGTTGTAACTCGGTTTTATACTATATTGAAGCCAGTTGAAAGCATGGAATGACGGGCCAGTATTTCAACTATCTGAAAGCACCACACAAAAAATCGGTTCAGCTAATTGTGAGATAAAGTACTACACGGGCTAACAATATAATTGACCTCAGCGACCTTGACCCTTGAGAAAGAGCAACACTGAATGAAATAAAAAGTTGAGTTGTGCATATGAAAAATACTAAAAATGGGCGCAGTCATTGTTAAAAGAAGGCACAAAAGGTGTTTTGAAACAAAAGGGTAATTCGGAGTGACCGACTGACCCAAAAAATCATTGCTACCAAGTACCTGTAAACCAAAAATAATTAAAAATCTGTCCAAACACTGTTTAGATAAAGAGCAAACGTGATTAAAAAGAATTTACCCCAAATGACCTTTACATTTGCGGTAGCACAAATATGATAGAACGAGAAGCTGGCCGCTAACCCATATTAATTTCTATACAGTTTGATCACAATCCGTTCAGTACTTCATAAGATATGACGTATTACGTATTGACGGACAAACAGGCAGACAATTTAAGAGTATTTCCAAATATTTAATGGAAATACTAACACGAAGAAAGAAATGACCTGATAAATATTAGTTAGTTATTCATTGCTTACAGGGTCCAGTGGACTGCAAAGAGCCGAATCAGGACCACTAAAAAATCAAGACCACAACTTCGCTGAAAGAGGACTCACACCTGATCCGAATAAAAGATCTGAAGAAACAACCCTAGTGGTAACACTGAAGGCACTCCACCAGCCGGTCACTTTACAATAAAGACATGCCACGCATGGGACGCTGAGGCTATACTCTAATTTATCGAACCCCCGTTTACAAAAACAAAATAGAATACAAACATCATTATAAAATATCTGTGATGTGAAGTTTTATTGTTGTTGGGCACTGCACAATGGAATGCTATTACCCACTCGTCTTTAGTCTATGGGGATCGCTAGTAATCTCCCTGTGACTTAACTTAATACATTTATTTGTTTAGCTCGGTCTGTGGTTAGGCTGGGGTACAGAGATAGATGGAAAAATGGTAAAAGTTCACTGTCACACTAGCTCTCACATGGCTATGAAACATAAGTAGTCCAGCCACTTGATAACAGTAAATATCACACATTTATTTCCTTTACTCTATACACGATCTTCGAAGTACGAAACTAACTTAAAAGTTCAAATGTCAATGAGAATGGTTCGCTCCTGAAAGTTCTAGGCAGCTACTTCATCTTCATTGGGCACTGGATACTTTCTGCCCTAATGCTCAGAGTTCTGGAAGAGTGGACTACTGTGGTCCTGTGATACAGATTTTGGTGCACTTAGTGAATGTGCACTTAGCTGTGGGTTCGAAGCGCTGCGTTGTGGTTGCTTCCTTGACAAGCTGTGTTGTTGTGTAGTCTTCTCCTTGTGGCTAGACTGGTGGGCTCTCTTAGCTCAGTGCTTTAGAGGCCTCTGCAGACAAACGTTCAGCGACGACTTGTTCTTGTCTTTCGCATAGTTGGGCTCACGATACAATGCCTGCTCATCTGTAACATATAAAAGACGAAATTCTGCACAACCCTGTATAATAGGTGTGTGCAGAGCGTCTCACTGAAGGCCGAAGTAGCCCTCAGTGATTAGCTCCACATCTCTAAATATAAGCGACGAACATTCTGCTAAGTCCGTGGTCCACTGGAATCTCCACTCTAATTTCCTATACATATGTAAATATAACTCATGGCTAACGATACACATAGAGAAAGAATTAATATTATACACATTCTCTGGTACAGCCACTGGTCTGCAAGCATACATATAGGTTAAAGAACAGTGGGTCCGTACATAATACAACATGGCGTCGGCCGGTCGTGTTCGCCATGTGGTTGGGTTCTCCACGTGGTCACGCAACGTCGGACTAACAAATAGTAAATTTCACACACATAATTCAACAATAATATAAATACATCACGATGAAACAAAAGTATGTTCATTTATCTTTTTGACAATGTCAGGCCGTGGCTAACTTGATTGAATCAAAGATTTCAACAAGTCCTGCTTCCTAAGTCTGCTAGTGGAGAGATTTCTGTCAGAGCGTAACTGTGTACTGCTTGCCGTTTGAATGCAGAATGAATCTTCTACCTCTCTACCTGTCTGCTTGAACCAGGCAGCACTGGTTCTACCTAATCCCGCTGTGTTCCGATTGGCTGTAAAATCTGATTGGATGTAAATTCTGCTCTATCCTTAAGCTGGATGATTCACTACACTGCGCGGGCGTCAATATACAACTGTGTTACACTGACTAAACAAGGCAGAAGCTTAAACTGTGCTGTGTAAAACGGGCTCTTGTTACAATATCAACAAAACACTTACATATAAAATGCTTACATTGCCAAATAATAACATCATAGGAATGCCCCAGTGACCATTTGGCAGAACGCGTTCAATATTCCCAAGCTGATCCAACAGACCTCACACCAAATGAGGAGTTTTGTCCCGGAAGAGTTTTCAAGAAAAATGGTAGGTGACTGGTCTAGAGAAGAAGAAGATAGTATAGTAGATTGATAGAACAGAGTAGGAATGAGAAAGAACAAAAGAGAAAGACAGCGACAGTGGGAATTTAAAGCACTACATTTCCAGAAAGTGGGGATACTATTTATACTGAAACCCCCGCCACCCCCAAGGGGGGAACCTGATAAATAAATAAATAACTATTATTATTAGAGAAGAAAACAAAACTGATTACAAATACTTACATAAGTAAATAAATTAATAATTATAGATTAAAGAAATAAAAAAAATAATTTAATAAATATATAAAAATAAATAACTATTATTATTAGAGAAAAAATCTACTGATTACAAATACAAAAAGATATTCAAACTGCCTTGGTTTCTTGAAGTAGCTTTTTTTTTCTTACCAAATCGGGATTGGATTTTTTTTTTACAAAAAGCATGTCATATATGTTAATATGCTGTCCATAACAAATATGGATGTGTAATGATAAACTGAAGACAAAGCTTTTGACCAAACTGCGACCTTGCTAATGACTTGCTACAACTTCGCCCAAGTAATGACCTAGAGACTTAAGTGCGAAAAGCTCATTTTGTCTGTGAGCATTATCGACAGATTATTTTATTGCGCACCAATTACTGTATGATCACAAACATTTTCGTGAAGCTTAGATTTGTGGTGAACATAGAGCTGAGACAATGTAGACTTGGCGAACATAGATCTAGGAGTATACAGACCTGGCGAACAAAGACCTAGAAAAATGTAGACCTGGCGAGTATAGACCTAGGAGAATGTAGATCTGGGGAACATTGACCTAGGAGAATGTAGACCTGTGAAAACATAGATCTAGGAGAATATAGACCTGGGAAAACATAGATCTAAGAGTGTGTAGACCTGGGCAAACATAGACTTAGGAATATGTAGACCTGGGGAAACATAGACCTAGGAGAATGCAGATCTCCTCACCGCTCACAGCTCGTGATCCAAAATCAGGTTACAGCGTTACCCATTAAAAAAAAAAAATAATAAAAAAATCACGGAATAGGATGTGCTGCTGACGACAATAAGATAAAGATTGCCACCATAGCCAAGAAGCCTACACAAAGGACTGTACATTTTGCCTTGCCGGCTTCTTCGGTGTGCTGACGTTAGAAAGACATCATGAACAGAAAAAAGATCCTCGTGGTTCTTGCCTGTGCAACTCTTTCCTTACTGCCGTAAGTGAAAAACACAGACCTCTATTGCAGTGTAGAAAAACAAACTAGAGTTCAGTCCTTTATAAGAATAGTTTGTTTACATGCAAAAACAATACTATACACTACAATTGTTTTTACATTCATTGACCAGTAATAGTAGTAGTAGTAGTAGTAGTAGTAGTAGTATTGCTGTTGTTGGTAGTAATAGTAGCAGCAGCAGTATTAGTAGTAGAATTATTATTATTATTATTATTATTATTATTATTATTATTATTATTATTATTATTATTATTATTGTATTTTATATTACTATTTCAGAACCTTCCAAAGTTGTTGTACTAAGGAAATATGCTGCGAGGACCGCGCTTTTGCACCGAAGTGCTGCAAGAAAGGGGTGAGGGACTACACATTGTTTATTATAAAATGTTATTTACATATCGCTTCTCCAGCTCAAGACCTGCACACGGATTTTTTTGTTTGAATTATTGTTTTTATTTATTTGTTTAATTTCCTTTCCTTTTCTTTTAATTTACGTTTATATATACATTCTTTTATTTTAATTATTTTTTTAAAATTATTATTATTATTATTATTATTATTATTATTATTATTATTATTATTATTATTATTATTATTATTACTTTTTTGTACATTAATTTATTTATTCTTGTTTGCATTGTGTGTTTTGTTGTTACCTTAAACCCGCGAGTGCCTCTGATATTTTGTAGTCTTGCTAGTCCACGACAATGTGCATCTCTGCTTCGAACTGTTTGCATGGGTCCTTTGGGGGTTTTGTCATTAATTTTGCATTTTCCCGCTTAGGTTTAGGCTGCGCCTAAGGGGTACTGACTTTAGTACTCCTTGGCTGCGCCCCTTTCCCTTCTTGCCCTTATGATGTGAATAAGCATTGACATTAGTATGAACTTGACCTTCAGACTACCTTGACCTTTACTATTGCTCGTGTACTCTTATATACAAACACGTGTTGGTTACCTCGCATTGCATGCATGTACAATCAAACTTTTTTGACATTGTTCGCTAAGGTATGAAACTACCTTGACCTTCAAGTTCGATATTATCGACTGCAGATGTCTTACGTCCTTATTATCTATTTCTCTGTCTCCAGACTAAATGCTGTGGTGAACATTGCTGCCATCCAGGCCAGGTTAGACTTGAACAATAGTGAGCCTAAAAATCTAGATTTATTTAAAAAAAAAAAAAAAAAAAGAAGAAAGAAATAGATGTGGTAATGGAAGGGGGGGGAGGGGGGCGGGGGATGAGAGGGGAGACTTGATCCAGAGTGAACGTGAAAGTCTAGATTTAAAAAAAAAAAAAAGGTGGCAAGGATGCCCACTCTTTCCAACACTCTTCGGCATCTTCCTGGAGCGCATTATGTCAGATGCCTTTGCAGATCACGAAGGCACAGTCAGCACAGGGGGGGTAGAGCAATCTCCAACCTAGGTTTTGCAGATGACATGGAGAGGAACAAGAATTGAAAAGCTGGTCCAGAGACTTGACACCACCTCCAGAGCCTATGGAATGGAAATAATTGCAGAGAAGTCCAAAATGCTGACCAACAACACCAATGGTATGGACATCAAAGTCCAAGGCCAATCCCTCAACACGGTGCATAGCTTCAAATATTTAGGAGCCATTGTATCAGACAATAGGTCACGACCGGAAATACTTTCCAGGATCGCTCATACAACTGCTGCCCTGACAAGGTTGAAGCCCATTTAAAAAGACAGGATCATTAGTCTACGTTCCAAGGTAAGGCTGCTGCGCTCCCTTGTCATCTCCATATTTGAATATGCTTGCGAAACATGGACCCTCACAGCAGATCTACAACGAAAAATACAAAGCATAGAGATGAGGTGCATGCATGTGTAACGAAATAGAAGTGTATCTCGTTAATGAACAACCAAATTAACCACAATTTCGGTGCCCGGATCGGGCTACCGATCGGGCTACCGATCGGGCAAATGGAAATCTGAACCGACTCGGGCAAGGATCTGGCGATCGTCGGGATACCCGAAACTTACCCGATCGTAACCGCACGTTCGCCGAACAGTAGCCCGATTTTTTTTATAAAGATTGGGCGATCGTCGGGGTACCCAAAACTTACCTGACCGTAACCCAACCTTTGCCGAACGGTAACCCGATTCCGGCAAAGATCGGGCATACGTCAGGATACCCAACACCAACCCTATTGTAACCCAACTTAAACCAGAAACAACCCCGATAATGCCCCATCCATGGCCAACGCTGATTTACCCTAAAATCATATCCCACATATTGTTTATGATATGTGATTGCATGAAGAAAGAATTGAGATGTCGGGTGTTAATAGGGACTGTCGGCACAGGCGTTTTTGTTTTCGGAAGTCCTTGGTGTTGCCCCACTGAAGTATTTACACACCATTTCAATTTAACGATATATATTAACGTGATCTTCATCGCTATCGAAATCGTGTATAAATACATAAACAAAAGGCAAAGCCCCAAAATATAAACATAAGCCTATGTTC
>CM072525.1:26436221-26471221 GCA_036898135.1 Oncomelania hupensis
CGTGGGCTAATTGTCCAGAGGTCCAGCCATATCTGTGATGTCGCGCGTAGGCCGACAAAAGCAGGGTGTCGGAGAGGTGACCATGATGTACGGTATCATGCACGGCCTCGTCGACGTTTCCCAACAGGGACTTGTGCGTGGAGCCCACTGCGGCACCGAAGCACTAGGGGCCACAACATGAAACTCTTGGTACCCCACACTAGAACGGAGGTGTACAATCACTCCTTCTTCCCATCAGCTACCAGGTTATGGAACTCATTGAGCGCTGAATCAGCATCAGCTTCGTCTGTTTGCGTCCTTCAGGGCATCGCTGGCAGACTGGAGCGTACACATCCTGTGATGAATACCCCATGTGTGTACATATGTCTTAACACAATTAAAAAAAACACAACACAATCACACACACACACCCACACACACGCGCACATACACACACACACACACAAACAGCCAGACTGCCTCACTCCTACATTCTTAAAGAGAGTTTTTGCCTGATTTTAAAGCTATTAGCAGCCTTCACTGCGCACGCCAAAGTAGCAGAGTCATTTTCTCGAAATCCTCAGTATTACGACGAAGAAGAATTAAGAAGAAGATCGCAGACCGTGTCTCATCTTTCAACTAAGGTTTGGATGTTAGGGATCCAAAATAAGCCCGTACTGGGATGGGCTTTTATTTATCTTCTTCACCTTCTCATACTACAACTATTCATATTATCGAAAGCTCGAGTTCTACAATTCATCTAGACGCGCCACTAAAAACGGAATCATCTTGATCGTATCAACTTATTGCCGGTGAAAGCTTAGACTCTCCTATTCATCATCAACCGTATCCGTAAATCCGAACTTCTTCGACTCGGGTAGTATGTTTTAATTATACAATGAGGGTTAACGTTTATTAAATGTTGTTGTTGTTGTATCAAATTTTATTCATCAGATTAACATAAGTTGTACTGATAAATTTATTAAATGTGTTTATGTAAAAGCAATGTTTCCTTCTTTTATTGTGTATGCTTGTGCAAGTTTTGAATGGTAAAAATTAAGGTACGAACACCATGCCTATTCAATTCAATTGAACGATTTTCATTATTGTTTCCGTACTATTACGCATATACAATATAAAACCGCAACAGCCTGCATTTATGTATGTATGTATTTATGTATGCATGTATGCATGTATTTATGTAGGTTAAATCATTGGTTTATTCATTCATTTTAGTCAAGATGCTGTGGAACCACATGCTGTTCTACTAACCACAGATGTAAATGGATCAAGGGCAAGGAGAAATGTCTTAGAGATGTTCCTATTCCTGTTTACTAGAAACGGCACAAGGTAAAGGTTAGTTTGAACTCCTTGTACATACTTATTTTGGCGTATGTCAGTGTTAACCTTTGGCCCTGGAGGGAAATGAGGGGGAGGAAAGAGGGGGAGTGGATGAGGCGATATGGGTAGGAATGTATTTTAGTACGAGGGACATCGTAAAATGTTGATATTTATAGTCCTACTGTTAAAACTATGGTATTTCTTTCAAGTGCTTTTTCAAATTTTTAACTTAACCGTAATTTGGAGGTCGTAGGGGCACCACAGTGGATCGTTTAACCAGCATACTCCATCTTTCCCTGTCCTCAGCAACTCTGATGGTTTTGCTCAGTGTCAAACCAGTCCATTCTCGAATGTTGTCATCCCACATCTTTTTCGGTCTTTCTCTTTTTCTACCTCCTTGCACTGTGCCTTGCAGGATAGTCTTTGCAAGACCTGATGATCTGGTGACGTGGCCATACCATCGGAGTTTCCGTTTTTTCACCACTGTGAGCAGGTCATCGTGTTGTCCAATGGCTTGTGTGATGGTCTGTCGGACTTCGTCGTTGGTGATGTGCTGAGTATAGGAAATGCCCAGAAGTCTTCTGTATCACCTCATCTCCATGCTTTGTATTCTTCGTTGTAGATTTGCTGTGAGGGTCCAGGTATCGCAAGCGTATAGGAAGATGGATTTGACAAGGGAGCGCAGCGAAACATGAACCTTCACAGCAGACCTACTACGAAAAATACACCAGAGCATCAGGCCTTGCAAAGACCATCCTGCAAGGCACGGTGAAAGGAGGCAGAAGAAGAGGGAGACCAAAAACGAGATGGGAGGACAACATTCGAGAATTGACTGGCCCGACACTGAGCGAAGCCATGAGGGTTGCTAAAGACAGAGAAAGATGGAGTACGCTGGTTAAACGATCATCTGTAGTGCTCCAACGATTTTCGAGTTACGGGATAGGATAGGATTATGGACAGTACAATGAGCGCATTTAGCTCAGTGGTGTACACCGTGCACTCCAATGTCAGGCGATAACATTGCAGCGTGTACAGGGGAAAGGGGGGGGGAGGGAGGGGGGTAAATAAACAAATAAGATAAGGTAACATAACAATTTTATTTTGCAAGGGTAAGAGTAAGCGCTGGATGCGCTTTTATACATTTTGTCCTTGGGGCTTTAACAATAACTATTAAATAAAACTCAAGGTTATATAAATTACATCATGAAACAATAATAAATACACAAAGTCTGTGGGTTCGGGTAGTAAATAGAATAGACCCAACGTTTCCCGGCGTGTCGTAAGAGGCGAATAACAGGGGTGAAGTTAGCACGGCATCACTGAACGAAAGTCTTCTACACAGATGTCACCGGCCAGGGCGGAGGAACCTCACGTTACTATAGGTTCAACGACTACGTGCTCAGGGCCAAGGCGAGCCACACTGTATTCGTGGATTTCGGCTGTGGCCAACAGCCTTGAGAGGATTGGGCACCGCCAGGTCTTTTTTTGCCCAAGACACACTACATGATGAAGTCATCAAAAGCCTGTATGACAAGGCTACCAGTGCAGTCCTCCATAACAGCGTCATCGGGAACTGGTTCAGACCAACAATCGGTGTGCGTCAAGGATGCCTACTCTCTCCAACACTCTTCAACATCTTCCTATAGCGCATCAAGTCAGATGCTCTTGCAGATCATGAAGGCACAGTCAGCATAGGGGGTAGAGCAATCTCCAATCTTCGTTTTGCGGATGACATTGATGGATTGGCTGGAGAGGAACAAGAACTTGAACTGCTGGTACAGAGGCTTGACACCACCTCCAGAGCTTATGGAATGGAAATAAGTGCAGAGAAGACCAAAATGATGACCAACAACATTAACACCAATGGCATCAACACGGACATCAAAGTCCAAGGCCAATCCCTCAAAATAGTGCCTCATTAGATACCTATCCTATCCTATCCTGTCCCATAACCCGAAGGTCGTAGGGGCACCACAGATGATCGTTTAACCAGCATACTCCATCTTTCTCTGTCCTCAGCAGCCCTCATGGCTTCGCTCAGTGTCAAACCAGTCCATTCTCGAATGTTGTCCTCCCACCTCTTTTTCGGTCTCCCCCTTCTTCTACCTCCTTGCACTGTGCCTTGCAGAATGGTCTTTGCAAGGCCTGATGATCTGGTGACGTGGCCATACCATCGGAGTTTTCGTTTCTTCACCACTGTGAGCAGGTCATCGTGTTGTCCAATGGCTTGTGTGATGGTCTGTCGGACTTCGTCGTTGGTGATGTGTTGGGTATAGGAAATGCACAGAAGTCTTCTGTAGCACCTCATCTCCATGCTTTGTATTCTTCGTTGGAGATCTGCTGTGAGGGTCCATGCTTCGCAAGCATATAGGAAGATGGAGATGACCAGAGAGCGCAGCAGTCTTACTTTGGAATGTAGACTGATGGTTCTGTCTTTCCAAATGGGCTTCAACCTTGTCAGGGCAGCAGTTGTTTGTGCGATCCTGGAGAGGACTTCCTGTCGAGACCCATTGTCTGACACAATGGCTCCTAAATATTTGAAGCTGTGCACTGTGTTGAGGGATTGGCCTTGTACTTTGATGTCCGTGTTGATGCCATTGGTGTTGTTGGTCATCATTTTGGTCTTCTCTGCACTTATTTCCATTCCATAAGCTCTGGAGGTGGTGTCAAGCCTCTGTACAAGCTGTTCAAGTTCTTGTTCCTCTCCAGCCAATCCATCAATATCATCCGCAAAACGAAGATTGGAGATTGCTCTGCCCCCTATGCTGACTGTGCCTTCGTGATCTGCAAGAGCATCTGACATAATGCGCTCTAGGAAGATGTTGAAGAGTGTTGGAGAGAGTAGGCATCCTTGACGCACACCGATTGTTGTTCTGAACCAGTTCCCGATGACGCTGTTATGGAGGACTGCACTGGTAGCCTTGTCATACAGGCTTTTGATGACTTCTATAATTTTAGGGCTGATGTTGTACACTTTCATGGTTGCCCATAGAGCTGCATGCCAGACTCGGTCAAATGCCTTCTTGAAGTCTATGAACACATGATACAGATGTTGTTGGTGCTGTAGGTATTTCTCACAGATTATTCTGAGGTTGAAAATCTGTTCAGTGGTACTTCGCCCTGCCATGAATCCTGCTTGTTCTTCAGCTATGATTTGTTCAGCTTGTGGTTTCAACCTGTTGAGTATTATTTTCAGGAGGACCTTGCTGGGATGGCTGATGAGGCTGATGGTGCGGTAATTTTCACACTCCTGAAGGTTACCTTTTTTGGGAAGAGTGATGACAAGCGACTGGGTCCATGGTGTAGGCCATTCCCCACTCTGCCAGATCTTGTTACAGATAATGGTGAGAGCATCAGTCATCGCTTCTCCTCCTGCTTGTAGCAGTTCCGCTGGTATGTTGTCCACTCCCGCTGACTTCCCTTTCTTCAGCGATTGCACTGCTGCCTCAACTTCTTCCCGGAGAATTGGGAGGATTTCTTCTTCTCTGCTCTCGGGACATGCTAGAACTGATGGGTCTCCATTTGGTGTATGGTTGTAAAGGTCAGAGCAGTACTCTGTCCATCTGTCCAAGACTTCTTGTTCTTCTGTAAGGCATATGCCAGACTTGCTTTGGATAGTGGAGACTTTGGGCTGTTTAACACTTGTCAGCCGCTTCACAGTCTGGTAGGCCTTCTTGCTGTTGTTCTTGTTCAGATTGTTCTCTATTTCCTGGCATTGATCTTCTATCCAGTTCTCCTTTGCTGTGCGCATGCCTTTTCGGATGTCATTGTTGATTTTTCGGTAGACATCAGCTCCCTGTGAGGTGTTCTTTTTCTTTTTTAACTCTCTTCGTTTATCACACAGATCCAAAAGTTCAGGTGTGATCCACGGCTTCTTCTTTGGTCGGTGCTTGCCAAGGATCTCAGTGGCGGCATCTGTTACAGCTGAGTTGAAGGTATTGGTCATGGTGTTGACATCTACTTCGCCTGCCCCCAAAATAAGCAGTGGTGCAAATTTCCCTCCAATTGTGGCCTGAAATATTTTTGCCACCTCCGGGTCTTGCAGTTTGTCCAGGTCGAACTTCAGCCTAGTGCACTTTGGTGTATTTACTCTCTTCAAATGGAGCCGGAAAGACATCATCACGAGATCGTGGTCACTTCCAATGTCTGCTCCTGGAAAAGTGCGTGTCCTGCCAATGTTGATGCTTGATCTGAAGCGTTTCTTGACCATGATGTAGTCGATCTGGTTGTGATGTTCCCCGCCGGGACTGTGCCATGTCCATCGCCTGGATTTTTTGTGGAGACCAAGTGTGTTTGCCAGTACCAGATTGTTGTATCTGGCAAACTCCAATAGCCTCAGACCCCTGTCATTTGTCTCGTTGTTGCAGTGGGGTCCACATGTGTCTCCCCAGTTGTGGTGCGCATCTTGGCCAACCTTGGCATTCCAGTCGCCTTGCACTATGACTATGTCCTTCTTCGGCACTTGGTCAAGGACCGCCTGTATATTTTCATAAAAATCCTCCACTTCGCTGTCTTCATAGTCTGATGTTGGGGCATAGGCCTGGATGATGGTAATGTTGAAAGGGGTTGCTCTCAGACGGATGGTAATGAGTCTACTGGAGACTGGGCGGCAACCCATGACAGTGGCTAGAATGTTCTTGTGGACCAAGAATCCAACGCCGTGTTCGTGCCTGTCATCTCTACCGCTGAAATAGAGCTTGTGGCCTTTGTCAGTCGTTGTTTCACCTAGGCCTTTCCAGCGCAGTTCGCTGATACCTAGAACGTTCCATCGATAGTGGTCCAGCTCGTGGGCCAGTTCTTCTAATTTTCCTTCCGCAGTTAGGGTCCTGACATTCCAGGTTCCTATGACGATGTTGTTTCTCGTTCTGATCTTGCTAATTTGTCCATCAGTAGCATACTTTTCACCTCCGTCCTGGTGGCCAACGGAAGGCGCGGTCCTTGTTCCGGGCGACGACCGATCCGGCATGGAATTAGTGGATAGCCTCATCATGTGTTGTGTCTTGGGCAAAAAAGACCTGGCAGGGCCCAATCCTCTCCAGGCTGTTGGCCACAGCCGAAATCCACGAATACAGTGTGGCTCGCCTTGGCCCTGAGCACGTGGTCGTTGAACCTGTAGTAACGTGAGGTTCCTCCGCCCTGGCCGGTGACTTCTGTGTAGAAGACTTTCGCCCAGTGATGCCGTGCTAACATCACCCCTGTTAGTCGCCTCTTACGACACGCCGGGAAACGTTGGGTCTATTCTATTTGCCCGAACCCACAGAGCTAAAAGATTAGATACAATCATTTTCAAATAAATGAAATCGAATTAATGGTGTTAATATGAATCAACAACATTAACAATTAATGTGTATTTAATTTTTAATGTGTTTCAGGAGCCGTGTTCTAAATGATGTAAATTTAGATGCTGGAGTGCGGAGATCTTCAGGAAAGTTATTCCTCAAAGTGGAACGGGAATAAGCTAGACTAGTTTTGAAGAGATCAATATTATTCTTGGAATTGGAACATTTAATTTTGTACATAATCTGGCAGTTTTGTTTTGTTTTTTTGTTTTTTTTAAAGAGAAGAAAGATACGAAGGTGCATTGCCAGAAAGGACCTTTATTAAATTTTAGTCTGTCGGTTAGAGGTAGAATATTTATCCGTGTATACTCGTCTGGAAAGATTTTTTGTTTAAGAATAACTTGTTTAATTGCACGTTTGTGAATTCTAATTAAAGTCTTCGTTGCATTGCCACTAGCAGAATCCCAAATAGTAGAGGAATAATCTGTGACGGTGGGTCTATTGTTGCTGGGCTCTGCACAATGGAATGCTATTACCCACTCGTCTTTAGTCTATGGGGATCGCTAGTAATCTCCCTGTGACTTAACTTAATACCTTTATTTGTTTAACTCGGTCGGTGTTTAGGCTGGGGTACAGAGATAGTTAGAAAAATGGTAAAAGATCACTGTCACACTAGCTCTCACACGGCTATGAAACATAGGTAGTCCAGCCACTTGATAACAGTAAATATCACACATTTATTTCCTCTACTCTATACACAATCTTCGAAGTACGAAACTAACTTAAAAAGTTCAAATGTCAATGTGAATGGTTCGCTTCTTGAGAGTTCTAGGCAGCTACTTTATCATCATCGGGCACTGGATACTTTCTGCCCTAATGCTCAGAGTTCTGGAAGAGTGGACTACTGTGGTCCTTTGATACCAGATTTAGTGCACTGTTTGGAGAGGCATTTAACTGTGTGGTCGAAGCGCTGCGTTGTGGTTGCTTCCTTGATAAGCTGTGTTGTTGTGGAGTCTTCTCCGTGTGGCTAGACTGGTGAGCTCTCGATGCTCAGTGCATGAGATGCCTCTGCAGACCAACGTTTAGCGACGACTTGTTTTTGTCTTTCGCCGGGTTGGGCTCACGATACAATGCCTGCTGGTCTTTTTGACAATGTCAGGCCGTGGCTAACTTGATTGAATTCAAATTTTCAACAAGCCCTGCTTCCCTAGTCTGTCAGTGGAGAGATTTTCTAGAGTGTAGCTGTGTACTGCTCTCAGCTTGAACGCAGAATGAATCTTCTACCTCTCTGCTTGAACCAGGCAGAACTGGTCCACCTAAGCTAGCTGTGTTCTGATTGGCTGTAAACTCTGATTGGATGTAAAATCGAGGAGCTCTTACGTAAGCTGCGATGATGTCACTACACTGCGCGGTCGTCACTATAGGCTACAACTGTGTTACACTGACTAAACAAGGCAAAAGCTTAAACTGTGCTGTGTTTAAATCTCGGCTCTTGTTACATAATCAATAAATGATTGAATATGACCGGAATAAAACAGTTTACGAGAATGTATATTTAATAAATTCTTTATCCTTGATAATTGGTAATTCCTTTTAGAAATAGTTTTATTAATATTTGAAATGTGTTTTACCCAGGACAAATTAATATTTAAAGTTACAGCAAGAAGCTTATGACATTGTACTTCAGCAATTATTGTATTGCAAATTTTTTATGGAAGAAGTTTTATAGATACATTTTGTCTTTTCTGTCTTGTTGTAATTAGCATGGATTTTGTTTTGTCTGGATTGAGGGCCATGTGGTGTTATTCACTCCATTCCTGTAGTTCACTAACCCATTTTTGTAATGAGGAGAGATTATTCAAGTCTGTTCTTTGAGAATGTAATGTAGTATCATCAGTGAAGAGTTTACAAGAAGTGGAAATATGAAGGGGAAGATCACTTATGTAGATAGAAAATAACAAAGGTCCTAAAACAGTTCCTTACGGTACTCTAGCTGTAACAATTTCAAATTGTGACTTTTGGTTATTTACATAAACACACTGTTCTCTGTCAGAAATGAACGATTTAAGAAATTCAAGAGATTTTGAATGAATGCCATATAGTTTTAGTTTACGTAGAAGAAGGTCATGGTCTATTACATCAAAGCTTTTGCGAAGTCAGCAAATAATGTTCCAGAAAATGGTCCCTTATTAATATTATTTAGCCATTGTTCTATCATAGATGTAGTATCTGTGTGACAAGAGTGCTTAGCTCTGAAACCAGACCGATTTTCATGTAAGAGGTTGTTTTCAGTTAAGTGATCAAGAATATAATTATTTATTTGCTTTTCAAGAGGCTTAGAGAGAGTAGAAAGAATCGAAGTAAGCCTATCGTTTGATGGGTCAGTGCTATCACCATTCTTGAAAAAGGGTATATTATAACCTTAGCGTTTTTGAACATTATAGGAAAATGTGTTTTGTCTATGCATAGGTTGTATTTATACGTTAAAGTGTCAGTAATAAATGACGCAGGCAATTTTAATATTTTACTATCCAATTCATCAACTCCTCTTGAATTTGTTTGCTTAAGGTTTCTTAGTGCTGTATGTACAAATTCTGTAGACAAATAAGGAATGTCTAGTTTGTTTTTAATGTTTTAAAAATGACAAAAATTTGCTAATTTTCCTAGATTGATTTCTTTCGATTTGTCAATAGTAATAATCTTATTAGACGTTTTAACAAAATGTAAATTCAGAGTATCAGGTGAAATAGCTTTAATTACTGTTTATATACTTGATTTGTTTGTTCAGTGATTAATTGCTTTCCAAATAATTTTAGATCTGGTTTTGGACGATATGAAATTTTGAATAAATGTTATCTTTTTTTTTCTTTTGATTGAAGTTACTGCATTTCCCAGTTTTTTGTATTCGTCTTTACCACTTAAAAAAAATCTTTACATTTATGGCATTTTGCAGTTTTGTGTCTAGCCATGGAGGTTTAGAATAGTTCTTAACTCTTTTGGTGTATATATAGGAGCATGTTTATTGTATATATTCATAAATGTGCCAAACCAATATGATAAAGCAATATCAGGTTTAGTAAAGTTATAAACATTTGAGAGAGCGCTGTTGCTGAGGTCAAAGAAAAAATCATCTTTAATAAATTTGGAAAAAGATCTTTATGTTATTGTTTGATGTCCTGGTTTGGGTATTTTAGCTCCTTTCTTTTTCCAGGTTAAACAAACAGAATAATGATCACTGCAAGCTTGATTGATTGATTTATTGTTGCTTTAGGTCCAGCGGACTCCTCCGAGCCAAATCAGGACCGATCACTGCAAGCAAAGACTGGTACACAAACTTCTACAACATGCGTCTTGTTATTTGTATATATGTTATCAATGAGTGTGCTAGAAGTCGCAGTTACTCTGGTTGGTCCTGATACTAGTTGTTCAAAGTTGCACAATTTAATAGTATCGGTCCATTATTTATTAGGTTTAAATAGGTCAATATTAAATCCCCCAAGATTAAGAAATCTTTAGATTCTAATAACAAAGCATCGATCATTGAAGTAAAGTTATTAATCCAGTACACATGTACATCAGGATGCTTGTATAAGAATCCGACGATGATTGGCGCTGAATGTTTTATATTTATTTCAAGCCAAATAGACTCAACTTGATGCTGCTCAAGGTAATGCAGACTCTTCAAAATAGGCGTTTCACTATTGTATATTAATAAACCAATTTCTTGATTTCTTGTTGTATGATGTATTAATAAAGAATAACCTTGTATCGCCAATTTAGAATCAACAGTCTTAGTGCATAACCAAGATTCTAAAAAGCCAATTATATGAAATGGTGTATTATGGTTGTTTAAAATTGATGCTATTTCATGCGTTTTGTGGATTGCATGACATAATATTAAGATGGTAAAAAGGTAAAAGGTAAAGGTAGTCACATAGCCTTGTGGCCGTAGGGGAGCGTGATGTTGGAGATCACACTTTTCTTGGGCCAGCGTAATGAGGGTGATGCCCATCTCTCTCCCTCGCTGCTTTACCTTCCCCACCCTTAAGAGAGTAGGTACTCAGTCACAGTTGAGTCAACTGGGGGCGTCGTTATTTGTCGCTTCACGTTTTTGCGGTCACCCATCCAAGTGCTAACCGTACTGGACGGTGCTTAACTTTCGACACAGTAGCGAGTGCTCCAACCACTGCGCTATACGACACCCCATATTAAGATGGCCAATTCGAAAACCATCTTTGGAAGGCCATGTTGTAAGTGACATTTCTTATACAGGGAGGTAACACAATGGAGGAAGGTGGGCCAGGATTGGGGGAGGAGGTTTTGCAGAAAAATTAGATGTAAAAAATGACAGTAGTTGGAAGAAAGGGGGGATGGATGGGTGCGAAAGAACCAAAACAGCTACAATATAATTATATATCAAATTATAAGGGAATTGGCATCAGCAATTAAAATTAACAACAAATACTAGATTCAGTAAATGGGAATGTCAAATCATAGTTAAAAGACAGAGAGAGAGAGAGAGAGAGAGAGAGAGAGAGAGAGAGAGAGAGAGAGAGAGAGAGAGAGAGAGAGAGAGAGAGAGAGAGAGAGAGAGATTCATTGCTTACTGGGTCCAGCCGACTGGAAAGAGCCGAATCAGGACCACAAAATCAAATACCACAACTTCGCTGAAAGAGGACTCACCCCTGATCCGCATAAAAGATCTGCCGAAACAACCCTAGTGGTAACACTGAAGGCACTCCACCAGCCGGTCACTTTAAAATAAAGACATCCCATGCAGGGGACGTTGAGGCATATTAGCTTACTCTAATTTATCGAACCCCCGTTTACAAAAACAAAATAGAATACAAACATCATTATAAAATATCAACAAAACACATACATATAAAACTAAAGGCCTACATTGCCAAATAATAACATCATAGGAAGCCCCAGTGATCATTTGGCAGAAAGCATCCAATATATCCAAGCAGATCCAACAGATCTCACACACAAATGAGGAGTTTTGTCCCGGAAGAGTTTTCAAGAAAAAAAGGTAGGTGACTGGTCTAGCAAAGAAGAAGATAGTATAGTAGATTGGTAGAACAGAGTAGGAATGAGAAAGAACAAAGGAGAAAGACAGCGACAGTGGGAATTTAAAGCACTAAATTTCCAAAAAGTGGGGATACTATTTATACTGAACCCCCTGGCACCCAAACGGGTCAAATAGAGAGAGAAAGTGAGTGAGAACAAAACCTAATAATATAAAATATATATGATTACAAATTTAAGGTTACACAAGGGTTTCTATCATAAAGAAAAAATGCGCAAGGATATTATTAGAAATGTTACAGTCTGGATGTATATAATGAAGAGGAGGGGAGAGGATCGAGTACAAAAGTGTTATGTGTTTGAGTGTAGGCTAGGCATGTCATGTTTGAATTTTGACTGCACCTACTTTATTCACTATTAAAAATAAACTACAATACAAGATATACAATCAAGTTACTAGACCTAGAAACACTTAGTTTAGGAGTCGGAAAAGGTAATCAAAAAGTATGTTTTTTTCCCTTGTCGTTTAGGGGTGAGGAACACAGCGACTCAACCAAAGCTTTTTTAGTTTTGAGGTAAGGTCAGCCAGTCTAGCTATATGTGACGGTGGGTCTATTGTTACTGGGTTCTGCACAATGGAATGCTATTACCCACTCGTCTTTGTCTGCGGGGATCGGCTAGTATAATCGCCCTATGACTAATCTTAATACATTTATATATTTAGCTCGATCTGTGTGCGGATAGGGTTATAGAGATAGGAAGAAAACGGTAAAGATTCACTGACACACTAGCTCTCACACGGCTATGAAACATAGGTAGTCCAGCCACTTGTTAACAGTAAATATCACACATTTATTTCCTCTACTCTATACAAAATCTTCTGATCTCTACACTAACTTAAATGTCCCAATTTCACGTCTCTTCATCAGGGGGCTATGAGTTCTTTCTGTCCTTTTTTTTTTTTTTGTCCGGACGAGTAGACTATCGCAGCTCAGTGTTTGTGCACGGTTTCGGAGGACTTTATCGGCGATGTGCGGTGCTGTTGTCTCTTCTTGATAGTTGACTACGGAGATAGTGGAGCCCAATGCTCTCGCTGCTCAAGGCTGCAGGCCACGTGTCAGGGTTGCCTCTCTGTAGGATTTCTTCCCTGCCGTAGACCAAGATGCCTGCTCGTCTGCAAAACATGAGACGAATTTCTGCAAAGCCTTGTATACAAAGGTTGTGCAGAACATCTCACTGGTGGCAGAAACAGCCCTCAGTTGAGATCGCATCCACTTATACAAACAAGGGACGTGGTCCACTGAGATCTCCAACATAATTCCTATACATATACCTACATCATGGCTAAACTAAACACATGGAGAAGTAATTAACCATATACACATTCTCCGGTACAGCCACTGGTCTGCAATAATACACATAGGAGAAACAACAGTTGGAAAGTGGGGGCTACCTCGTGGTTTCGCAAACCGGTCGCGGTTCAGCCACGTGGTCAAGCAAAGTTTTACTAACAATCACAATTCTAAAACATGGAAAAACTTTACAAACATAATACAGCAATAATATCAATAAATCACAATGAAACAAACGATTGATCATTTACCTTCTTGACAATGTCAGGCTCCGGCTATACTACGATGAATGATTTTCACCCGTCACCTGCTTCGTCTTTCTGAGAGAGATTTTACAACGTGCGTTCTTCTACCGTGCTGTTCAGACCAAGACTAACTATCCTCACTACGAGAATCGTAACGCCATCTAGTGGGGGTTGCGGGTGATTGGTCAGCTGGATGAGGTCATGGCTTATCTTAGTGAAACTGTTGCCTACACATGTGTAGAACAACCTAACTTCGGTCGTCTGCTAGTCAGCGACTTAACATTCATAGATCAAAGCAGACTGAGGGTTGGAGGCTTGAAGCCTTAGAGCTGGGTTGAACTAGCCTCTCGCGACACTTTAAATAGCTTTGCCCATGCTTCCTTTCCTTTCCTTTCACTGGAAGGGAGGGTACAGGCAAGCTATAAATAGCCCGCAGCAAGCTAAATGTGGAGAAGAGGGGCCGGGTAGCTCAGTTGGTAAGAGCGTCTTGCTAGTAACCGAAAGGTCGCTGGTTCGAATCCCGGATTGGTCAACGTATGATCATATTATTTTCCCCTTTACCAACAACTGGCCCGCTGGTGTCAGTATAAATCGGTCCAGTAGTCACCTATATGCGAAAGTGTCGTGTGACTATAATCTACATACAAACAAACAAATGTGGAGGCACTAAACAGTGCGGCTCACATAGGCATGAGCTGGTGTGGGAATGACTCTGATATGGGAGGTCTAAAGGTGTCTCATTGTGAAACTGCAGTTACTGTTGCTGCTGACGATCCAGTTGGCTGCTGTGCGCTGATTCGAACTGGCCATGCAGGAGTTGACATGTGCATGACCACCACGATGTTGTAGGATGGTGGACAACATTAACCGTGCTTTCGGGAAGCAACGATGGCTCTCAGTCACGACTGTGCGCTAAGTCGTGTTCCCTAACACGTGACACCGCTTGCAGTAATCATTAATGCCGATGTGTATGACTAGGGTGGTAACATTTGGGTGACCTGTAGACCCCCTTAATGATTTCAGAAGGCTTTCTCGATCTAGTCCGGCTATTGCAATAACTAATTGTGTCTTCTCATCAGCCACTGACACTTTTGCTTCATGCAGGCCTGCTACAACTGAATCTCCCAGAATCAGTGTTTCAGTATTAGAATGGAGACCTGAGAGTTGGGGCCAGTTGGAATCAGCGGAGCCAGTGTTGACGGTGGACACGGAATTAGTGACAGCACGCGTGCGAGCTGAAGAGCGAGTGGGAGTAGACAAAGGATCAGCAACTGAAACTTCAGAGCACAGGATATTGTCGTCCAATATGACAGAGTCATTGCCAATATTACTGTCACATACGTTCTCAGTCACGGAGATTGGGTGGCAGGGTACGGAAGAGGGTTTTGAGCGAGGCTGAGGTATCTGTTTCAAAACCACCGGGCTGGGGTGATATGTTTTGGTGCGAGGTTGTGGACTGGGTGTGACCGCAGAGCCAGGCTGAGAGAGTTTGGTCTGTACCGTGCATCTCGTTGGAAGTTGTTTTGGTCGGTAATTGCTAGGGCCAGTCTGATAAGTGACGTCTTGTCGCTCTGTGTTCTTCACAAGTGTTTCCAAATCATTCAGTTCTATTTTCATCGCGTATCGTGTTTCTGTGAGAGCAGAACGAAGTGCTGCAATTTCGTCACACAAATTTTACGTTATGCGATTGCATTCGTCAAGACTAACATAGTTATCAAGGCAAATAAGGGCTGGTTCTGTTTGAACCTCAATGCTGCAAGAGGAAGGCGTGACCTGTTGTCCAACCACACCTGCTTCTCCAACAGCTTCCTCAATAGGCCGGATGGGTTGAGAGTTCACATGAATTGCAGCGGTGCTGGCGTTACCTTTTTTTTTTCCATCTGCATCCATGACTGTAGCGAACTAAGTGACAGGATCTTCGACTGCGTTCATGGAGGGTAATAACAGGCAGGGTGATGGCAAAGATGGCTTTACATAGTGACAACATTGTTTCCGCAGTATCCACATCAACAGTGTCATCTTGCATGTCAGGAGCAGTGCCAGAAGACGAGCATACCGGTACATCCTCGGCAGTAGTTGCTGCAACATGTCCTACTGGCCCAGTGATCATGGACTGACGGCGGAAGCGAACAGGGCTTGTCATTATGAGTGGTGTTAAGGATGCAGACCCTGGTCCGAGGGCCTGAGAGTGACCTTCATCAATGACACATGGCAATCATACAAAAAGGACTCGATGTTTGGCTGTATGCTGAGTTGTCTCAGATGGCGTTAGAGGGAGCATTTGTATCCTTTGCCTGGCCTCCTCACGCTTACGCTCACTAAGGTGGCTGTCGAGGGAATTGATCAGTGCTACCAGCGCCTTCAGCTCATACCCGCGCCACGTTGGGCAGAAGCTTCCCTGCGCGAGAACGATGTTAGCGGTGTAGTAGATAGTGATTGTCACACGCTTCTGGCATTCAAATGACACTTTGATTGTTGTTTTAAAAAGCTCTGATGGAAGAGCAAAAGGTAAGCTGTTCAAGTCAGTGAGTGTATCTGGTAGTTCAAGTGGTGTTAGTTGGTCTTTTGCCTGATCATACCACTGAACATCAAATTTAGGTTTGTTACTTTATACCTCTGATAAAGACACATCTCGCAATGTGCATGAGATGGCTGGGAATTTCAAAAGTCTCATCACGTTTAATATCAACCCCAAGTGTCCAGTTGAAAGGTGAGTCATGTACAAACGCCATGGCGCTTGTTGTTGTTGGTTAAAGCACAACAATTACGTGCTTTACATATTCCAGGTATGCCTGCATGTATCTCTTTACATATTCCAGGTATGCCTGCATGTATCTCTTTACATATTCCAGGTATGCCTGCATGTATCACAACGATAATATTCAGAAGATCTGTTCATACAAAGGCGATCATTATATATCATATGTGTGTAGATAGTAATAAACAAATAGGCTTCACCTTTGAAACATCCCCTCCTATGTCATTTCGTTTTCCGGAAGTTTACATGACGCTTTTTGAGAAAGCCCTCTTTCGCAGAGCGCATGGGGTCTTGGCCGACACTTCACACCCTCTGAACAGTACGTTTGAAATCTTGCCATTGCAGTGCAGGTACAGAGTACCCAAATGCAACAAAGTCAAACGCAGGAACAGCTTTGTTCCTAACGCAGTAAAATGCTTTAGGGTACGTTCATGCTAAACCCGGCAATTTGACGTCGGCTGCCGCCTGCCACTGGTTGGAATCTGTGGTTATGCCCTTTTCTTCTTTCCCACCATGAAAACCGGCGATGCACGTTCATGCTGCAGCCAGTTGCCGTCAGCCAGCAAAATGCTTTGTCGCATGTCACAAAAAAAACGGCTGGCTGGTCAAAGCGCCATCTTTGTATACAAAGTAAAGTGTGGCAGCAATTCGCCGGACAGCAACTTCGGGCTCTACCGTGAACACTGGTGACGGCAACTGGCTGACGGCAACTTGCCGGGCTTAGCATGAACGTAGCCTTAATGCGGTAGTCGGGCGGCGCCGAGTACAGCGTTAGGACAGAATCACCCCAGATGGACTATTTTCTGTTTATGTTAAAACCCTTCTCCTTCCCCGCACTGTTTTGCTACCACTGACCCATTTCCACCACTTACCTCTTCCAAGAGTGCTCATTCGCGTAACTTCTTCCACCTGCTATGAACTTATTTGTTGTAATAGATCCTTTATGTAATGTAACCTAAGTAATATTAGGGGTCTTTCGGAACGGGTAAAAGTGAAAGTGATTGTGTGTTCGTTTCGTCCAACGAGAGGCACGCCGGGAGATTCTTACGCCGCGTTACGAAACGAAACGAACGTGTTTCTGTGCGCTTTCGATTCCAGCACCTAGTTTCGTTGTGGTTTTATTGAGCACACACAGGGCAGGCCCAGAGGCAGAGCACTATTATGCCTACGTAAGGTTTCTTCTAACAAATCATGATTTGACACGAATGTAACGATTAGGTTGAACTTTAAAGATGGATTAGTGCTCTAACATTGAAGATATTTTACATTCTAGCTTCGAGTTTCATTTTTGTCACATAAAACAGTTTTTGGACTGCTGATTGGTGATACAGAATAGATAGATTCTAGACAGCCATGACGGCTTTTCAGTAGCTCGTTTGAAAATACGTTTTAAGTCTGAGACCGAGTTTAGATCCCCATTATTCCTTCTAAAATGGTTGAGTAATGTACCATATACAAATTCAAATCATTTTTGGACATTTTACAAACGATTTAATAACCAAAATGTACTCACTAACATTAGTTCGTGGAAATCAGGTTTTCCACGAAGTTTTATTCCTTGTGGTAGGCAGACTTCGTGACCTTTCACCACGGGAAGTTAAAGCGTCACATAAATTGCTGACGTCACAACAATAAGTAGTCCCGATTCACATTCACTTTCACTTTCACCCGCTTTCGAAAGATCCCTATTGTGCGTGTGTGTGTGTGTGTGTGTGTGTGTGTGTGTGTGTGTGTGTGTGTGGGTGTGTGTGTGTGTGTCACTTCCGATGTCTGCTCCTGGCAGGGTCCCCAGGAACAATGATTATCAGAAAGTAAGCACCTTTTAAGGACCTTTTAAGGACCTCGTAACAAATATTAAGGACGGGTAATAATATATTTTTGTAGCTGTAAATAAGTGAACAATATATTATGAAGGTCACAATAAATAATATGAATTGAAATAGTATTTAACGAGAGCAACTATTTATTACATACTGTTTAAATAGACAGAATGCACTCGCACCAACTCAGCTATTAATAACACTGGTAAAAAGTTGCCATCATGGGTCTACATCAATGTCTTTAACAACAATAAACTTCATTTTAATAAAACTGACATGGGAAAGACTTGAGACACCCAAAAGGACTGTTTCAATTATAAGCAGAATTACAACAGCTTCAGTTCTTTCTCTTTCATTTCAATCTGTCCACTAAGCCGAGCGACTGTACATAAGTTTTCTTTGGATGTCAATCTAAGCATGTTGGCACGGGCTAGAAGTATCAGGCTACTCTTCTGTTATGCATCTAAGCAAAGGCTGTCTGCTTCAATTGTTAAGTGTCGGGCATCATCTTCTTCCTTCTTTCTCTTTTTCTTGAGTGTGTCAATTTCTTCAGTTATTAAAGCACGTTTGACTTGTTTTTGATCCTGAACCTTCTCCTCTCGCTAAGCTTTCAGGAACTGTTCGTACCTTCCCCAAGCATTTCCAGCAGCAGCTAGTAGCTTGGCATTGATGGCGACATTTGTTACTCCACTAACATTTCGAATGTGGTCAATCATAGTGCGTCTTGCCTTTAGAGAAAGTTATGAAAGGTTGTCAGTGGTGTATCGAGTGCCTTTTTCAAAATAGAAAAACTGTAGCAAGTTGGAAGCGTTATCTTTTTCTCTAAAGCTGCTTTCACACAGATTTCAAGAGCAGGTAGCAGATTTCTCACTCACCGTGCAGGTGCAATGTTTTCAAGCCAACGACAGAACTTCAAAGGAAGCTCACTGGACCCAGATACTTTGAGGTAATCTTCACGTCGAGGGGAAGCATCAAACAGCTTAAATGCAGATGTAAGGATGTTCTCAATGTCCCAACCAGAGGCTTCGCATCCACACTTAAATGCATTATGAATGGTGTGTAGACCACAACTACCTACAGAAAGTAAGGCCAGTCCATCATGGTTCAACTTTAGGTCATCTTTTGTGAACACTCCAATTGACGTTGGGGCCATCCATGTCTAACTGAAGAAGACCTGGCTTCTCAAGGTTAAAATATGTTAACACAGATGACAGTTCTTTATCTAAGTTTGAAGCAGTTGCATGCCCAAGAAAACAACTGGTAAGATATCGTGTTTGCACAGTATTTTGTTCCCAGAACCGAATCCACACATCCATCTGCTTAATGTTCTTGTTAAGGGACTCGTCAAAGAGCAGCACATAACCGGTTTTTGAATCAGACTTTATAGATTGTACTAGCGCCTCTGAAAATTGAAGGCCCTGGTTTAGGTTCGGCGCTCGAAATACTCTGAGTCTCTGATGAATAAAATTGATCAACGCCAATGGCTCCCACATTTTCTTTTACATTTTTCTTATGTTTTGCACGTTTCATGTGTGCCTTTAGGGCGGCTTCTCCCATAGCAGCTAAGTTGATCTTCGAAACACAAAGCCGACGTTTCGCTTGTCTACGATCCTTTGGATCGGCTGCTGTTGTTGTTGTTGCATCAATTTTTATTCATCAGATTAACATAAGTTGTACTGATATTTGGATCGGCAAGAATCCAGTCTTTATAGTCTTTATGGCGAATCCAGTTATCTTGACAAGAACACTTCCCTGGCATTTTTTGTAGATCTATGGCCGACGTAAAGTCTCGTATGTGAGAAATATCGCGAGATTTGCAGAAATTTGGTACTAGCGGGAAACATGGAAAGGAGGGGGTTGTGACCTCAGTCCAAGGTTGAATAAATGAATAATTAATTGTGAAAGGTCACGCATATGACATCATTATGAATGATCAATGATCTAGATTTTTTTTAATGTTTTTATTTCTTTGAGTCACAAATACTAAATAAATAAAAACTAATAAGCACTTTATTATTTTTCTAAGGACCTGCCAAATTGCATAAGGACTTAGAAGTGAAAAGTAAGCACTTTTAAGGCCTTATTTCTGGAAAGCCAAAACTACAAACTTATACTGACTTATAAGGCACCTACGGACCCTGCCTGGAAAAGTGCGTGTCCTGCCAATGTTGATTTGATCTGAAGCGTGTCTTGACCATGATGTAGTAGATCTGGTTGTGATGTTTGCATACCTGTCAAGGGTTTTTGGGGTTGTGGCGTAGCAATTTATCAGAAAAACCATAGCAAATGAAGGTTTGGTGTAGCACTAATGTGAATCACGCGATTCGCAACAAAACTGGAAACTTCTGCATCCAATATAAACACACACATCCAATGTGTTTACAAATTTATTGTAAAATCTTGTTAATGCACAACACTTTAGCTATTACCATTATCATTATAAACATTTTCAAATTTCATGTACGTTTTTCAAAATAAAAGTGAAAATGCAAAAAAAAAAATAAAAAAATGCAAAAAAAAGAAAAAAAAGAAAAAAAAAAGAAAAGAAATCGGTAGGAAAATCTCCTATTTTGTCTCAAGACCAGGTTCAGCATCACATCATTTACATGGCTTCCATGTAGATCTAAACACATAGGCTATTACTAAACTTTATTGAGTCTACTTTCTTTGGACTTCTCCACTAGGCCTTCAAAATCCTTATCAGTTTCCCATTCAGGCAGGTGCCTTCTTGGTCGTTTGAGTTTTTTAGGTGGAGGCTTTGCCATTTTCTTTGTTCAACTCCGTCTGTCTCTCCCTCACAAAGACTGATCGTAGACTGAAGTTCTGAACGAACACGTGTTGCGGAAGTGCGGTGCTTTTACTAAGTGTCTTTAAACCGGACTCGACCGGAACAGACTACTTTCGCACGAAAACCCCCTTGGTTAAAAAATATTATCGTCACGTTTGAAAAATTGCGAAACTGATAAGGATTTTGAAGGCCTAGTGGAGAAGTCCAAAGAAAGTAGACTCAATAAAGTTTAGTAATAGCCTATGTGTTTAGATCTACATGGAAGCCATGTAAATGATGTGATGCTGAACCTGGTCTTGAGACAAAATAGGAGATTTTCCTACCGATTTCTTTTCTTTTTTTTTTCTTTTTTTTTTTTTTTTTGCATTTTTTTTTTTTTGTGATACGCCGTAGCAATGGGAAAATGTTTAAAATGCGTAGCGCTACGCAAAAATCCGTAGCACTTGACAGGTATGTGTTTGCTTTAAAATAAACCTCATTTTAGGAAATTCAATCAACTTTGATTTCAACGTACCCCACTACTTTAAATGAATTTTTAAACTCACCTGTCGTCAACGACGAGGTAGAGGACGAAATTATAAAAAACGATGCTAGCAAACTGGTATGGGTATGTCTCCGTGCTTGTAGTGAACAATTGTCTATGTTCGCTGCCATCCAGCTTTGATGAACCCACGCGATACACGCTAGGAGATGACACGACTTGCAGCCAGTACAGACGATCACCTTTGAGGAGAAACACACCATTGGTGATTATGGATACAGACTTTTTGAAGTTATTATACAATCATTGTTATCATTATCGTCGTCTACATCACATCACATCACATTACATCCATCAATCAATCATCACCATCATCATCCTCATCATCATGAACATCATTATCAACATCATCGTCGACGACGGTGGCAAAGGCAAAGTGAAAGTGAATAAATAAATAAAATAAAACATCATCACCCACGCCCCTCTTCCAGCAACATCTTCATCATCGTTGTCGTTGTTTTCATCATCATCATCATCATCATCATCATCATCATCATCATCATCATCATCATCATCATCGTCAATGTCATATCCAAATCAATGAATCAGTCAACCCATCTTTATCATCAACATTACTATCAACATGAACAACATCGCAACCTTCTCCTCCTCATCATCATCAACAATCTCATCACTACGAGAAAGGGACCAAATTCACCGAAGCGGTCGTATCATCATAATCATCATCATCATCATCATCATCATCATCATCATCATCATCATCATCATCATCATCATCATCATCATCATCATCATCGGACCAAACTCCACTGAACTGGTCGTATCAATGGCGACAGACAGCAAGACAGCATGGAGGGGCAGCGTCGCAACAATCAGCCTCTGCGTTCCGTCAAAGTTAGCCCGTTCTATCTTGTTCCCGTGTCTCCAGAAAATCAGTCTGCAACCGAAATAAACCTCACGGTCATTGAGTACGAACAAGACAGCAAATGAGATTCAATCTTTGCACTTGCTTAACTGTAATCAGCACGAAAGTGGACAAACTATGATTCCTTGACTTGCACCAAAGAGCTGTCTACATGGCGAAACCGAAAACTGATCGATACATGCCGATTGGCTGCGCTCTTTGTTAGAGATACAACGTGTGTGATGTTTTGCCTGTAGCAGAATTCATCGCCGGATCATAAAATGGATACCACCCTTAGAACGACTCGATCGCTCCGCTAACGGTTCACTTGCCGTGCCGTTAACAATTTATATAAAAACCCCTTATTGCAATCCTACTTAAAATGGCGTATGTGTCGTAAGAGGACTAGTTTTACTCTGCTTATTTTAATATTTAGCTTGGTTAGCCTATGTAATATTAGAATTTCAATATTAGGCAGCAGACGATGGAAGTAATCAAGCGTAGCAGTAGCCTACTGCCGCCTACACACAGTGGTAGTGGACGGTAAGCGAAGGCAATGACATCATCGTAATTACGATAGGCGAGAAAGTTGAACCAATGAGACGCAGGCAGTGCGGTTAGAGCCAGTTCGGACTGTGTCAAAACCTAGCTTAGCTTAAGGCATTCGTGTCTAAACCGAGGAAGGGTTAACAGCTCCACCGCTACACAGTTAGCAGGAGACCTCTCCAGAAAAGACTAGGACGCAGTACTTGTGTAAATCCGAATTCACTCAAGTAGTCACTGCCTGATATTGTCACGAAGGTAAATGAACATATTTCTGTTTCATCGTGATGTATTATATTATTGTTGAATTATGTTTGTGAAATTTGCTATGCATAGAATTGAATTGTTAGCCCAACTTTGCCTGACACGTGGCGTAGCTGACCACGAGGCAAAAAGACGACCGGCCCGACGCCATCTTGAATTATGTACGGACCCACTGTTGTTTAACTTATATGTATGCTTACAGACCAGTGACTGTACAAATGAATGTATAGGACATTAGAGTGGAGATTCCAGTGGACCACGGATTTAGCAGAATGTTCGTCGCTTATATATGTAGATGTGGAGCTAATCAATGAGGGCTATTACGACCTTCAGTGAGACGCTCTGCACACACCTATCATTCAAGGTTGTGCAGGATTTCGTCTCATATGTTACAGACGAACAGGCGTTCTGTAGTGCGCCCAACACAGCATCAGACTAAACCACGTCGACGCATTAGTTGGCTGCAACGGCATCCCCAGCATAGCGCGAGGAAAGCCAACCAGTCTACCCACAGGGAAAAACCAGAAGAAGACAACACCGTTGTCAACAAACCGACCACAGCACAGCACGCCAGACACACAGTTAAGTCTATAGTCATGTGTACACAAAAAACTGAGAGCTACAGGACCACAGTAGTCCATTTCTCATGAACTATAACATCCAGTGCCCAAGGATGAACTATTAGCTGCATAGACTATCAGCGATCGAATTATTCACAGTGACTATTTAACGTTTAAGGTAGATTAGTGCTTAGAAAATCTTGTATAGAGTAGAAGAAATAAATGTGTGATGTTTAACTGTTATCAAGTGGCTGGACTACATATGATTCATAGCCGTGTGAAAGCTAGTGTGACAGTAATCTTTTACCATTTTTCTATCTATCTCTGTAACCCAGCCTTAAACACAGACCGAGCTAAATAAATAAATTTATTATAGTAATCCACAGGGTGACTAACTAGCAGTTCCCATCGGAGAAGCGTGAGGTTTACATCATTCCATTGTGCAGAGCCCTAAAACCCATAAAACCCACGTGACACTATGATTGTAATGTAAGCTCAACTGTAGCCTACAGTAATCAAAGAATTACACTTGCCTCTTTTCACCGTGGACCAGTATTTGAACTGGATCAGTTAACTCACTGCTGACTAACACTTTCACGGAACCGCTATAGACAGACGCCACACCAATGACGTCATTTCCGCTGTCCGTGAAGAACACCAGGCCAGAAGACGAGTCGGCTGCAACGTCCGTAAGTACGCTGCCTGAAAACAATGTACAAGGCCACAGCCAAGCCGATTAAAAGTCCAATTAGTACACTAAAGAGAAAGGGAAAGTATCGCGCTTATAAGCCTATATTTCAGTATTAAGCTACAAAACATTGGTACCAGAAAAAGCACAGGCGCTTGTATCTTGACACGCGAGCTCGGACTATATATCGGCGTGCATAGAAGGATACGCGTTATAGGCGCACGCGTGTCCAGATACTAGCGCCTGTGCAGAGGAGAGTAAAGATTAGGTCCAATGTGTTCTTAAAAATTCCAGACGTACCACTTTGCTTCAACGGTTACAAACTACAGTCTCCCATTAAAGAGAACTGTTAAATGTTTGTTGGCTAAAATTTAGTTTTTGCACCTGTGTGTCTTGTGAGGTGGGATGGATATTGCGGTGGAATAAATGTAATTATCTTGACAGTTTTATCGTGCATGTACATGCAAGACTTTCTTAAAACTTGAGTCCAGTAGACTTGACTAAGAATAATATTATCTTTCAAACATTTGCCACATGTTGTAGTAATTAAATAAACTCGTTGGAGTTGTTTGGGACCACTCACTATTCTGAACACGGGCGAGAACTCGTCCAGCAGAGCCGTCGAGAGAGGCTGTGTAAATAGTGTTGGTCTCCCTTGCATCAGTCCAGAATACAGATACCGCGTGGTCTGCAACGGCGTAGTTTATTGTTCGAGGACTGACCAAGTTCGGTAGTGGGGTCTGAATGAAGGACTTTGTCATCATGTCTAGCCTGATCAACCTCTCTTGATTTGGTGTTGAGTCTGTGACGAGGGCAAGGTTGTCACCCAAAGTGTCTGAAAACCAAAAGCAAATAACATTATTTTTAAGAGTAAGGACCCCCCAATATTAGTTCCCGAGCTGCAAGCTTGGTAACGGCTGTTATTACCCTTGTGTCTGTCTCAGTCGCTTGTTATCATTCTTCCCAAAAAGGGTAACCTTCAGGAGTGTGAAAATTACCGCACCATCAGCCTCATCAGCCATCCCCGCAAGGTTCTTCTGAAGATAATACTCAACAGGTTGAAACCCCAAGCTGAAGAACAAGCAGGATTCAGGGCAGGGCGAAGTACCACTGAACAGATTTTCAGCCTCAGAATAATCTGCGAGAAATACCTACAGCTCCAACATCTATATAATATGTTTGCAGACTTCAAGAAAGCGTTTTACCGAGTCTGGCATGCAGCTCTGGGCAAACATGAGAGTGTACAACATCAGCACTAAAATTATTGAAGTCATCAAAAGACTGTATGACAAAGCTACCAGTGCAGTCCTCCACAACAGCGCCATCGATAACTGGTTGAGAACAACAATCGGCGTGCATCAAAGATGCCTACATTCTCCAACACTCTTCAACACATTCATAGAGCGCATCATGACAGATGCCCTTGCAGATCACGAAGGCACAGCCAGCAAATGGGGCAGAGCAATCTCCAACCTCCGTTTTGCGGACGACATTGATAGATTGGCTGGAGAGGAACAAGAACTTAAACAGCTGGTACAGAGGCTTGACAGCACCTCCGGGGCCTTTGGAATGGAAATAAGTGCAGAGAAGACCAACATGGTGACCAACAACATCAATGGCATCAACACGGACTTCAAAGTCCAAGGCCAAAGCCTCAACACAGTGCATAGCTTCAAATATTTAGGAGCCATTGTACCAGATAATGGGTCCAGACAGGAAGTCCGCTCCAGGATCGCACAAACAACTGTTGTCCTGACAAGGTTGAAACCCATTTTGAAAGACAGGACCATCAGTCTACATTCCAAGGTAAGGCTGCTGCGCTCCCTTGTCATCTCCATCTTCCTATACGCTTGCGAAACATGGACCCTCACAGGAGACTTACAACAAAGACTACAAAGCATGGAGATGAGTTGCTCCAGAAAAATTCTGGGCATTTCCTATACTCAGCACATCACCAACGACGAAGTCCGACAGACCGTCAAACACTCCATTGGACAACACGATGACCTGCTCACAGTGGTGAAGAAACAGAAACTCCGAGGGCATGGCCTAGTCACCAGAGCATCAGGTCTTGCAAAGACCATCCTGAAAGGTACGGTGTGCGGAGGTAGAAAAAGAGGGTGACAGAAAAAGAGGTGGGAGTACAATATTTGAGAATGGACTAGCTTGAAACTGAGCGAAGCCCTGAGGATTGATGAGGACAGAGAAAGATGGAGTACGCTGGTTGAACGATCATCTGTGGTGCCCCAACGACTTTCGATTTACGGGACAGGATAGCATAGGATAGGACGTACTTAGACTTTACCTGTGCCTCCATGGTAAAACCAAAGTTATGCAAGATTAAGTGACCTAACCATCGTGATGTCATTTTTAAAAGAAAATTTTTACTAAATTGTGTAATGTTTTATATTTAAAACTTAATATGTAATTAGAAAGTACAGATGCATTGAGCTTTAAAGGAAACTATTATATATTGAGTGACGTCATAGATTAACGTCATGGTGACTTCATAGTTTGTGATTTTTTTTTTTCAAATAATATTTTCTCCCAAACTATACTGGAGGGATTTGGTTCAAGTTTGGCATATACTTAGAGTTTAACTATGCCTCCAACGTAAAACCAAACTTATACGGATCAAATGAGGTAATAATCATAATAAAGTCATCTTTTACTTTTAGTTTAATTTTTAAAATTTCCTTTAAACTGTGTATGTCATGAGAGTTAACAGATGCTTTGAGCTTTAGTAAAAACTTATGCATATTCAGCGACGTCATCATGGTGACGTAATATTTGTATGTTAATATATTTATTTATTTTGCGCACTTTTTCTCTGAAGCTAATGGATGGATTTCTTTGAAACTTAGTATTTAGTTAGAAAATAGTGAATTCTACCAGATAACAAAGAAACTATGCTTATCGGGTGACATCACCATGGTGACGTCTTAATTTTTTTTTCTAATCTTACTTTCTCTCAAACTACTGAAGGGATTGGGTTCAAATTTGGTATGTACTTAGATTTTACCTAAGGTAAAACCAAAGTTATGCAAATCAAGTGATCTAATCATCGTGATGGAGACACCAACTTACATTGTTGTGTGTATTGTTTAATGCCCTAATTGTCTTCAGCTATGCTTTTTTTTAGCTTGGGGTTTCAACCTGTTGATTATTTTCAGGAGGACATGAGCGTCACGATCTTTAAAGTCCGTGGATAATTTCTCCACAATCTTTATCTTCATTTTTCTTCTACACCCTGTTCTCCTTCTTCTCCTTTTTCTCATTCTTCTTCTTTATTGTCTAAAATAAATGAAGGATATGTGTGTGTGTCGTGTGTGTTTGGGTGTGTGTGTGTGTGTGTGTGTGTGTGTGTGTGTGTGTGTGTGTGTGTGTGAACGCGAGGGAACCTGCACCTGTTAGGATCCAGCACTTGTTTTTTTTGTTTTTTTTTTCTATAGAATGATAGCATGCTATTGAATCAAAAAGTCAATCATGGATAATAATGATATATATAAAACCCCAATCATAGATACTGTCGTCATCAATGCCATCATCATCATCATCATCATCATCATTATCATCATCATCACCATCATCGTCATCATCCTCATCATCATCAACTACGCTAATGAACGTGGACGTAGGCAGTTTCAATTATCTGGTTTAATTAACAGTAGGCCTATGTTAGCTTGTTGAATAGACGACGTCTGTCAACTCGCACCCTGGTTCAGCCTCCCTCATTTCTTGTGATAGATTTGCTTACCAGTAGTGTAGGACGCGTTAAAGCCGGGAAAAGTAGTTTGGTTATTGGTAAGGAATCGAATCCAGAAGGAGTTGCCAGTTGAGCGGAAAGGAGTGGTTGGCCCTCCAATGTAGGGTTGACCGCACAGGTACCAGTTCATCAAGGGAGCCAACCGTGAGTTCCCATCGCGCACCTGCAAATGCAGTTATCGTTCGCTTTGTACTTGACTATCTGAGGTACAAGTCAGGCCATCATCCCCTGTCTGCGTGACATTAATATAAATAATAAAAATAATTTGGAGAGCTTTTCACTTTCTCTTTGCACCAAGGTATTTTAAAAGCGTGCGTGCGTGTGTTTGTGTGTGTGTGTGTGTTTGTGTTTGTGTATGGCGATGTAGTTACGCCGTTATTGTTTACACACTCTTTATACCCTACCTTGGTTCTTTTGAGGGCCCCGTGACCTTGACGTCAAAACAACGTTCTGTTAGGGTTAGGGCTGTGTTAGGGTTAAATTAAGGGTTTGAATTAGTGTTTGAGTTAAGTTTAGAGTTAGGAATATGGTTAGCTTCAAAAAATGGACAAATTTTAAAAAATGTCGAAACAACGTTGTGGCCATTTATAAAAGTCATAACAACGGCGTTTTTACACTGTTGTGTGTGTGTGTGTTTGTGTGTGTGTGTGTGTGTGTGTGTGTGTGTGTAGGTGCGTGGGCATGTGTGTGTGTGTGTGTTGACTCATTTTCTAAGTTGGTCTATCTTTGCGTTTACAGCTAAATAATATTATCTTTTCAATAATTAGTTTAATCTTTTGCGTTATGGAAATTACATTACATTACATTATTATTGCTTTAGGTCCAGCGGACTCTTCCGAGCCAAATCAGGACCGAACAACCCCTGATCCGCATAAAAGATCTGCTGAAACAACCCTAGTGGTAAAACTGAAAGCTCTCCACCAGCCAGTCACTTTATAATAAAGACATCCCACGCAGGGGACGCTGAGGCCGTACTCTAATTTATCGAACCCCCGTTTACAAAACAAAATAGAATACAAACATCATTAATTTATAAATTATCAACAAAACACATACATATAAAATGCCTACATTGCTAAATAATAACATCATAGGAAGCCCTAGTGACCACCTGGCAGAAAGCGTCCAATATTCCCAAGCTGATCCAACAGACCTCATACAGAAATAAGGAGTCTTGTCCCAGAAGAGTTTTCAAGAAAAAAGGTAGATGACTGGTCTAGCGAAGAAGAAGATAGTATAGCAGATTGATAGAACAGAGCAAGAATGAGAAAGAGCAAATGAGAAAGACAGCAACAGTGGGGATTTAAAGCACTAAATTTCCAGAAAGTGGGGATACTATTTATACTGAAACCCCCGGCACCCCAACGGGGGAAGTTATGGAAATGAGAGCAGGACTATCATAACACACGGAAACTGAAACTGGCGTGAATCGAAGCTGTTTACAGAAATTGGCCATAGAACGCGCTCAAATACAATAATTATGTGCACCCACGTAGGCGACTCTGCACAATACCCTGTTGGTGCTATGCACCTGTGTCAATTAAACCTGCAATAATATAATCTTCAAGCCGGAAAAGGAAAATCCGGAAAAAACACCCGGATGTAGATCTATTATTCAGAACTGTGTTTTTTTGTTTCATGGAATGCCATATTGAGCGAATTAGCTTTGCCGGAATCCGATAATAGGCCTAAGCATTCTGATTATTTATTACATAGACTACCAATAAAATGAACAACAACAAAAAAACAAAAAAAGGTCTTGATTATGTGCATCTGCAGCTCAAAGACGCTGACCGCTAATAGAATCGAACTCAAGGTGCTCAAATATCAACTTGCTGATTAGAGCGCATTGTCAAAAGCGCGGCCCTGACCATTGATACCCAGATCGATCCGTCAGTATGCCAGTTTATTGAGTTGTGTGTGTGTGCGTGTGGGTGTGCGTATGAGTGTGTGTGTGTGTGTGTGTGTGTGTGTGTGTGTGTGTGTTATTTTTAAATAACAGACTTGCCGGAATTTTTTAACGTGGCGCTGAAACGACATTGATGGTTTCCTGAGATAGGGTGGGATGTGCGTTGAGGGTGGGTGGGTGGTGGGGTTGTGAAACAACATAAAAAGAGTCGTTACAGAAAGTAGAATCGTGTGAGAGGAAAAAAACATCTTCCTTCACCATAGGGAAAATACCTCAAGATGTCTAGTCTGCATGCCAAGTTACGACCGACTGAGCTAGTCTGCAGCAGCAGCAGCAGCAGCAGCAATAAGAACAGCAACGCCGCTACCATTAACACCATCTCCGCCGCCAACACCACCACCATACCCATGAGCGTGAATGTTGGTTACATGTCGCCTTACTTTGAGTCTGATCTAGGAGTAAGACTCGTATAGCATTTAGTAGTAGTAGTAGTAGTAGTAGTAGTAGTAGTAGTAGTAGTAGTAGTAGTAGTAGTAGTAGTAGTAATTATTATTATTATTATTATTATTATTATTATTATTATTATTATTATTATTATTATAATTATAATTATTATTATTATTATTATTATTATTATTATTATTATTATTATTATTATTATTATTATTATTATTATTATTATTGCAAACACATCATTTTACCTCAACCAGGTCTAGACAGCGATCATTTTCAAAGGGTTGAAGAAGGAAGAAGCTAAAGGTCAGCACAATGCTGCGATTTTCTGGAACTTTGATGAAGAACACGCACTCCACGTTGTTGGAATAGTTGCCAGGGAAACCAGGAGAATGAAAACTGCCCGTCAGCAATGTCAGGTTCTGGTCGCATCCTATCAGTCAATCAATAAAATTGAATAAATAAATCAATCAGTCAAACAGTCATCCAATGAACAATGAATTTAATTAATGAATCGAAAGGTCTACTTCAACACCGAACGACATTTTCATGAGGTGTAGAATTGCTGAAAATAAGATGTAACTAGTCTACATTCCAAGGTAAGGAGGCTGCGCTCCCTTGTCATCTCCATCTTCCTTTACGCTTGCCATACATGGGCCTTCACAGCAGATCTACAACGAAGATTACAAAGCATGGAGATGAGGTGCTAGTGCTACAGAAGACTTCTGGGCATTTCCTATACCAAGCACATCACCAACAACGAAGTCCGACAGACCAACACACAAGCCCTTGGACAACACGATGACATGCTCTACAGTGGTGAAGGAACGGAAACTCCGATAGTATGGCCACGCCACCAGAGCATCAGGCCTTGCAAAATCCATCCTGCAAGTCACAGTGCAAGGAGGCAGAAACAGAGGGAGACAGAAAAGGGGTGGGAGGACCACATTCGAGAATGGACTGGTTTGACACTGATCGAAGTCACGAGGGTTGCTGAGAACAGAGAAAGATGTCGTACGCTGGATAAACTGTGATGCCCCAAACGACCTTTGAGTTACGGAATAGGATAGGATAGAATAGGATAGGATAGGATAGGAATTAGATGCAACAGTTTGGCGGCTCAAATCATCTTAATTTGTTCTACAGAGGTATTTTTCGAAAATATACACCTGAATATTTTGAAAACAAGAGAGAGAGGGGAATTTACGGAAGTGACCCTGTGAATTTTATAACCAATGTACTTCCGTCTGATTGAAAAATGTTTGCCAGAAATACTGTCAAATAGTAGGCTCTAAGTGAATATTCAGAAACAGTGTTCATCCGCAAAACTTGTCAAACATGCAACTTTCAGCTCCGTAGAATCGCTAGACCTAAAGCAATAATCATGTAATGCAATGTAGCTCCGTAGAATAGGCCTTGTCCACTGACGCTACTGCCAAAATTGTTTCCTCTTTTGTTCTGTCACGCTTAGACTACTGTCACTCTCTTCTGGCTGGGCTTCCTTCTTCTTCTATTCATCTGCCCCAACGTGTTCAGAACACTGCGGCTCTTCTGGTTCTCAAAAAGAAGAAATCTGTCATACATTTACTCCAGTGGTTTCCAGTACTTAATAGAATTATATACAAAACCTATATTTTTTGTTACAAGTGCGTCCATGGCTTAGCCCCTTCACAGAACATTCAATTCTACGAGCCTTCTAGAAATCTTCGTTCTTCCTCTGACACCCTCATGCTTCACATGCCCCGCTACAAACTCCCCTCTGTTGGCTGTCGATCTTTCTCAGTGCTTGGCCTTTCAACTTGGAACTTTCTTCCCCTCTCTCTTCGCAGCGCGTCGGTTTATACTGAAGTAGTTCAATATAGCCGATGTTTGGCTTTATTGAATAGTCGGCTATATGTAAGTCGATTCCAGGGATCCTGACACGTCAATAGGGCGGAGTTCACTGTATTTGTTTTACATTGGCTTTATAGGTGTGCATACCGTTTTGAGTGTTGTAGGCTGTAATATTCATATTCTCTATAAAGTCTAGTAATCGTTGCTACCAAATTTCCGTTGCACTTCCATCAAATTCTTTCTTCTGTTCGTTTAATGTAGCGTTTGCTGCATGTTTACAATCGTGCTCGCAGGCTATGTGTAAGTTGGTTTTTATTTAAAACGGGTTTATTTTAGAGAAGCAACCCAAATTATATCCGCTTGGGTGACATTATGATATTATAGCCGACCCTATGTTCCAAAATAAGAAAATACAACCTGAAGATTGCAGTTGTCTGTTAGCTTTAAGCTGATGTATTCCTGGTACATATATAGACAAAGACATTTACCTTTTGAGAGAGAGAGACAGACAGACAGACAGATAGAGGGAAAGAGAGGGAGACTGACAGACCGAGGCAGAGAGAGGGAGAGACAGACAGACAAAGCCCGAGAGATAGACACATAGAAATATATCCATTGTAACTCATTTACATGAATAATAATCTGTCGATCTTACCTATGGAAAGAGCCCTTGGTGTACCAATCAACACCAGAATGAAAAGTGGGAAAGTAAACTTGAAACTGCAGTGTGAAAGCTGAAAAAGCGTCAAAAACAATATTTTAGGCTACGATCGGTTTTAAAATAAATAAATCATTCCATTTTAGGTAAGACGCGTTTTTAACATGGATATAGTGACACATTACATTTCGAAAGACCACAGACAAAAAGACATACAGACAGACAGACACACACACACACACACACTCACACACACACACACAGCCAAATACAAACGCACTAACTCAGCGAGAGAATAGGTCCACGAGATAGAGAGAGAAACAGAGAGACACAGAGACAAAGACAGGCAAGTCTTACCATTTTTGCAGCTTGTAAAATCTTTACTAGAACTACTCAGTACATGTCCTCCGCCCTGTCGCGTCACTTCCTGCATCAATGCCTGTTGCAACCCCACATGAACATGGTCACCTTTCGTTGGCATGGACCTAGCGAAAGCCTGACTTTTTTTCTTCTTCTTCTTCTTCTTCTTCTTCTTCTTCTTCTTCTTCTTCTTCTTCTTCTTCTTCTTCTTCTTCTTCTTCTTCTTCAACGGTATCATGTAGATCCAACTACATGGATTTGATAAACGCCGTGTTCTTTTACAAGCAATTGTGTAACCAGAGCCTAAAGTGATTTCTGTACACTCGCTCCTTTGGAAAAGTTTATTAAAGGGGCCCACTTTGACCACGGTTCCTCAACAGATCCTTTTACCATTCACAGTGAGTGTTGCGCCTCTGAAAAAACTAAGCTCATCACACACACATACACAAAAAACACCAATGCTTTCGAAAGTATAGCTATTGTTTTAAATGAATACATTCAGTAGTTTGTTTGTGCCTATTAAGCTTAATAGCAACAGCCATTGGCTAGCCAGCCAACAGTCTGGAGCTAAAAATAGCCGCTACCAAAGCCAATAAGAGATAGAACCCGTAAAAAAGGTTGTTCGTAAGGTTTCTCGTTTTAGGGTGACAAAATGGACCCTACCCTACTCTAGACATCAAAGACACTCTCTTCAAGCGGCGTGGTTCACTCAGAAATAGGGTCTAAAGGTCACACGGCTATGGTATTGATGTACCGTTAAAAACAGGGGAAATCACTCCCTGTCAGAACCGAAATGGACAATTTAAACTTTAGCGGTTGGTTTGAGCAACGAAAGCTAACTTTATTATTGTATGATTTAAGAACAATACGAATTTTAGGATAACCCGTTTTCAAACCAAAAGTAAACAAAACCTTCGATAAAAGCCTTTAAAAAAATTTAATTTAATTAAATTAAAACGTCGTCAGGTGGCTCGAGAGCGTACATCATAGCCAAAATTATTGCCGAGGGTCCATTCTTCTTGGTTCATGCGCCTATGATCATAGCCTACCGGTTGATTTCAGCAGTTCCGGGTGATCGTAGTAAGAATTTATCATCTCCATTCGTGCGCAACGCCTACGTAGTTTCCTTGTACACTGTCGACTAAGACTAAGAGCGCACTATAAGGCCAAATGCCTTTGGAACACAACATATCGTCCCCTTTACGCTTATGTGTCCGGGGACGTTAATCTATATAACTAACACAACATTCTCCGGCAGGCACCACCTTATTCAAAAACAAGGAAAATATTAACACGTTTTCTATACTCCAGACACTAGGGGAATTACACGATTTAGGGTCCTTAAAGCGGATCCTCTGTGGCAAAGGGGTCTTCAAGCACAAGCTTAATACGACTCTAATGAATGAATAGAAACTTTAAGCGCTTTAGAATTGATCTAGATAGACTACAGGCACCAAAATGGCGGCAGCCCAATCGTGTTAATGCGGTGTGAACAGGAGAGGCCTACGTGTCCACAAACCAGTTTGCAAATTGATAGGGTTGGTTGGTTGTTTTTTTAACGTCTTTTTTCACCAAGATGATAAAGCCCATACACACGCATTGAAACTCACGCATTTAAACAGGAACACATGTACACACACACACACAAGCACACACACTATCTTCATCTCTTTCACATACACTCAAACATAATTAAAACATAAGTAACTATGTCAGTTAAATAAAACGGGGTGACTGTATAATTAATTAAACCTTTATAAGACAATAAAAATAATAAATAAATAATTAAAAAAAAAGAATTATATAAATAAATTTAAAAAACACACCATTAATTAAATAAAATTAACATAAATAAATAAAAACAAATTAAATTAAGAAAATCAATAATAATAATAATAATAATAATAATAATAATAATAATAATAATAATAATAATAATAATAATAATAATAATAAATTAATTTAAA
>CM072525.1:26476221-26601221 GCA_036898135.1 Oncomelania hupensis
CTACGATCGTAGTAGTGCTTTCCACAGTCCTGGGACTTCTTCAGGTTTTCTCTGGCTATCTCGAGAGTCTGCTCCATCTTCTCCCGTAGCTCAAACACGTACTGGTAGCTGTTCTTCACCTCTGGGGTCTCTACTTCTTTCGTCCACAGTTCTTTCAGGATGTGCATCGGTCCTCGGATGGTTCTTCCGTACAGCAGCTCGAACGGAGAAAAGCCGGTGGACTCCTGCGGCACTTCTCTGTAGGCGAAAAGTAAGGCGTTGATGTAGCGATGCCATTGTCTGGGCTGCTCGCTGCACAGTTTCTTCAGGGTGGACTTCAGCGTAGCATTGAACTTTTCGACATTGCACATCGGATGGTAGGGTGTCGTAGTCAAATGCCGGATGCTCAGCAGTCTGTTGACCTCCTTCATGCAGTCAGAGACGAACTGCGTCTCGAGGTCTGTCAGAATTTCTTCAGGCACTCCAAGTCTACTGAACATGTCCACCAGTGCCTCTGCTACAGTTTCAGTGTCAATCTTCTTCAGTGGCACTGCTTCTGGGTACCGAGTCGCATAGTCCACTAAAGTCAGTACCCATCGATGACCTTCTTCACTCGGAGGTCTTATTTCGCCGATTAAGTCTAAGGCCACCCTCTTGAAAGGTCGGTCGATCAAAGGCATTCTCTGCATAGGCACTTTAAGGACCCTTCCTCGAGGTATGGTTTTCTGGCAAATGTCACATGATCGGCAGAAACGGCTGACGTCCGCATGAAGTCCTGGCCAGTAGAACACCGCCTGGATTCTGTCTGAAGTCTTCTTGATGCCTAGGTGACCTCCCATGATTGAGTCATGCGCTACTTCCATCACCTGGCGCCTTAGGGGTAACGGCACCAAGACTTGACGTAGTGGTTTCCCTCCGTTGACCCTCGGGTGCTGGAAGATTCGGTACAGGATCTTGGCCTTCACCTCAAAATAGACCGTACCACTGCCTTTGCTCACGTGGTCTTGGCGGTTCCTGTACTTGTTTAAAGTACTATCAGCTTCCTGGAGCTGGATCAGCTTATCTCTGTCCACGATGGCAGCTTTAGAGTTGTCGGCGACCTTCAGTGGCGTAGACGTCTTGTCTCTCTTGGCCTGGGCCCTGGTTGTAACGGCACCGACGATCTCTGGTCGGCAGGGCTGAGCCGGAGTAACCACATTGTCCCGTAGCAGCTCTGAAAAGTCTCCATCGGGAAATGGCAATGGATCCTCCTCCACAGCTTCGACGCGTTGGGTTGAGGCAGGACTCCACTCTGGATCGGGGTCGTCGGGTCGTCTCGCGCCGTCGATATTCCCGATCATCAAATCATACAGCGGCTTCTTCAGGCAAACCGCTTCGACTTCGCCTATGTAGAAAGGGGTGTTGATATGAATCTTCGCAACTGGCGCTTTCACACATTTGCTGTCGGCCATGAGTGTCCATTTAGAATCGCCAGTGAATTGTTCTTTAGCGATTAGGTCTTCTCTGACGATGACCCCACTGCAGCCAGAGTCTCTTAAAACAGTCACTTCATTATTTCCGACGCGTCCCTTGGAAACAGGCATGTTCTGTACGGCCACAGCTGCGCTGGCGACGACGGGGATGGATTTCCCGTTGGCAAAGATGAGTTGGCCATCAGTCATGCACTCTTGCACGTCCGCAGGAGTAGCTGTGCGCCTGGTCTCACTCGGAAGAATGACGCTCCCGCCGCACACTTGATGGTCAGATCTACTGTTTTGCCGTTGATTGGAGAAACGTCTCTGTCGGTTGCCCACCGCTGCATTGTCCGTACTGCCCCGCTGTCCGCTACTTTTGTTTTGAGGACAGTTAGCCGCTCTGTGGTCTGTAGCGTTGCAGGTGAAACAGCCTCTTGAATGCCCTTCCCTGGGAGGTGGCGTGGAGTCCGTCTGTTTCTGGTTCGTCTGGCTCCCCTGGATCTGGTTCACATGGTTTCCAGTCTTCTGAAAATGTTTCGTCGCGCTGGGTGGCCCCAGGGTCTTCCCATGAGCGATGAGATATCTTTCGGCAGCTTCAGCAACGTCTTTTAGCGTCTCCAACTTTTGTATTTCCAAGTGGATCGCGAGGTCCTTAGGGCAGGCGTTGAGTAATTGCTCCCTTACAATCAGATCATGGAGACTCTCGTAAGTCTTTCCTTTGCCTGATATGACGACAGGCGCTCCACAAACTGCTTTGGCGTCTCGTCTGACAAAGGCCGGCATTCACGGAAGCGTTTACGGTAGCCCTTCTCTGTAAAGTTGTAGCACTGTAATAGGGCCTCTTTCAAGACGTCGTAGTTTTTGGCGTCATCGTTCGACAGTCTGGTGTAAACTTCGAGCGCTTGCCCTCTCAGAAGTGCACTTAGTCGAATCGCCCAGTCTCGAGGTTGCCAGTTGGAGCTTTCGGCGAACCTTTCGAATCTCGCCAGATAGCTGTCGATCTGGTCCTTCCCGTCGACGAACGCTGGCAATTTTGGAGCCGTATGGTCGTTGGTGACTTGTGGCGCATGCTGATTGTTCTGGATACGCGCCAACTCTAGCGGGTATTGACGCTCAGCCTCTCTTTCCTCTCTTTCTTCTCGGCGTCGCTGCTCTTCCAAGTCTCTGTCTTCTCGGCGACGTTGTTCTTCTAATTCTCGTTCTTCGCGCCGTCGCTTTTCTTCTCTTTCTTCACGCAATATTCTCTCCTGGAATTTGACGTACTCCGTCAGATGTTTGCCTTTTAGATTTAGTTCAACCCCTTTCTGCCAGAGGTCCGCCATCTTGATGCTTTTCTGGAAAGTTCTTTTCTAGAAAGTTCTTGACTGTGCTGTACCTTTCTAGACTGTTCTAAAACAGCACGCTTTCTGCAGTAGCGCTGATGCTTGTCACTAGTCGCCTTCGCTGACGCAGGCCCCGCTGTCCTCGTCGTATGCGACGCTGCACCACGCTGGTGTTGATGTATACGCTCCTGTGCTGAAGTAGACTCGACGTCCGCTCGTCGCTCTCTGTAATACTGGCGATGTAGCTCCGAGACTGTCCCTCGACGTAGTCTTTCGGCAGCCACGTAGTCCCGATCTGTTGTCCGCTCACGAAGCAACTCTTCAGCGACTACACGCCCTTGCAGTCAACCCGAACCTGTCGGTGATGTAGTCCCAGTGTGTTGGCCCCTCTCGACGCAACTCGTTGGCAACTACCCTCGATGACTGCCTCTCGTAACGTTGACTCGCTTGTTGCAGCAGTTGAACCCTTGGCTATGGCGTGAATCCCGGCTTGACCCCCAAAATTGTTACACTCAGTTTGATGTTGGCGTTTTTCTATCAGTATCTGATTCAGCCCCAATGCTGAATTCCTGATAAGGTGTAACTCAGATTCGTTTATCCACGCAGCCTGCTCACTCAGCATACAAGTCACAAAGTCGACGTATGAAGTTTTCCACTTTTATTCAGCACACATCAACAACTGCATACAATCGCTCAATCGTCTTTTCCACTCTCAAATTTACTTTCCAACTAACAACAACTTCAACTATCTCATTTTTGAAACAGCGCGGCACTTAAATAGTCTCTTGATACTCCCGAATAACCTGGATCAATCTCGTATGACGCAATTTAACCAATACTTCGTCATTACTGTCTTACGTCATACATAATTTCTTCTCCTTCGGGAACGTCCTCTTGCTTCGACATGTATCGGGAAATTTCTATCGAGAGTAAACACGCAGATCCAGAAAATTCTCCAGTAATATCGACTAACGCAAATCATCAACGTTATACAAAGCCTCTCCTAACAACAATGCAAACTCAAATCAAAGGTAAATAAACTCTATTATTGAATACTTTGCAAATCGAAACGATTAGATCTATCGTGCGCGTTTCCGACGTACTATCCCGCGTTTCAACGTAACATGAAGACATTTTGTAAAATGTACTTTATTCATTGATTTGAATGATGTTGCAAACATGTTATATTTGTACATGTGTGTGTGTGTGTGTGTGTGTGTGTGTGTGTGTGTGTGTGTGTGTGTGAGCTCATGTGAGTGTTATCACACTGAATTACTACTTGCATAATCCGCCAACAACTATATAATGAATTATTATTATTGCTTATAAATGGAAGCATGAGACACAGAAAATGACTATTTGAGGTGACATCTATGTACTTTCTGCGTGTGCTGAGGCAACAAAAAGACTGAGATCAAACACATTGCTTTAAACGCGTTTTGAACTGGGAAATGTTACTGAAGTTGTGTAGTTGCAATTTGTTTTAGGATGTGTTCATGCATCAGCAGTACGAAGTAAACGCAACCAACCACTTGAACATTGTATTATTACCAGAGAATGCACGATGCATCCGAATACACTTGTTATTACTAATAAGAGCATCCGACAGCAACCATTATAAGACTAACGACTAGATAAAACAGGAAAGAAACACTTTATGTTCATACAAAGCTGATACATTCCTACAATCGAAATAAACACTCAAAACGGAAGCGCTAACATTTCCCGCCCATTTTAGGATCTCTAATCTAGGCGGCTGGTTTGTTGATATCACCACCGCTGATCCCCCTGCCGTACGCAGGCCCTGCTCCTCCATACATACATCTAAATACTACAGCGACTATTATAATCCAGAATGCTTTTGTAATCGCTTTAGACTAGTCATTTGTGTATTACTATATCTATCTGTTTATGCATTTCAGTATGCTATGGAATACCATGTAATAATGATGCTTTGTGTGTGAGAGGAGGTGTGTGTGTGTGTGGGTGGGTGTGTGTGTGTAGGTGTGTGTGTGTGTGTGTGTGTGTGTGTGTGTGGCTGAGCTGCGTGTGTGTACGTGCGCGCACGTGTGCCTGCGTGCGTAGTATGTGTGTTTGCATGCGTAGTGTGTGTGTGTGTGAGTGTGTGTGTGTGTGTGTGTGTGTGTGTGTGTGAGAAGAAGAGTTCTTTCTTTTTCTTTTCTTTTTTTAAATATCTGACTTCAGCTAGTTTAATTATTTTCCTTCCACTTGACTTCTCTTCTCTCCCTCCCCAATCTCTTCCTTACTTACCCAGTTCTCTCTCGCTCACTCTCTCTCTCTATCTCTCTCCCTCACATACAAACACACACACACACTCACACACGCACACCCCCCCCCCCCCCCCCCCCCCCCCCCCCCTTCCTTTCAACCTTTGCTTATAATGTGATTTCACATTTATTTCGTCAAAAAGACTCATCGCTTTTCTGTGCTTAGAGTGCACTCCCTTGGTCAAACCGTTTCGGACTAGAAAACCTCTAGTCTGTGAACGGACGTATCCGAGCTTATGGACATTGGTGGCCGAAGATATCTGTGCTGTGGTGACGGTGGTGCGGACTTCAGTAAACTTAATTTCAAGGTAATTCAATTTTCATACCTATTTATTCATGCCTCTGCTGCAATCTGAGGGATGTCACAATAAGAACGAAACCGAAAGTTCACTCTGCCAGCCATTTGATTTTGAAGTGATTTCAAGCCATTTATTTACTGATTTTAACATAAAATAATCACATACAACTAAGGTGGAATTTTTCAACAGGAACTATGTACACCTATTTTATACTTAGTGGTGGATTTGGATACATTCGGAAATTCCAATTCTAATCAAACACCGGCTAATTGTCAATCAAATGGCATGACATGATTATGATAATGATTGTCAGATGATTGCATAATGATAATGATTGTAGCAGCCACTCTTCCTTGATATAGGACGGAAGATATTTTCATCTCGATTTGTATACTCAACATTAGAGTAATATGATACTAATAATACTTGGCATAAAAGTCATGCAGTGATATTGGGATTTAGATGACTGACATTATAATTATTAGATTGTTTTATTCAAGTTCAAACAGTAAGAATTTTTTTTTTAATCTTGCAGGCTATCATGGGTTTTGACATTAGCAACTGCCATTTGGCCTATATTAATGGTTGCTGCTGGACTCTGTGGCAGACAGTGTTTGCCATTGTGCTATTGCCGTGTTTTCCAACTTTGGTAGGCTGACTTTTTTTTATATTTTTTAAATAAAAGAAAATATTTAATAATCTACTTTGGTTGGGTAGCTATGATCAGTATAGTCCATTTGCTTCTGTAGGTTATAGTTGGGGGTTGCTGTAATTTTTATGTGGTGGTGATGGTGAAAAACCAAACCAAACATTCTCACTAAGTCACTGTTAGACCATTATATGTACTAGTACATCATGTTCCTGTTTCAAACTATCCTTTCCTAAACTATCCCATAAATTGAAAGTCGTTGAGTACCACAGATGATTGTTTAACCAGTGTACTCCAACTTTCTCTATCCTCAGCAACCCTCATGGCTTTGACACTCAGTGTCAATCCAGTCCATTCTCATATGTTGTCCTCCCACCTCTTTTTCTGTCTCTGTCTTCTTATGCCTCCTTGCATCGTGCCGTGCATGATGGTCTTTGCAAGGCCTGATGCTCTGGTGATGTGGCCATACCATCGGAGTTTCAGTTTCTTTACTACTGTGAGCATATCATAGTGTTGTCCAATTGGCAATGACATGTGTGATGGGCAGTTAGATTTCATCATTGGTGATGTGCTGGGTATAGACTATAGTAAATGCCCAGAAGTCTTCTGTAGCACCTCATCTCATTCTTTGTATTATTCCTTGTAGATCTGCTGTGAAAGTCCATATTTCAAAAGAGTATTGGATGTTGGAGATGACAAGGGAGAGCAGGAACCTTACCTTGGAGTGTAGACTGATGGTCCTGTCTTTCCAAATGGGCTTCATCCTTGTCATGGTAGCAGTTGTTTATGCTAACCTGGAGAGGATTTCCTGTAGAGATCCATTGTCCGATACACTTGCTCTTAAATATTTGAAGCTGTGCATTGTGTTGAGGGATTGGCTAGACTTTGATGTCCGTGTTGACACCATTGGTGTTATTGGTCATCATTTTGGTCTTCTGTGCACTTATTTCCATTCCAAAGCTCCATAGCAAAGGCTATGGAGGTGGTGTCAAAACGGAGGTTGGAGATTGCTCTACTTCCTATGCTTACTGTGCCTGTGGGTGTTTCAAACAGCTAAGCAGAAACCAATTTGGTTTATACTTGAATTGGATCGTCATCTTCGAGAGAGCATGACTAAAATGGATCGTTGCACAGCAATCACCTTGCCTTAATCCACCCAGCTGTGATTGATTTACTAATTCTTATTAGTAATTATTAGCTGTTGTTTACTTTAAATAGGGGACAGGCAAAGCAATGAGGGAGAGATAATGGGGACCGCACTCACAAAAAATGGGAGGTTCCTACCACCTCTTTCCCTTCTGACTGAAAGCACATTAAGTGGGAACCCTTTAATTGCAATACCTGAGAGTGAAACCAGGGCTTCCTATAGCTTTCTAACATAGAGGGTCTCAGGGACCCCCTCTTGAGAATTTTAGGGGGTCCCCAAGTGATGTCAGAGGGTCCCACTAGAGAAAGAGTGAGGGGTATAAAAGTTGGCAGTCTAACAATCACATTGAGGTTGAAGTTGAAACATGACAAAAGACAACTGAAGGCTTTGTTGACTCTTTGGCATCCTGTGATGTTTGTACTGAATCGCATTCTTTTCGTTTCATGCCTCCGAGCCACGTTAACAGCGACATGCTAACGGAGTAAGGAAAGAAGAAGGAAGGAAGAAGAAAGAGCTAAACAATGGCCTGTCGTACTCGTAACTTCTTTTCAAGGGAGATAAGGTCGGAGGCGAAAATGAACTAGCAGACGACAAGATGTGGCTGGCACTGGCTGCTCGCGAGGCTATAGTCTGATTTTGATCGGCGTGGGTTAGTGCGTCCCACGGACTTCCAGTTAGAAGTTTTAGTGCGTCCTGTAAGGCTTTAAAGGGTCAGGGACGCACATATATGTGCGTTATCGGAAGCCCTGGTGAAACAGTGTTTTACGTTTGTCTCTTTTGTAATTTTAAAATATTTTTTTCAAAATGGATTTATGCACGTATATTATTATTTTTAGTAATATTATTAGTATTATTTATTAATATTATTATTAGTATTATTGTTGTTGTTGTGTTCCAGACTAATATGACCATAACACCTTGCCCTTGCTACCCAACTGTGGATGAGGTTATCGTTTTCATTCTGTGTTTAGGCAAAATTTACAAGTAAGTGATTGGCTTGTGTGTTGTTTAATATCTGTGCTGTATCTTTTTATTTGGTATACATATATATATTGTAAGCGGCCTACTCAGGTTAAGTGTACAAGAAAAATGATATATTTGAATTGAAATATTCGATGCCACTTTGGCAGTAATTTTAGTGCTGTGATTCTTTTTCTTATACTTTTTTTTACTTATATTTTTAAAATAGTAAAAAAAAAAAAAGCAATGATGCTATGTTTGAATTTGGCAGAACTGTTTTGGGATTGTCCACAGTTGTCTGGGCATCGGGATATGCTGCCAAAAGCTGCAGGTGGATGCCTTGAGCAGCTTGAGTTAGATCTAGTATTGGCCAGTGTCATAAGCAGCTCTTGAGCTGGAAAAACGCAATATAGGAACAATGAAATAAATAATTAAATACAGAAATAAACTGTTTTTTAACAGCATCCGCTTATTGTCATCGGTGAATGCGCATGACACAAAAGAACGCTCTAATAAAGGTGGGTAACACCTGGGACCACAGCTATGCTTACAAAAATTGAAATAAAACAGCATTTGAATTTATCTGGAACTTCACAGATGACTTTACTGTACTGTTTTGCTCTTTTGGTATTGAAGATTTCGTCAGACAGTGTCTATCCAGCCCAAGTGGCCACTTCTGCAACAGAACTGGGTCTTGCAATGCTCTTATGGCAGTATCGCCATAGGCCTGTTTCTCATCATTGTCTGTTGGATGCGCTTTGGCACTCGCAATACGTTCTTCACAAGAAGTGAGTCTTATTCACTCCTGTGATGATTGAAGTCCCAAAAGACCTTGTTTTAGGTCTAAAATGTCTATTGTGTTGTTTTGCCTTGTGTTTGTCCAAATTAACTTTCTTTTAGTTTCAATGTATCCACTTTTTGACTCGCATGCATATATATTTACTACCTCCCTCCACCCACCCTTTGCCCCTCCTCTTCCACCCCCCCCCCCACCCATCCCTCCCAATCCAGATTTTTGCAAATCTATGTAAAACGAGTCCTAAATAGTCTAAAAATTATATATTTTTAAAAAAATGTCTGTCTGTCTGAATGTCTGCTGTCTGTCTGTGCAAAAAAAAAAATTAAAGTGGCTAAGTACTCAGAGCCTATTTCAACTTTCACAACCAAACTTGGTAAGATGGTGTATACCCCTGAGACCTCATAAATGATTGGTAAATGAATGACTTCACTTCAAGGTCAAGGTCACAGGGTCATCAAAAGTTAGTCAAAAAATGAAACATTTTCACAAAATGTCTTCCTATTTTCTAGGTTATTAATAATATTAATCGTATGATTCTTTTATGCATGCTAGATATCAATGAGACACACATGCTTTGCAAATTTGGTCAACATCACTCCAAGGTCAAGGTCACTGGGGCTGTCCAATGTCAGTTAGTATAGGTACTTTGAAGTGACCCTGATCCTAAACTATGAGAGATATAAAAGTCCAAAATTGTTGTATTTAGAGGTAATATATTGATCTTTCATATGTGTTCCGTTTTTTACGTTGATCTTGAAGATCAAAGTTATTTTATGCCTTGCAAAAACATACCAAAAAATAGGTCATCGTACAGTGGAATAGCTGGTTATTTCACCCACAGTATGCAACAACATTAGGTTGTTTGATCAGACATGCATGAGAGATCACTTTGGGTCACAGAAGATCAAGGTCACCATTTTGTTTGGGCATTACACAAATTTTCCTGTACTGTATTTGATAGTACATGAGTGTATTTAGAGCCAACGGTCAATGTCATATCAAGATCAAGAGCATAGAAAGATCAAAATCAGTATTACTTTGCATTTTAATGCCACCATTTCATTTTTTTCCTTCTGGGCACTCATTTTCATCAGGGTGGGGAACTCTCCTCGGATCCGCTGATTTCAGAGGAAATCGGCAGCCATTTCAGAGGGAAAAAAAAGAGTTCAGAGGAAAAAAATTTGTCCGTTTCCGAATCCAGTAGACCTATTATTACAAGTACCCATCCGTGTCCACCTTTTACTTTCTCATTGCTAGAACGGGCCCGCTAGAACTGAATGCGTGCAACATCTCCCCGCCCAATCTTGTTGACCACATAAACGCGACTTGCTTAGAGCGGGCGAAATGGTGTTGAACGCGTTTTCGGCTGTTATCATGGCGTGTGTGTCCAGAATAGTTCAGCGCGGGGATATTTTTGAAGAGGGGACCATTGCCAATAAATGGAAGTGGGAGTGGATTAACAAGACAACAAAAATTGAGGACGAGGACCAGCGAATCGGTGACTGCTTTCGGAAAATAGATAGAAGTGGCACAGCTCGATGCATCTTTTGCAACAAGGAGCTGAGCTACGCAAATCGTGGCTTGTCGACACTGGTCGAGCACATGCTGACCAAAATGCATCAACACGCAATGAAAGCCACAAAAAAGCAGGGCCGACTTCCAGGTAGGCTTTTATTTTTAATTTATACACCTACCTTTTTCCTTACGGTTGTTGAATACTTTTCTTTCATATTTGGTTGGTTCAGTTCACTATACATTTACTGCACTGTTACTATGCCACTCTTGGTATGGCTTAAAAACGTGCACATTTTCCCCTACAAGGGCCCTGCCCCTTGACCCCGCCGGGGCCTAGGCGGCCCCTGGACCCCGGCCTTTTCAGAGTTTTTCTCAATGAGTTGTTCCCCACCCTGTTTCATGTTAAATATTGCAAGTCCCATAAGGAGTATGTGAGTCATATGGGCGTTGCCCTTCTAGTTTGTATATTGAATGTTTTGGATGGAGTGGTCTCCAGCAAAGTTTGGTAGGCCAAAGTTTTAAACTTGAATTGTTTTTTGACACTAGCAGCTTTATCTCCAGATAGATTGAATTCCTATGCGTTTTTTCCCAGCAGGGAATCCATACAACCACAGTATTGGTTTGTATGTTATAGATTTCAAAAAGCTGGAAAGAACACAATCACCTAGAAAGAATGGACGCCAGAGAAACAAGTCTCGGATGCGATCTCGGACGAGATCTCGAACGCGATCGCCTGCACCTCCAAAGCAGTTTAAAGATCTGTTTGTGGCCTTCAAAGCAGGGACTACCTGTATTTTCTTCGGCTATTCTCTCTTGTAAGTTCCTTAGCTATGTATTGCGAGTTTTCCATTCATGTGGGATTGGTATGAAAAAGTTCATTTAGTAAATTTTAAAAATTAAAACTTTTGTTTGTTTTCCATTAAATAGGAAGGACAGACTAATTAAGTATTAATTTCTTTTTAAATGTTACTATTTAATGTTTTATTATTTTAGCAGTATGGAGATTCAGAATATTGAAAAAACGAACAAGTCAAAATTAGAACAACTTGAGTGCTTTTTTAATTTTGATGGAATTTTTGCGATATAATGAACTAGAAAATTATGCCCTTCTGTTTTTCATGCTGGAAATCGGACATTTGATATTTATGTTGATTTATCTTTACCATTCATCAGAGACATTTTGGATCTCCTATCCTATCTTATCCTATTCTATCCTATCCCAAAACTCGAAGGTCGTGAGGGCACCACAGATGATCGTTTAACCAGTGTACTCCATCTTTCTCTGTCCTTAGCAACCCTCATGGCTTTTCGCAAAGTGTCAAAGCAGTCCACTCTCGAATGTTATCCTCCCACCTCTTTTTCTGTCTCCTCTTCTTCTGCCTCCTTGCACCATGCCTTGCAAGATAGTCTTTGCAAGGCCTTGTGACTTTGCCATAGCATCAGAGTTTCTGTTTCTTCACAACTGTGAGCATGTCATCGTGTTGTCCAATGGCTTGTGTGATGGTCTGTCGGACTTCGTTGTTGGTTATTTGCTGGGTTGCTGTGTTGATGCCATTGGTGATATTGGTCATCATTTTGGTCTTCTCTGCACTTATTTCCATTCCATAGGCTCTGGAGGTGGTGCCAAGCCTCTGTACCAGCTGTTCAAGTTCTTTATCCTCTCCAGCCAATCCATCAATGTCATCGGCAAAACGAAGGTTGGAGATTGCTCTTCTCCCTATGCTGGCTGTGCCTTCGTGATCTGCAAAGGCATCTGACAGGAGGCGCTCTAGGAAGATGTTAACGAGTGTTGGAGAGAGTAGGCATCCTTGACGCACACCGATTGTTGTTCTGAACCAGTTTCCGATGGCGCTGTTGTAGAGGACAGCATGGTAGCCTTGTCATACAGACTTTTGATGACTTCAAATATTTTAGGGCTGATGTTGTACACTCTCATGGTTGACCACAGAACTGCATGCCAGACTCGGTCAAACGCTTTCTTGAAGTCGATATAGATGTTGTTGGTGCTGTAGGTATTTCTCACAGTTTATTCTGAGGTTGAAAATATGTTCAGTGGTACTTCGCTCTGCCCTGAATCCTGCTTGTTCTTCAGCTATGATTTGTTCAGCTTGGGGTTTCAACCTGTTGAGTATTATTTTCAGGTGGACCTTGCTGGGATGGCTGATGAGGCTGATGGTTCGGTAATTTTCACACTCCTGAAGGTTACCTTTTTTTGAGGAGTGATGACAAGCGGCTGTGTCCATGATGTAGGCCACTCCCCACTCTGCCAGATCTTGTTACAGATAATGGTGAGGGCGTCAATCATCGATTCTCCTCCTGCTTGGAGAAATTCCGCGGATATGTTGTCCCCTCCTGCTGACTTCCCTTTCTTCAGCGATTACACTACTGCCTCAATGTCTTCTCAGAGAATTGGGTGGATTTCTTCTTCTTCTCTGTTTTGGGGACATGCTAGAAATGATGGGTCTCCGTTTGGTGTGTGGTTGTAAAGGTCAGAGCGCAGTACTCTGTATATTTATCAAAGACTTCATGTTCTTCTATAAGCATATGCCAGACTTGCTTTGGATCGTGGAGACCTTGGGCTGTTTAACACTTGTCAAACACTTCACAGTCTGGTAGGCCTTCTTGCTGTTAATCTTGTTCAGACTGTTTTCTATTTTCTGGCATTGATCTTCTATCCAGTTCTCCTTTGCTGTGCGCATGCCTTTTTGGATGTCATTGTTGATTTTTCGGTAGGCATCAGCTCCCTGTGAGGTATTCTTTGTCTTTTTTATCTCTCTTCGTTTATCATACAGATTCAAAAGTTCAGGTATGATCCACAGTTACTTCTTTGGGCGGTGCTTGCCAAGGATTTCATTGGCGGCATCTTGTTACAGCTGAGTTAAAGGCATTGGTCATGGTGTGGACATCTACTTCACCAGCTCCCAAAATGAGCAGAAGTGCAAATTTCCCTCCAATTGTGGCTTGGCTTGGAATATTTCTGCCACCTCCTAGACTTGCAGTTTGCCCAGGTCGAACTTCAGTCTGGTGCACTTTGCTGTGTTTACTCTCTTCAGGTTGAGCTGGAAAGACATCATCACACGATCGTGGTCACTTCTGATGTCTGCTCCTGGTAAAGTGCGTGTCCTGCCAATGGTGATGCTTGATCTGAAACATGTCTTGACCATGATGTAATCAATCTGGTTATGATGCTCCCCGCCAGGACTGTGCCATGTCCATCGTCTGGATTTTTTGTGGAGACCAAGCGTGTTGCCAGTATCAGATTGTTGTATCTGGCAAACTCCAAGAGTCTCAGATCTCTGTCATTTGCCTCGTTGTTGCATTGGGGTGCACATGTGTCTCTCCAGTTGTGGTGTGCATCTTGGCCAACGTTGGCATTCTAGTCGCCTTACACTATGACTATGTCCTTCTTCGGCACTTGGTCAAGGACAACCTGTAGATGTTCATAGAAATCCTTCACTTCGCTGTCGTCATAGTCTAATGTTGGGGCATAGGCCTGGATGATGGTGATGTTGAAAGGGGCTGCTTTCAGACGGATGGTAATGAGTCTACTGGAGACTGAGTGGCAACCCATGACAGTGGCTGGAATGTCTCTGTGGACCAAGAATCCAACACTGTGTTCGTGCCTGTCATCTCTCCTGCTGAAATTAAGATTGTGGCCTTTGTCAGTAGTTGTTTCACCTAGGCCTTTCCAGCGCAGTTCACTATACCTAAAATGTTCCATCGGTAGTGGGCCAGGGTCCTGACATTCCAGGTTCCTATGACAATGTTGTCTCTCGTGCGGATCTTTCTAAGTTGTCCATCAGTAGCACACTTATCACCTCCGTCCTGGTGGCCAACAGAAGGCGCGGTCCTTGGTGACCCGGGTGACTACCGATCCAGTATGGAATTAGTGGTTATTTTCATCATATTATCCTCGATCATCGAGACTTGTGTGTCTTGGGTAAGAAAGACCTGGCAGGGCCCAGTCCTCTCCAGGTATTTGGCCACACCGAAATCCACGAAAACAGTATAATTCTTCTTGGCCCCGAGCATGTGGTCGTTGAACCTGTAGTAACGTGAGGTTCCTCCGCCCTGGCCGGTGACTTCTGTGTAGAAGACTTTCGCCCAGTGATGCCGCGCTGACATCACCCCTGTTAGTCGCCTCTTATGACACACCGGGAAACGTTGGGTCTATTCTTTTCAGTGCCCGAACCCACAGGATCTTGAGCCAGTATTTATAAAGAACTACCCTCCATACTACTCCACCCCTAAAACATTGTTTGCTTTAGTTTAAAATTCTGTATTTTCCTAACAAAATAATAATAACCTATAAATGTTTCAAAAATATTAGTGTCAGTGGTCATTGCATACAAAGTCATTTAGCCTTGTAAAATGTAAACACTGGAAGTGATGTATGTCAAAGGGTAAAGAAAAAAGCATGAATGCATGAACAATGACTGCCTATTACATTTTCAGTGCAACTAAGTGTGACAGTATGGAATGCTGTTCTTGTGCTGTTTACAACACAATACAGTAATACAAATGCAACACATAATATTATTTTAATTAGGAGTCCGCAGGACCTAAAGCAACAATCAATGTAATGTAATGTAATGAACAATATCAGTGCAAAACTGTTTCATCAGATTGAAATTAAATATAAGTATAATGAAATTCTGTTTTGCTTGTAAAAAAAAAAGGGTAACAAATCTGGATAGTCCTAGTAATAATAACAATAATATTAATAATAACAATAATAATAATAATAATAATAATAATAATAATAATAATAATAATAATAATAATAATAATTGTTATTATTATTATTATTATTATTATTAATATTATGACAGTAATAGTTTAACGAAACACATTTTATAAACACAACAACAACAACAACATAATAATAATAATAATAATAATAATAATAAGTATTATTATAATAATAATAATAATAATAATAATAATAATAATAATAATAAAAATAATAAAATTATAATAATACATTGATTTATAACGTGCACATCTCTCACTGTTACAGCGAACCAAGGCGGAAATAAAATCAGCAGAGGAGGTAATTGTAGGCTGATTGATGTTGCTACATGTTTTATAATGACTCAGTTTGGGTTGCAGTTGCAGTTTTTGTATGCTGATGACTGTAATTAAACTTTGCTGTCTGCAGGCATGCCAGTCAGGCTGGGCTAGTGCTGACTTTCATTCAGGCCGTTATCTATAATTGCCGCTTCAAGTATTTGGACTGGTACTGGTAAGTATGCTTTCTCTATGTACAAGCCTACGGTTGTCATTCTGAGCATGGTACAGTAGCTCGGATGTTAAAAATGGATAAGAACACTCCCCCTGTCATTGGACCAAATAATATACTTAATTCATTGCAAAATTTGCCACCCACAGTTAAACCCACAATTACAATGATAACATATTTGTATATATATATATGTGCAGGGTTTTATAGCCGGTCACAGTAAAACGTGAATTCGTATTGACATTATTTTTCTAGTTTGTGTGTTTAGTTTGCGAGTCTAAACAAGCATTAACTATTTCACCCGTTCCAGTTGCTCAGAGATTGTGATTTCAACTAGGTAATTAGTGTATGCAATTTGAAGTGTCCACTTACTGTTGGGTGTTGGAAACAGGCTGTAAATCTGACATTGCTATAATGACAGCCTTGTCTTATTGGCAGTGGTTTAGTTGTGGCAACAAGACCCCGAACGTGCCAAGTTAATCCCCTGCCAAGCCAAAGGACTAGCTGTTAACAGTGTAGCCTCTAGAATTAGCTGCTTCTATAGCTTATGACTATTTAAAATACAGATAGAAAATCTGCAAGATCTTTTCCCCTTGCATTCTGTGTAATGTTCAGAGTTTGTGCGCATGTTGTGTAATGTAGAATTCAATGTTAACGGATAGAAAGATGATGCCTACTCACCAACCTACAGCAATTCTTGACCTACACATTTTGAACTACTGGAGAAATGGCTGCAACACAACGATACATGGAATAGTGTTAATTAAATAGAAGGACATGATAGGGAAGGGCAGCAAACTGGATTATCTAATCTTTCTTCAGTAGTTGAGTCATGACAAGACCAATAAAAGACTGAAAACTTTAAAAGTTCACTTTTTTAAAAAAAATGAAGAATAAACTATCGAAAGGCAGATCGCACAGGGATGGATAGTAAGACAGTTAACACATCTTATTATATTACTGTGCATCGTGTGTTGGCGTTTGTGTTATATTGAGGATTGCTGTGGTCGTTTCTAGACAGAAGTGGACAAACGTGATGGATTTGTTTCAGAAATGTTGTTGCTGTTGTTTGATGTTGCTTGTGTTCATTCCTGGTAAGTACATGCGTTATTTATAATATAATATTATTGCAGATTTCATTTGGATTTTATTACACGTTTTCTGTAGACTAGTTTCTACATAGGAATTAATTTAACGTGCTTTTCAAATTATGTACTTTCCTATTGAGTATTTACTTCCTTTCTTACACATAAATTAATCAGTTTGTAATATTTAATTCTAATTCATTCAACTATCTTACACATAAATTACTAAGTTTTTAATATTTACTTCTAATTCACTCATCTGCTTTTACCCTCCTGCCCCCTAACAGCTCAGTATCAACACAGGTTTCTCATCCTTAATGCAGATTGAAGATAGAAAGCACCGGCCAAAGAAGAAGCTGTGGATCACACCTGAACTTTTGGACTTGTGTGATAAACGAAGAGAGATGAAAAAGAAAAAGAACACCTCACAGGGAGCTGATGCCTACCAAAATATCACCAATGACATCCAAAAAGGCATGTGCACAGCAAAGGAGAACTGGATAGAAGATCAATGCCAGGAAATAGAGAACAGTCTGAACAAGAACAACAGCAAGAAGGTCTACCAGATTTTGAAGCGTCTGACAAGTGTTAAACAGCCCAAGGTCTCCACAATCCAAAGCTAGTCTGGCATATGCCTTACAGAAGAACAAGAAGTCTTGGACAGATGGACAGAGTACTGCTCTGACCTTTACAACCACACACCAAATGGAGACCCATCAGTTCTAGCATGTCCCCAGAACAGAGAAGAAGAAGAAATCTTCCCAATTATCCGAGAAGAAGTTGAAGCAGCAGTGCAAGCGCTAAAGAAAGGGAAGTCAGCGGGAGTGGACAACATACCCGCGTAACTGCTTCAAGCAGGAGGAGAAGCAATGTTTGACGCCCTCACCATTATCTGTAACAAGATCTGGCAGAGTGGGGAGCGGCCTACACCATGGACCCAGTCGCTTGTCTTCACTCTTCTCAAAAAAAGGTAACCTTCAGGAATGTAAAAATTACCGCACCATCAGCCTCATCAGCCATCCCAGCAAGGTCCTCCTGAAAATAATACTCAACAGGTTAAAACCCCAAGCTGAACAAATCATAGCGGAAGAACAAGCAGGATTCAGGACAGGGCGAAGTACCACTGAACATATTTTCAACCTCAGAATAATCTGCGAGAAATACCTGCAGCACCAGCAACATCTATATCATGTGTTTGTAAACGTCAAAAAGGCACTTGACAGAGTCTGGCATGCAGCTCTGTGGGCAACCATCAGCCCTAAAATTATTGAAGTCATCAAAAGCCTTTATGACGAGGCTAACAGTGCAGTCCTCCACAACAGCGCCATAGGAAACTGGTTCAGAACAACAATCGGTGTGCCTCAGGGAAGCCTATTCTTTCCAACACTCTTCAGCATCTTCCTAGAGCGCATCATGTCAAATGCCCTGGCAGAATGCGAAGTCACAGTCAGCATAGGGGTAGATAAATCTTTAACCTTCGTTTTGTGGATGACATTGATGGATTGGCTCAGGCATGCCTACCCGTACAAAATTTCCGTATTTTATCTGGAAAGTTGAAAAACTCGGCAAGCACTACGGAAAATACGGATACTTGTTTTATGGTCCTGAATTACATAAAAACAACATTGGGAAAAAAAATCGAACTCGTTGACCTATGGTAATGCACCGTGTGACCTTTTTCCAAAACAGCCGAACCCGGTTTAATGCCGCAATGCGCAGTCGCAGTAGAGACACGTGGCATCGAAGTTTCCGGTAGAGGCACCGAAGTTTGCCGAACCAGCTTTTGCGCAGTTGCAATGAAGATCGGTGCTCATGAGACAGAATTCAAAACATGGCGTCCAAACGAATGGCTAAGCAAAGTGATTGTGAATCTGAATCTTCAAAGAAACTGCGCAAGGGCCAGACATATCTTGCCTCGTATTCGGAAAAGGGTATTTTTGTTATTCGCGGCAGCACTGACTCAAAAGTACGATTTGTGCCAACCAGTTTGGCATCTCCGCCAGTGATATGAACGACATAAAGTGGCATGCGGAAGGCGCACAGCATATCAAGAATTATGAGAATTGGAGAAGAAAAAGAAGATTGTGGCAGCAAATCAACCTATCACTGGATTCTTCGCATAATATTAAAAAGGATGAGTGCAAAACAATAGGTAGTAAAAGTAAATACAGAAATCGTAATAGTAATACTGAAATTTGAAAAAGTTAATACTGAAACTTCAAATTGTGGGTATGCATGCCTGTTGGCTGAAGAGGAACAAGAACTTGAACAGCTAATACAGAGGCTTGACACCACGTCCAGAGCCTATGGAATGGAAATAAGTGCAGAGAAGACCAAAATGATCTCCAACAACACCAATGGCATCAACACGGACATCAAAGTCCAAGGCCAATCCCTCAACACAGTGCATAGCTTCAAATATTTAGGAGCCATTGTATCAGACAATGGGTCCCGACAGGAAGTCCTCTTCAGGATCGCACAAACAACTGCTGGCCTGGCAAGGTTGAAGCCAATTTGGAAAGACAGGACCATCAGCCTACATTCCAGGGTAAGACTGCTGCGCTCTCTTGTCATCTCCACCTTCCTATACGCTTAACTTGCGAAAACATGGACCCTCACAGCAGATCTACAACGAAGAATACAAATCATGGAGATGAGGTGCTACAGAAGACTTTTGGGCATTTGCTATACCCAGCACATCACCAACAACGAAGTCTGACAGACCATCACACAAGCCATTGGGCAACACGATGACCTGCGCACAGTGGTGAAAAAACTGAAACTCCGATGGTATGCCACATCACCAGATCATCAGGTCTTGCAAAGACCACCCTGCAAGGCACAGTGCAAGGAGATAGAAGAAGAGGGAGACCGAAAAAGAGGTGGGAGGACAACATTCAAGAATGGACTGGTTTGACTCTGAGCGAAACCATCAGGGTTGCTGATGACAGGGAAAGATGGAGTACGCTGGTTAAACAATCATCTGTGGTGTCCCTACAACCTCAGAGTTACGGGATAGGATAGGATAACGCAGATTTACTTTTGGTTGATTCAAAATTCTTCATGATGCATCATAATCTGGCTTTTTTTGTTTGTTTTTTTTCAGAATCATGTTGGTGAGTAGCATTTTGTAACAGTTTATTGTTTGTAAAGGTAAAACATTTTTGGTGTAAACTGTGTGTATATTTTTAAAATCACAATGTTTTGAGCAAAAGTTACCTTCAGAAAAAAAATTGTTGTCATGTTGTAGCAGTGCAAGTGCTAGAAATTATGGATTATAATTTATCTCCTGTTATAATGTATTAAATCAATGCTGAAAGGTAATTACACTTAATACTAAGATTTTAAATGTTTATTTTGGTTATGCGTGTTAGTGATTGATTAGTATGCAACGTAGATTGTTCCAAATAGTCATCATTTACTTTATGCAGGGTGGGGAACTCTCCTCGGATCCGCTGATTTCAGAGGAAATCGGCAGCCATTTCAGAGGAAACAAAAAGAGTTCAGAGGGGAAAAAATGTGTCCGTTTCCGAATCCAGTAGACCTATTATTACAAGTACCCATCCGTGTCCACCTTTTACTTTCTCATTGCTAGAACGGGCCCGCTAGAACTGAATGCGTGCAACATCTCCCCGCCCGCTCTTGTTGATTCTTACGACCACATAAACGCGACTTGCTTAGAGCGGGCGAAATGGTGTTGAACGCGTTTTCGGCTGTTATCATGGCGTGTTTGTCCAGAATAGTTCAGCACGGGGATATTTTTGAAGAGGGGACCATTGCCAATAAATGGAAGTGGGAGTGGATTAACAAAACAACAAAAATTGAGGACGAGGACCAGCGATTCGGTGACTGCTTTCGGAAAATAGATAGGAGTGGCACAGCTCGATGCATCTTTTGCAACAAGGAGCTGAGCTACGCAAATCGTGGCTTGTCGACACTGGTCGAGCACATGCTGACCAAAATGCGTCAACACGCAATGAAAGCCACAAAACAGCAGGGCCAACTTCCAGGTAGGCTTTTATTTTTAATTTATACACATACTTTTTTCCTTACGGTTGTTGAATAATTTATTATGCACGGGATGTTGATGGGAGTAAGAAACGATTGGCAGGGGAAGGGTCAAGGGGAGGTAGTAGGTTAGTAGAATAGGCCTATTATAGGACTTCTAGATCTAGCAGGCATAGAACGACTTCCCTGTTTTAAAATGGGATTACATAGATCGGAAGAAGGATAAGATTGGGAGGGGAAGGGCTAATTGATGTAGGTTAAAAGAAGCATAATGATAGGTCTTTTAGATCTAGCAGTTTAGACTTGTAAACAACACTGTTTTCAAGCGCAATTTGTAGAACACACTTATTATCTTTTTTTTTTCTTTGTTATCTTTTATAATATATACAAAATAGTGTGAAGAAAAAAATTTATTGTCATAAAACACAAGTGTGTGTGTGTGCTCCTGTGTTTGTTCAAGCTTTTTCTAATAATTATTACTTTTCTTTCATATTTGGTTGGTTCAGTTCACTATACATTTACTGCACTGTTACTATGCCACTCTTGGTATGGCTTAAAAACGTGCACATTTTCCGGGGGGCTTTGCACCCCTGGACCCCCTACAAGGGCCCTGCCCCTTGACCCCGCCGGGGCCTAGGCGGCCCCTGGACCCCGGCCTTTTCAGAGTTTTTCTCAATGAGTTGTTCCCCACCCTGTTTATGAAGTTTGGATAATTCTAGCAGTTAGGATTCTTGGATTGACTTGAATGCATCCTATCATTGAATATAGTCAACTTTTCTTTTGACAAAGACAACAGCATTACCTTTGACCCATGCAGGGTTTGACAATAAATGTTATTCAGATTCAGAAATTCGTTGCATGAAATTAACGGTCCTAGATTATGACAGTGATCCCAATGCAAAATGCATTTAAGTTTTGTTCTAGGTTTAATCCCAGACTTCATAGCTCTGTCTATGCATCACAGGACAAACCCTCGTTTATGTAATTGTAAACAGAAATTTGCCTTTGAATTTAAGTGGACTTGAAATTGTCAGATTTTCATTGTATTATTAGAGTTGTACTTGAAATGGTTGTATTATTGTTGCTGTAATTGATATGACTGTTAATACTACTACTACTACTAGTACTGTACTACTACCGCTGCTGCTGTTGCTGCTGCTACTACTACTACTACTACTACTGCTGCTTCTGCTGCTGCTGCTACTACTACTACTACTACTACTACTACTACTACTACTACTACTACTACTACTACTACTACTACTAAGGTTATTTGTATAGAGCTGTTGTGTGTTGTCAGTCAAAATCTTGGGGTAAGCCAGCAGACCTTGGTGCTGTCCATAGTGGGAGGAGTGTTGTTAATCTTGCTGGTGGTGCTGCTGATTCTGCTGGCCTGCTGGTGCCACAGCAAAAAGCAGCGACAAAAGCGCATCTTCAACAGCAAGCAGGAGGCCAGGCAACGCAACAGAGCTGTTGGGAACACTAGGGTAAGCTTGATGATGATGATGATGATGATGATGATGATGATGATGACAGTCTTTTTAGGTACAGAATTCAATGAAATGGCATTCTATGTCACTGGCGGAAGGCCCAATCCTTTCATTCAGAGGATACAGCCATACCACCGACATAGACAACTCAAACATCTGGATGATAGTTTTATATAATTAAGAAAACCATAACGAATATGAACGACAGTGAACAGGAGAAAAGAACAGAGAGAAAGAAAAACAATTACAACGAATGGTGATGATAATGATAATACAAACACACATAGTCACACAAATCCATGTAATTCCCTTCGCTCACATCTCTACACAAGTACAGTGTTTGCTGTCTCAACTCTAGTCAAATCAGTTACTCACCCAAAGGCAATAATTCAGAAAGAAAAAAAACCTGTTGTTACTTTTATTTTCATTTGGAAAACATCAGTTACTTGCATCAATGCACAGATCCTAACCTTACCTTCCCCCGCTTCCCTTGTGATGCTATGATAACCCAACTCATCTGAAGGAGCGGGGAAGAGTCCTGCAGTAGTGTAGACCACAGATGGTGAACAATGCCCAACGGCTCATGCCTACATGTAAACGACGACCACAAACTAACCGAGGCAGTCCTGATGAGGAGCAGGATGCAGACGCAGGTGCAAATCCAGAAGCCTAAACACTGGTTTGGCGAAGCGTCACTAAGCGGCGACGACGACTCTGTCACTACATCTCCATCTCCAGCCACACACGAAGCTCAGTCCTAGGCAAGATCCGACGTCCAAAGCTTTAGAGGCTTACACCAAGGAATCACACAAAAGGCCCAAAGGCCCAAGTCAGAGCAAGAGGTTACATCAGTGGTCCTCCACTCTGCTGACCGCATCATGAACAGGGCAGAGGGAAGGTTCACAAATTCACTAAACTAAGTTAGCCTACTATTTATATAGGTTATGTTAAGCAATAAACCTGAACAAGCATTGCCAGCATGTGCATGAACTAGAATCATAACATCCAGATAATCAGTTCACATTAAATGCTTGGTCAGTCGAGCAAATCTGTCAAGCTTTCGAATAACGCAACCCACTGCCTAATTAACTATATAAAACACATACTCCATCCGAGCCTCTGAAGGAGACTTAGAGCTTATTCTAGGGCGCGGGATCACGCACAAAAAGTTTTTTTCCCGCAAAGAAATTCGATGAGCGCGTTCGCGATCCCGCGGAGATTGGAAATATCCCGCTACATGTCTTGATCGAAGCGGGCTTTACTGTGACGTTTCTGTCGTCTGCTAGGGCGTAGCGGAAACTGGAGTTAAACGGAAGTTGCTCTCTTGTATATGCGATGTGTCTCAAATTTTCATTGGCCGATGCTATTCTTTTTGATCAATCACCTTTCTTCTGAGTGTGGCATTGATGAACCTGACCGGTTGGAACTGGTTTACAATCAGAATCAGAATGGCTTCGAAAAAGCGCACGCTTTTCGACTTCGAATTCAGTGGAGGAACTGTGAAGAAAACAGTCACACTGTTTTCCCATGACTGATCTTCTAAAATAGCAGAGCTTTTATGCAACAGTTGTGAAAGCAAGGTTACAGATACCAGTTTGTGATATATTTTGTCTGCAATTTGTGTGTACTTACTGTTTGGAGAAAATGCGACACTTGACTGTTTCACTGTTTATCCGGGAACATCACAGGAGAAAACAGATATGGATATGTGTTTGTGTGTACACCCTATATATGCCGAGAAGACGCCCCCACTGTTTTGGTCAGAGGGGGGTCTAATTCCCCCCTTTTTTTTCAAGGAAGGGGGGCCTGCCCCCACTTCTTCAAAATCCTAGAATAAGCTCTGAGACTACTATGGCCCTGGAATGAAAGCCAAAACTTGAATCCGAATCACATTATGACAGAAGGCGAGAAGTACCCGCGTCAATGCCAACGGCATAGCCACCAACGACAGCGACCCTGAGTTCACTTCCACTGACACAGCTGCATACGATAACAACAACCACGTCCTCGAGAAGAATCCCAGTTCAAGAAGAGTAAACTTCATCTTCACTCTTGGCAACCCCACCTCGCCTATGTGTTGAGAGACTAAACTATACAGTATCCAACTGCACTCTGTCAAGTCTCAACCGCGCCTGTATCCAAACCTAGAAACTACACACAGAGGATTACTAGTTAACCCATCCAGGTAAACCATATAGAAAGGAAACTAGTGAATACCGTTGCATCAGATATAAAATAGTCTATGGGTAATGTTACACTCGATGTTGTTTTTTCTCTATCAGTAGTAGATTCAGCCCCAATGCGTGAATTCTCCTGATGGGTGTAAGTTCGGATTCGATTATCCACGCAACCCGTTCAATCAGCATACAAGTCACTGAGTCTTCGTATGAAGTTTTCCGCTTTTATTCAGCACACATCAACATCTGCATATAATCGCCTTTTCACTTTTACAACAACACAACACACCTATTTTGAAACAGTGCGGCACTTATATAGTCTCTACATACTCGGGAACAAACGAGAATATCCTACATGAAACACCACAACCAATCAAAATTAATTTCATCAACACTGTCTCACGTCACTCAACCCTATTTGGAATGGAAGCTTCCATGGTTACCAACAGAACAATCCATATGCTTCGATCGATAGTAAACAACCAGTTCTCGAAAATTCTCAAATAATATCGACCAACTAAAAACACCAACGTTACACAAAGCCTCTACTAATAACAACGCAAAATCAAATCAAAGATAAATACACTCTATTACTGCATGCGCTGCAAAATAAAACGAACAGATCTATCGCGCGCGCGTCACACATAATATCGTGCGCATTTCACACCCACCATCATGCGCGTCTCAACGTAACAGGTAAACAAATAAAGAAAAGCACTAAGATATCTTTCAAAGCAAATTCTTAGCTAACCTACCACCTCTTTCTCTCTCTTTCCTACTCTCTCACCCATCCCTTCTTTCTCTTCTACTCATGTCACAACCTTGGTTTGTGACATGCTAAAATCCAATAAAGAAATGGCAGTAGGTATTGCTTGAAAATAGTCTTCCCTCTAGGCCCTGGCCAGTGCCTCAAATCTTCTATCATCCACTCATGGAGTAAGTTGAGAGTGGTTTTCTCATTTTTAGAACTAAATGTTAGTCATTCTTTTTGTGAAGGCTAGTCGGTGGAATGTGTTTGAGTCTGCTGTATTTAAAATATGGATTTCGGTGTGTTGTTTCATTGCATGTGGTCAACAATTTATAGGTCAACAATTTTCAATTTGTGCTTCTCTTGACCTAAGGAAATTCATAGCTTTAAAAAACCCAGATTACTCATTCGAAAATTGCATTTGCTAGTGGATATTTATTGACATTTATGTAAACTGAAGTGTAAGAGGGATTGGATATTTTTCTGAGCATAATGAAGGTTGCAGAGCGTTGTCAATATAGTCTTGCTGAGTAAGGTAATAAGGTGATCAGTTGTAGAAAGTTTGTTGAGTTATATCTTTTGGTAACATGGTTGCATTATTTAAGTAAGCTGCTAGTACTCACCTTGTTTGAGATGGGTTTGTTTGTGTCAGATGGGCCGTGTTGCACCAACCGACGGTAACAACAGTTCAGATGACAATGTGACACCACCAGCCCAGCAAGGTTATCCCTGGAACCAGAGACATTGGGGCAACTTTGCAGACCCTTCTATGTTCCTTGCCCACAGCGTAGTCGCTAGAGATGACAGTCACAATGTTCGGAGCAGCCCGCCTTCCTACCGTTCCACCGAATCCCATCCACAGAGCAGCCAGACCCCATCCCGGCCCACGAGAAAGACAAACGGACGTGTGGCACCAGCTGTGACAAGACAAGACATGACCCAGTCGAGTCAAGGCATAGCACAGGCACTAGGTCAGGGCGTGGCGCTGGCAGGTCAAGGCATGTCACCAACAGGTCAGCATGTGGCACAAGCAAGACAGCCACAGACTGCCCAGCAGGAGCAGCAAGAACTTTATTTCCAGCAACTGTTCATCATGCTACAGCAAGGCCAGATCTCACAGCAGCAGTACCAGCAGGAAATTATGAGAATGCAGCACAGCAACATGCACATGCAGCAGCAGCAACAGCAGCAGCTCCTGTACCAGCAGCAACTGTCCACCATGTTGCAGAATGGGCAGATTTCAGCCCAGCAGTATCAGATGGAGATGGCTATCCTCCAACAGGGCTACAGCAGTGCTGCGGCACCCTTTAGAAGTCGCTCTGTCATGCCCAGCCCAGAGTCCCAGTTAGAGGTGCGGAAGCTGATCAACCAGCTTCAGGACGAGAAGATGACGGAGAAGAACTACAAGAACAAAGCTGCCAAGCTGCTGAAAGACGAAGACATCTCTGAGCGGCAGTATGAGGAACTGATGATCTTCTTGGAGCAGTACAAGGAGGTGGATCAGCAGCTGGAAAGTTTGCAGGAGGAGCTGGAAGCCAAGCTGGATAGCGGGGAGATGACAGAAGGGCAGTACAACCAGCAGATGCAGCAATTTCAGCACACAGCCCAGCAGGCCATGCAGGTCCAACTGCACCAACGCCGCCTGGCCTTTATGTTGGAAGAGGGGGACATTACTGAGGTGCAGTTCCGCCAGCAGATGGCAGGCTTGGAGCAGAGACTAAGGCAGCAGTCGGTGCAGCAGCAACAGCAACAGCTGCAAGCCAGGCTGCAGCAGGGTCAGATCACACAAGAGCAGTACCAGCAGGAAACGATGAACCTGCACCAGCAGATGAACCAGCAAGCAGATCTGCAGCAACCGCAAGAACCTTTCATCCCGCATACACCACAGAGTATCAACCAGACAGTAAATCCGCAAAATGTCAACCAGCAAGACCAACAGCAGCAGCTAGCCACGCAGCAGCACACACAACATCTGGCCATGATGTTACAAAGTGGCTTCATCACTCCACAGCAGTATCAGCAGCAACTCTCAGCTTATATGCAACAGCCTCAGACACTAGTAGGAAACGCACAACTGCAACAGCAAGTTGCAAGTCATAATGAAACAAGCCACAGTGAAGAGGAAGATGAAAGAGAGAAGCAAAGCAGACTAGCAGTAGGTCAGCTAAGACAGCAACAGGAGAGAGAGCAGCCATCGAAGCAGAAGGACAAGAAGTGGAACCGTGAGCAAGAACAGGACAGCCAGCATGATGAGCAGCTGAAAATGCAAGAACGGCCTGTCCAAGGTGACGGGCTTTACAGGGAACAGAAGACCAGACCGAAAAAGAAGAAGAAACCTTTAAAGAAAAGGAATGTGCTGGAAGCACAGGAACTGAGTGAAAGATACTGTGAACAAATTAAGCCGCAGACCCATATGCAGGAACAACATTCTGCAGTGGAACAGCACATTGCTAGCAGGCAAGAAGAAGATGAGGAAGAAGATAGTGAAGGAGATGACAGTCTGAAGATAAATCAGACAGAGCAAAAAGAGAGAATCAGTAAATTGGAAAGACAACAGGTATTGGAAATCCAGGAAGAGCTTGAAAAGAAACAGGCATTGGAGAGGCAGCAAGAATTGGAACAGCATCGGGAATTGGAAAGACAAAAAGCAATAGAAAGCCAGCAAGAACTGGAAAGGCAACAGGAACTGGAAAGGCAACAGGAACTAGAACATCAGAGAGAGCTTGAAAAGCAACAACAGATAGAAAGACAACAGGAGCTTGAAAGACAAGAGCTAGAAAGACAACAAGAGGTAGAAAGGCAGCAGGAATTAGAAAGACAAGGAGACTTGGCAAGGGATCATGAACTGGAAAGGCCACAAAAAATGGAAGATGCCCCAGAAGGAAGCTGGTTGCTTCCCAGTCCCAAGGTGCCCCCTCTAGTGTTTGACGACAGGCGCCGCCTATCCCAGATTGTGGAAGAAGCAGAGCCAGAGGAACTTCTGCAGGAAGAAGCTCCAGCCCCCAAACCTCCCAAACCCCCTAAAGTCAGCAAGAGAAAGAAGAAACACAAACCCCGACGTCAACCCGAGGACAGTGGTGCTTCAGATATGTCTGCCTACGGTATGGAGTCTGGGGATGGCAGCATGCAGCAGCTGTGGGCGGACCCAGGAGCAGGCTTGCTTTATGACCCCACTGCAAATGTGCATGACCCTAGTTTCCAATATGGCCCGAACGTGACCATGAACCCAGATTTTTCTGTTGACCCCACCACCTCCGTGGACCCCAGCATATATTCATCTGCAACAGGCCTGGAAATGGATGTGATGGAGCCTGTTGAAGGTGGTCAAGAGATGGACAGCATGGTAAACGCTGATGTCATGATGCAGCAAGAATCGGACATGCACACAGATGGATCATCACAAGAGGTATTTTGGATGCATACACAGATATGTAATAAGATGATGCAGTGTGGTTGATATTCAGAGATCTTCATGTGGTGGCGTTGCTTTGGTTTTGTTTGAAAAAGGCGAGAGCTTCTGGTTTCTGGTTTTACTGTTGGAATTTGGGTGGGTTTGCATTTTGTGGTTTTCCCGGATTAGCCAGTCAGTTTTGAAGGTTGCTTAATGTTGACACTAGAGTTTTCTTTTTGAATGTTCAAGTTGGGTTTAAAGATGCTTCATGTTTATGTTGAAGTTGGTCTTTTGCTTTGGTGACTTTTAAAAAATGTTTGTACTACTAGACTCACAATTTCTAATTTACTTTGGCATTATTTTGATGCTGCCATTCTTCTTTTATGACGGTTGGAAGTCTGTTTTTTAATAGACATTTATTGGAAGGAATTGCTTGGAATGGTTTGACAAATTCAGTTGGAAACTGCTGAAATTTGTTGATTTGGAAAAACTTTTTTTGTTTGTAAGACTTGTATTATTGATGTAGCAACAACCAAGCATTTGTTCAACCCCTCCCCCCCCCTCCCCCCCCCCCCTTCCCCCCCTGCCCAAAAAAAATTATTTTTTTGAGCCTACATTTAATACAGGATAACATGTATATTGCAAAAAAAGTTAATTTTGTAACATAAGATGAAAACTTTTTTTATAGCCATTAAAAAAAAAACGCCGGATCAGCATTTTCAGCTTTTTTTTTTTTCATTTTAGGTGACTGGCCGATGGCCTGCTTATATATTGGACAGAATGTTAATTTAACGCTTTAATAAGTAAGTCCTTGATGTGATCTTTGTAAAAAAAATTTTAAAAACTCAAACTAAATGTATCATGCCTGACAAATTATTTGTATTTTGAAGTGTGTAAGCATAAAATAGGGCTGTCACTCAGGGATAACTCTATTTGTCATCACAGACGACAACTCTTGGCATGTGTTGATGCTACGTGCAGGAACTAAAAACCACTTTTAAAAGTATTTTAGTAAAAATTTTACGGTCGAATTACAATATTTTTTTTTGCTTTGACATGGAAATAGTGCATTCTATTATCAGTTTTAGCAACAAGTATTCGTATTTAATAACAATTATCACAAGTTTAACTCTTTCCCTGCCAGGCATGTTTCCACGTTTGTGCCAGACATTTCTCTGGCACCGGAAAGAAAGTTCAGTACCTTAGGCATTTAAGCTACTGTTCTTTCAATAATAGTTGTTAAATAGACATATTTCATATCAAATTAAAGGTAAAAGAGTGAAAAATAAGAAAAAAAAACCCACAAAAATGTTAATTTGATTATGTTATTGAAATATATGTGTTTTGAAAGCATGTTGATCTTTTTGAAATGATAAAATAAAAATATTTCTACATACCACAGTGATAAAAAAAATCTGGAGGAATAATTCCAATCACTGAATCAGCTTCACACACCAGAAAGAAAATTTATTTAGGATCAAAATACACTTTACAGTTTGAAATTATATTGATTATTAGCAGAGTTTGACACACTGTCGATTGTGCCCATCACGATGCTTAGTAAAATGCACAAAAAACACTCTAAAAACGAATCAATTTGAAGAAACGACGCGCGTGTCGATCGAGAACGAAAGTAGAAAGAGTTATCTCTCTTTGGTTAAAATAAAACTTGGATTGGACTGCGCAAAAAAACGGAACGAAACGGAAAACTGAAATCGACGATATATCGTCGATTGGCACAAACATGGCGGCTCAGATCGACGATATATCGTTGATTGGCAGGGAAAGAGTTAAGTCGATAAAACCCACCTTTTCACTTGCCACTTCAGCTTCTAGGATGCAGACGTTTCCTTTTGCATATACCCTGAAGCTGCAGGCTTTCCTTAATAATGATTGATTAAAACTATTTATTTCTGATAAGTTTTCGCTTAAAAATAGCCCGTAATGTCATACTGCTGTTCTGTGGGAACACTCAGGGATAACTCTATTCGTCATCACGGACAACTCTTGGCATGTGTTGATGCTAATTGATGCTTCCATTGATCGAATGCTAATTGTGCATGAAGAATGTATGGGACATGCATGTCTGTTTGAATCAAGTGATGGTTTAATACTTGCAAAATTTCAAACATTATAACCATTATTATGTCTCAATGAAAATATAGATCCATTTGAAAACTTTGATCTTGTTCAATTTGAAAGTTTTATTTATTTTATTTCGTTAATTATTATATTTTGGACTTCAGAGACCGCACAGACAGACATATCTACAATTTGGGTTGCTCACTTGTTATATTTTGACAATCCGTATTTTTTAATGCTGCAGGTGATGGAGTTGGGAAGTCTGGGTAGACCAGAGGCTGTGGCCCCACAAGCACCTGCATTTAACTTCAGAACTCCTAACTTTTATCTTGGGTGAGAATCTTGTGCTGTAGGTAGAAGAATGTGAATTACCCTCCAGACACTGCATGCTGTAGCTTTCATCATAAATGTGAATTTTAATATGAGCTGAGTTGGAATCTGATATAGACAGCATTACCTTCAGCCATCTGCAATAGTGGCAAAGTCATGAATTGTATGGCACCATTGGGCATAGTTGTATCCATTTACTTCGGTTATAATAAAAGACCCAGTTGGGGTTCAGGGGTTTTCTGTATAAATAGTATTCCCACTTTGTGGAAATTTAGTGCTTTAAATGACAAATGTTTCTGTCATTCCCATTTGTTCTTTCTTGTTTCTAATTTGTTCTATCAATCTACTATCTTCTTCGCTAGACCAGTCACCAACCTTTTTTCTTGAAAATACTCCTTCAGCTCCTCTCCTCATTTGCGTATGGGGTCTTTTGAGTTAACTTGGGATATTGGATGCTTTCTGCCAAATGGTTACTAGGGCTTTTTATGTTATTATTATTGAGCAATGTAGGCGTTTTATATGTATGTATGTATGTTTTGTTAATATTTTATAATGATGTTTATATTCTATTTTGTTTTTGTAAATGGGGGTTTGATAAATTAGAGTACAGCCTTTGCGTCCCCTGCATAGGATGCCTTTATTGTAAAGTAACCAGCTGGTGGAGGACCTTCAGTGTTACCAGTAGGGTTGTTTCGGCAGATCTTTCATACAGATCAGGGATGAGCCTTCTTTCAAACAAGTTGTGGTCCTGATTCAGCTGGACCCTATAAACAATGACTAACTAACTAATAATAAAAGGTTTAAACTATGTACAAGAGTGCTTTTTTGATGTCAAGATAAGGTTCCTCGTGGGCATAGACTAGACATTTCTCAGACTTGAATCAAGAGTGAGGCTGTCCAAACAGTGGAAGAAGAAGATTCTTCTTCTTCTTTGCTGCAGTCTCGCCTTTTAATTAAAGAATACTAAAATAATTGACGCTGTTCTTTGTGCAGGGGCATGATGCCCCCAATACAACCTCAGCCACAGCCAGAGCAACAGAGCCAACACCAGTTCAACATGATGGGCCCTGGACCCATGGTAGCAGGCACCACAACATTACCCCCTGGGCCAAGCGATTCAAACGGAGCAAAGAAGAAGAAAAAGAAGAAAGTGACCCTGCAGACGGAAGATGTGAGTTTATTTTCTGTTTGACAGTCTTTGGTTCATACAACTATCCACACCACTCAACATTAGGTTGCTGTTAAAAAAAACCAAAGTAATTAATTTCCTTATCACTTAAAACTTTATTCATTTCTGATGCTTATGACCCAAAACTAAAATTTTAATGTTTCAAGTTAGTGCTTAGCCAAGAGATGATTTTGTATGTGTATTTGAATGTATGTACATGTGAAGAAAAAAAAGTTTCTGCTCTTCATCATGGTCATTGTTTTTAGGGTCTACAATCCTACATGCCAACTTATTCTCCTTCTTTGAGTGTTTATCAATTGCATTTCTGTCTCCGTTGTCTCAGACTTTGAGATAGTTCAAATTAGTTGCTAATTTCTGTCTCGCACGCAGATTTTAATACGGCTGTCGTTAATTCTATGTTTATTTTGCGTTCAGGGGGAGGGAGTGAATGGAGTTGCTTCTGCACCAGGAGGTGAGGCTGATGCATAATCCTATCCTATTCTGCAAGTGGAATAGAATAGAATGGAAGTGAAAACTGCGTTATACACGCCCTTCTCATCATCGTCAAACAACTACGGATGTGTTTTTAAAAAAAAAGAGAAGAGGTTTAAAAGGAGAACAACAAGGTTTTAGTGCCTGGAGTGCATTTGTAATCAATAGTCATTGATTGATGGTAACAGTCATCCCTTGTAAGAAAACCAAACAACTCCTCCTCCCATAAAACCAACTTTGTAAATGATGGTTTAGTCCCAGACTTGTTGTTGTCTCAAGCTACCTCACAGTGCTGGTGGGTTGTTTATCACTCGATGTATCCTACGCCTTTAGTAACCGAAGGTCCTGAATGTGTTCTGTAGCAACCAACACATAACAAGCATTCTAAACCACAATGCTAAAAAATGTTTCAGTGGAAGTTTGTTTCTTCTTCTTTTGGATCTAGTTGGCTACTAATGTGGAGTGCTGGATATAATTGCCTGTCTCTCAGTAAATCTTCATTACTCTCTATGCATGAATGAAGTTGGAAGTAATTTGGTAAGATGGAAAAGTTGTACGCAATTTTGTAATGCATGGCAAGGATCGAGCATGATGAGAATCCTCATAATGGGAGGTAATCAATATTGAAAGATGGATTACCAGGTGGCTGATTATCTCCCTTCTGTCTGCTATTTGAAAGCGAAAGCGACTGCTAGATCAATACTTCAAGATTGAAGACAGGACCTTATAATCTTGAATAATAATTATAATTGAAAAGAAAACCTGGATAAATAAACATTCCCTCTTTTATATTTTGCTTGGCAGGGAAGAGTGTGGACTTTTGATTGCCTGATTCGTATAAAATTGGCAGGAGTATTATTACATCGTGGTGACTTGTTCTTACACACACACACACACACACACACACCCAACCGAGGGTACACAGTATTATCATGACTTTCCTGAAACGCCACATACGTTGTGCTGACAATGGGTCATATTTCGTCCCCCTTTTTAAGTACTTTTAAGTGTTCGAGCACTAACCCTAACCCAGTCGTAACCCTAACCTTAACGGATCATTGTTCTGACGTCAAAACAAGTAGGTCTGTCAAAACAAGCTATGTAGATGTACGTTCACTGGTTTGTCCAGATAACACTGTGTCAACATGCCCACACGCACAGGCACTCACACACTCATACACACACACACACTTTAATAGCTCAAAGAGCTGCACAAGGCTCTGATGAAAACAGGAACTAACTCCAATCACCCAAGGCACCAACGTGGTTTTATAGTATACTCTGACTGAAAGAGATGGGACTCTTTTATTTTCCCATAAAGTTTTGGGAAATTTTGTGTGAGATCACGGATTTGTATAGGCAAAGTCAGTGGTTAAAGTAATGACAGTCGAATGTATTTATGATTCGTCTTGTTATTTGTATACATTGTTTTAGGGTGATTAGCGTAAAGCTGTAAAAAAAATTGTCACGATGACCATGGGATTTGCGATCAAAGAAAGCTTATAATTGCACAGTGGATTAGAATATATCTGTAATTGTTAAAAAAAATAATTAATTTTTGATTGGTGGAGGGAAGAGGGAATGGAATTGTGTAACAATTTTGTGTGTGAGGAGGGGGAGGGAGGGGTATTGGGTGGAGTGGGAGGGGGGGAGGGTGATTGAATATTATTTCCTTCCTTAACTTGACTGTCTCCTTTCTCAGTATGTTAGTGTAAATGTTTTGTTTGCGTCTTGTCGTTGATATCACTGACACATTCCCAGCAGGTATTTCCAATCAGTTCTTCAATCTTTCACTTTCTTTTTGCTTGAAAGAGGGTCTTGTTGTTTGTTAATCAGAAAAAAAAAAAAACAGACAAAATCTTTGGATTACATACACTGAGATGGATGGATTTATTTACATGAAAGTACTGCAATTTCGTCGATGTAGAACTTAAAAGATAATTTGTATACTAGATGTATTTAGCTGAAGAGACGAAAAAAAAAAATGTTTGCCGTCTTTTTACTTGTTTTTGTTAATATAGATGTGTGAGTTGTATTATTATATATATATTATATGTTATGGTGGTTTGTTTTTTCTTTCTTCTAATCAGGACTGGGGGTAATTCTGCGGGTCAATTATTATAGCTGAAGCACCTATCTTGTTTCTGAACTGATGTAATTATCTTGTTTCTGAACTGATGTAATTTTCCTGCGCTAAGGTTTGTGTCCCAATAGACACAGTAGGCTAATGTATGAAAATCCGTGTCTACAGAACTGTCCTTTCAGGTTTCCGTGTTGATTGTGAAATAAAAGAAGTTTGCTTTGGAATTGTGAAGACATTATATAGATTTATTTAATCTCCCCCAGTTTTCATTTTCTCTCTCTCTCTCTCTCTCTCTCTCTCTCTCTCTCTCTCTCTCTCTCTCTCTCTCTCTCTCTTTCTCCTTTTAATTAAAAAAAACCAACCTTTTGCTCTCCCTTTCTCTCGTCTCACTTACTCTAACAACGTGACTGTAACCGTCACCATTCTCTCTCTCTCTCTCTCTCTCTCTCTCTCTCTCTCTCTCTCTCTCTCTCTCTCTCTCTCTCTCTCTCTCTCTCTCCTCTTGTTTTTGTCACTGATAAAGAACATTTATTAATTAATTACTAGTCCAAAGAATGGACCACCATTTTAACATGTGGTAAAAAAAAGAGACTACAAATAGATTTTACATAAAATACAATAATATGACAAAAAATGAAAACAAATGTTTTTGGGAAAACTTTGAAAATGAAACAAATTAAGTGTTATAATAAAAATATGATAAATAAAGGAGATTAAATTAAGCAGTGTACAAGGACAAAGAGAGGCTATTATAAAATAAAACTGGTCGTTGACCCTCGCGGTTAAAGAATCCCATCAGATGAGTGGGGGGAGGGTGGAATAGGGGTGAAATTACTTGGAAGTGTGCTTGTGGACCGTCCCTAAGGTGATTCATATACACCACAAAATCTCGCAAGAATCCGTTCTTCAGAAGGAGTGAGATCATTGGAAAGGAAAAGGGGGGATGGACTGACATTATATTAAACTAAGAACTACAAGATAGCAAGTCATTCAAATGTATGTACAAACAATAACAAAATTAACATTGTGGACATATTTTGTTTATTGACTCACGTGCATAGCAATGTGCACCCATCCAATTTTTTTTTCTTTTTTGCGAATCTGTGCGAGATGGGTCCTAAATAGTCCAAAAGTGATAATGAAAATAAATTTTCATCTCTCCGTTTGTTCGCCGTCCAGCGTCTGTCTGTGCAAAAAGTGGCTACGTACTCAGAACCTATTTCGAATATCACAGCCAAACTTGATAAGATGGTTTTTACCCACGAAACTCATAAATGATCAGTGAATACCCACGAAACTCATAAATGATCAGTGAATGAACAAGGTCAAGGTCACAGAGTCATAAAATATTAGTTTAAAAAATGACATTGTTCACAAAATGTGATTTTTTTTTTCTGGGTTATAAATATTGAACTCATGATTCTTTGATGCGTGATAAATATCAATGAGACACACATACTATGGAAATTTGGTCAACCTCAATCCAAGATTAAGGTCACTGGAGCTGTTTAAAGTCCGTTAGTATAATAGGTATACAGTCCAAACTTGTTGCATTTAGAGATTATATATTGATCTTTCATATTTGTTCCGTTTTTGCGTTGATCTTGAAGGTCAAGGTCATTTTTGGTCTTGGCTTTCTTATCCCGTAACTTAAAAGTCGTTGGGGCACAACAGATGATCGTTTACCAAGCGTACTCTATCTTTTTCTGCCCTCAGCAACCCTCATGGCTTCGCTCAGTGTCAAGCCAGTCAATTCTCGAATGTTGCCCTCCCACCTCTTTTTCTGTCTCCCTCTCCTGCCTCATTGCACCGTGCCTCGCAGGATGGTCTTTACAAGGCCTGATGATCTGGTGACATAACCATACCATCGGAGTTTCCGTTTCTTCACCACTGTGAGCATATCATCGTGTTGTCCAATGGCTTGTGTGATGGTCTGTCGGACTTCGTCGTTGGTAATGTGCTGGGTATAAGAAATGCCCAGAAGTCTTCTGTAGCACCTCATCTCAATGCTTTGAATTCTTCTTTGTTTGTCTGTTGTGAGGGTCCATATTTCGCAAGCGTATTGGAAGATGGAGATAATAAGGGAGCGCAGGAGCCTTACCTTGGAGTGCAGACTGATGGTCTCGTCTTTACAAATGGACTTCAACCTCGTCAGGGCAGCAGTTGTTGGTGCGATCCTGGAGAGGACTTCTTGTAGGCACGCATTTTCTGATACAATGGCCCCTAAATATTTGAAGCTATGCACTGTGTTGAGGGACAGAAGTCGAAATAGAAATAAGTATATATCAGTATATATCAATATATCAATATATAAATGTAAGTATGTGTGTTTCTTTGTGTGTGTGTTTGTGTGTGTGGGGACATTTTAGACTGACTGTATCTAATACCAATATTGAAGGGAGGGAGGGAACCGAAGTACCCGGAGAAAATCCTCAGTGTCCTGAAAAATTCTCGTACCTAGGTAGAACCCGCAAACTTCGGCATTGGGAACCCGATCACTAACAACTGTGCTCCCAGGCCACCATTCTAAGACACCAAACGAGATGACGTAAAGTTGTCTACGTCATGAAAAGGCGAAATGAAGTCAAAATCACAGGATTTAAAAAAAAAGATCTCTACTATTTCAACAATCTCTAGTCTTATCATTTGAATGAAGAAGACGTTATTGAAACAGTCAGATAGCTACTATCTTTAGCGGCAGCGCCTGATGGAATAGGTACTGAAGAGTATTTATTATGAGGACGTCCTGCGGTGTTTTATTTTGAAAGAGTGACATTAATAATCCAAAGTTTAACACTTCTCCTTCGCGAGTTTTCGCAGGCTTCATATTGTGATGTCATTTTACACTTTAATCTCGGGCTGCGTTTTTCGGGCTACTGGCTGACAATCACAGAAATGAATTATTTATTGCACCCCAACACCTCTTTCTCTCTCTCCTCCTCTCTCACTACCTCTTTTACCTCCGCTCTTTCCCTCACCCCCCTCCTCCCACTCTCTCTCCACCCTCGCCATTCCTCTCTTCCTCCATCCCTCCCCCCTCCACATACGTCTCTCTCTCTCTCTCTCTCTCTCTCTCTCTCTCTCTCTCTCTCTCTCTCTCTCTCTCTCTCTCTCTCTTTCCTAGCAACAGCACTAGCAGCAGCATGTCCTTCTCCTCTGTCCCCATCTTTCTTCTTCAGTTTTCTCCTCCTCGTCCTTCTCCTTCTAATCCTCCTCATCATCGCCTTGATCTTGTTCTTCTTCTTGTTACTTTTCTTCTCACCTCCTCCTCCTCTTACATCTCCCATCATCATCATCATCATCATCATCATCATCATCATCATCATCATCATCATCATCATCATCATCATCATCATCATCATCATCATCACCTTTTTTTTTTCTTTCTTTCTTTCTGTTCCTCCTTCTCCTCCTCCTCCTCCTCCTCCTCCTCACCATTTCCATCATTATCCTTTAAAAAGCTTCAAAATTCTGCAAACGACAGGATGCCGTGCAAAAACGTTATACGACGTTTTCTCCTGATAACGAACATGGCGCTATGTCATAACGCATTAGACTATAGCTTTCTTGTTCGTAATATTTTGTCTCCGAGCGTGGAGTGGGGGATGGATTACCCATATTGCACTGTCGGACTGTCAGAGAACATTCCAGGACTGTCCAATATTGGTGCTGCGTTTGGGTAGCACTGCAACCAAATCGCAACACCCTGCGTCACAATGGATGGAGGAGATGCGGTTTAACACTTGCATGGCTGAGACTGGTGGAGGAGTACGTTCGCCCGTATTCTTGGCGCGTCTCAGCTACGCAGTGTGATACTGTTGATGTCGGTGAATTAAATAATGGACCACATTGGTTCTTCTGAGTCGATCCTGATGTGGTTTCCATCATACATTTTTTTCGTTTTTGCTCTTTACTCTCCCTATGCGCCAAGAAGAAAGACTCGCCATGGCCTATGGATACCTGCGCCTTTGTTTGAATGATTGATTGTTGCTTTAGGTCCAGCGGACTCTTCCGAGCCAAATCAGGACCGGACAACCCCCGATCCGCATAACATAGATCTGCTGAAACAACCCTAGTGGGAAAATTGAATGCCCTCCACCGGCCAGTCACTTTACAATAAAGACATCCCACGCAGGGGACGGCTGAGGCTTTACCCCAACTACTCGAACCCCCGGTTACAAAAAACAAAATAGAATACAAACATCATTATAAATTATCAACAAAACATATTCATATAAAATGCCTACATTGCTAAATAATAACATCATAGGAAGCCCTAGTGACCACCCGGCAGAAAGCGTCCAACACTCCCAAGCTGATCCAACAGACCTCATACACAAACAAGGAGTCTTGTCCAGGAAGAGTTTTCAAGAAAAAAGGTAGGTCATTGATCTAGCGAAGAAGAAGATAGTATAGCAGAGTGATAGGACAGAGCAGGAATGGGAAAGAGTAAATGAGGAAGACAGCGACAGTGGGAATTTAAAGCACTAAATTTCCAGAAAGTGGGGATACTATTTATACTGAAACCCCCACACCTCAACGGGTGTACCTGCGCCATAGAAGTGAACATCATCATCATCATGCTTAAAACAAGTTAGTCTTGGGCGCCGATCTGCGCCTTCGGCAGCAATGAGGTTATATTGCGAGTCCACACTGAACACACGAAAGCAATCCAGATATAGATCTACATCATGAAGAAGACGCTTTCCAAATTGCACTTACTAGACCTTTAATCCAGCCGAGTTTGGGATGTTCGTAGTTTTATGAAAAGATAATGCTGACTTACATTTTTAAGAGTCCTTACACGCAGGATACTCTCCAAGTACCAATTAGCTTGAAATTGCGTGGTCTTTTTGGGCTGGCTTTGAAGTTCGATTTTTTGGACGATGTAATTTTCTACAATGTCCTGCTTTGCGACCTTTTAACTGATCAGACAGTAAATAATGTCAATGAACCCCATAAAATAGGCCGTTGGCTTTGGAAAAGTTTGAAAACCTCAATCCTTTTATAACATGTACTTGTTAGTTTAGTTGACTTGCATTTAGATTAGTTTTGTAAGCTAAATGTTCGCTTTACATTGAACATAATGCACGACAATTTTTAAAGAGTCTCTCTCTCTCTCTCTCTCTCTCTCTCTCTCTCTCTCTCTCTCTCTCTAATTGCTCTATTAGTTAGCTTAAATCCAGACGAGTATCAACAGTTCGCATTTCATTGAAAGAAAGGAGTCGTTTTTAAGGGTCCTTACACCTCGGATGCCGCCGGTTTCATTTAATTCATTAGCTTAAACGTTGATTATTTTTATCACATGCATAGCAAAGTGAGTCTATGTACTGACTCCCTCCCCCCAAAAAAACAACCAACCAACAAAAACAACAAAAACAAAACCTTTATTTTGGCAAATCTGTGCGAGGCGAGTCCTAAATTGTCCAAAAATTACTTTAAAAGAAAATGTCCGTCTGTCTGTCTATCCGTCGTCTGCCCTCTGGATGCCCAAAAGTAGCAAATGGATTAATATATCAGAATCTATTTCAACCATCACAAGCAAAGTTGGTAAGATGGGTGTTTATTTGTGAGACATCATACAAATGATCAGTGAATGAGCGACTTCTCTTCAAAGTCAAGGTTACAGGGTCAACAGATGTTAAGTTTTAAAAAATAATTCATAAATTTTTCTCCCTAAGTTATTAATATTGAACTTATGATTTTGTGATGCATGATAAATATCAATGAGACACACATCCTAGGCACGTTTGGTCAACCTCATTCTAAGGTTAAGGTTACTAGAGCTGTCCAAATCCGTTGGTATAGGTACTTTGAAGTGACCTTGACCCTAAACTATGAGAGATATAAAGTCCAAATTTGTTGTATTTAGAGATGATAGATTGATCTTTCATATTTGTTCCCTTTTTGCGTTGATCCTGAAGGTCAAGGTCATTTTAGGCCTTGCAAAAACATACAGAAACCTAAGTCATCGTACAGTGGAATGGCTCTATTAAACCCATAGTATGCAACAACAAGGGGTTATTTGATCTTACATGCACATGAGAGGTAATGTGAAGGTCAAGGTCATCCTAAGGTCAAGGTCACTTAAGGTCAATGTCATCCTAAAGTCCCCATTTTAAAATTATTCAACTTTTGCTGTAGTTTATTTGATCATAAATAAGTGTGTTTAGGGCCGGAGGTCAAGATCATTTCATGGTCAAAAGCACAGAAAGATCAAAGTCGATATTACCTTGCATTTTAATGCCACCGTTTCATTAGTTTTCTTAAAGGCACTCATTCTCATGTTAAATATTGAAAGTTCGATAAGGAACCTGTGAGTCATACGGGCTTTGCCCTTCTAGTTTAATTAATTCACTTAAACTGCGATCTTTTTTTTTTGTTTATGTTTGATTGACGTTTGCACTTAAAACTATGGAAATGTCCATTAAAATCCATGAACGGTTAATGGTGACTACTAAACTTTAAATACAGCCCAAACAATAATTTCTTTTAGTCTTAGCTGTTGAGAATTTGTTTTTGCAAAAACACTGTTGGTGTCTGTTTGTTTTTGTAAATTTTAATACGAGCGTACTAGTTTATAGGCCTACTCGGTTTTGCATTTAGCTGGGTTTGTGAAGTTCACTTTTCACTGAAAGAAAAATTATAAGTTTTCAGAAGTCATTTCAATCGGAAAATCTGATTTTAACAAGGTCACTTATAGAATAAAGACAGAGTATATGAACATGTTTTAAAGAGTCCTTATAAGCTGTGTGCATTTACTCCACATGTTTGAATTACAGATATGTGGTTTGCTGTGTATGTGGTAGGTAAAGGTAAAGGTGGTTCCATAGCCTTGTGGCCGTAGGGGAGCGTGATGTTGGAGATCACACTTATCCCGGGCCAGCGTAATGAGGGTGATGCCCATCTCTCTCCCTCGCTGCTTTACCTTCCCCACCCTTAAGAGAGTAGGTACTCAGTCACAGTTGAGTCAACTGGGGGCGTTGTTATTTGTCGCTTCACGTTTTGCGGTCACCCATCCAAGTGCTAACCGCACTGGACGGTGCTTAACTTGCGACACAGTAGCGAGTGCTCCAACCACTGCGCTATCCGACACCCCGCTCTGTATGTGGAGAGTGCGTGAAACATCATTACATGTGAGCGTGTATATTGGTACAGATCGCTGCGCTTTGAGCTTCATTATTGATAAGGGGGAAAAGCGCGTACATAGCATCCATTATTTATTTATTTATTTATTTATTTATTTATTTATTTATTTATTTATTATTATTATTATTATTATTATTATTATTATTATTATTATTATTATTATTATTATTATTATTATTATTATTATTATTATTGACTCACATGCATAGCAGTGTGAGTCTATGTACTCACCCTCCCAAAAATTTCCCCAGATTAGGGAGAATCTGTGCGAGATGAGTCCTAATGTAGTCCTAGATAGTCCAAAAAAGACATGGAAAAAAAAATCCTTCCGTCAGTCTGTCGGTCCACGGTCCGCCGCCTGTCTGTGCTAAAAGCCTTAAAGTGACCAAGTACTCAGAACCTATTTCAACAATCACAAACAAACTTAGTAAGATTGTGTTTACCCATGAAACCTCATAAAAGATAAGTGAATGAATGACTTCAAGGTCAAGATTGCAGGGTCATCAAATGTTTAGTCAAAAAGTCAAATTTTTCACAAAATGTCAATTTTTTTCCCCCTAGGTTATTAGTATTGAACTTATGATTCCTTGATGTTTGATAGATATCAATGAGACACACATACTTTACAAATTTGGTCAACCTCACTCTAAGGTCAAGGTCAATGGACTTGTCCAAGGTCGTTTTGTATATATGTACTTTGAAGTGGCCTTGACCCCAAACTATGACAGATATAAAGTCCAAAATTGTTATATTTAGAGATGATAGATTGATCTTTCATACTTGTTCCGTTTTTGCGTTGATCTTGAAGGTCAAGGTCATTTTAAGACTTGAAAAAACCATACACAAAATAGGTTATCGTACAGTGGAATGGCTGTTTATTTAGATCATAGTATGCTACAATATTGGGTTATTACATTACATTATTGTTAATTGGTGTGATGACAATTTTTTAGAGTTAAATGTAGTAAAAACAAAAGAAATGTATATTGATTTTAGAAGGAAGAAAGATGAGGATGTGAGTAGTACGATTCATGGCAAGCCTGTTCAAAAAGTGGATGAATTTAAATATTTAGGAACTGTTCTTGATAGTCAATTAAAATGGGACGCCAACACTGCGAACATCATAAAAAAAGGCCAACAAAGAATGTATCTTCTTCGTAAACTTAAAAGTTTCTCTGTTAGCTCTATTATTCTTAGCCGTTTTTATCAGTCTTTCATAGAAAGCTTGTTGTGTTTTTCATTTGTCTGCTGGTTTAACAGACTTTCTGTACATGATAAGAACAGTCTGCACTCAATAGTAAATATATGTTCAAAAATAATTGGTGACAGGCAAAGAGACCTGAGTACTTTTTGTGATCAACAAACACTTAGGAGGGCTGTTTCGATTATTTCTATGCCACATCATGCGCTAGCTGAGGAATTTGTTTTGATGCAATCTGGGAGGAGGTTTAAAATGCCACAGTGCAAGACCAATCGGTATTTAAAATCGTTTGTGCCTCATGCAATACAGTTGATGAACAAGAGTAAGAACATTTAATGCATAAAACTAAAAGTAAAAACAATTAGCCTGATAATAACTAATCTTGGCTGCTTTTTCCTTTAATGAATCTTCTACCTTGTTATTTTGATGCCTGTGTCTGTGGTGAGTGCTGCTGTTGATGTATGCCTGTGTTGGGTAAATGTCTATGAACTGGATGTATGTGTGTGCATGGGCAGTGTGTATGTGCGGATGGTGTCGGGGGGCTGCCGCAGTGTTTTGTGCAAGTTGTTTTGTGCAAGTTGTTGTTATTGTTTGTAGACATCCTCATGTATATCAGATATTGTTGTGATTTTTTTTAGAGAGCACTCATACCCCCATTGTAATTGCCAAATCTGAATAAATAAAGTTGTTTGAATTGAATTGAATTGAATTAGTCTTACATTAGGGCTTACATTATCATTGCTTTAGGTCCAGCGGACTCTTCCGAGCCAAATCAGGACCAGACAACTCCCGATCCGCATAAAAGATCTGCTGAAACAACCCTAGTGGGAAAACTGAAAGCTCTCCACGAGCCAGTCACTTTACAATAAAGACATCACACGCAGGGGACGCTGAGGCTGTACTCTAATTTATCGAACCCCCGTTTACAAAAACAAAATAGAATACAAACATCATTATAAATTATCAACAAAACACATACATATAAAATGCCTACATTGCTAAATAATAACATCATAGGAAGCCCTAGTGACCACCTGGCAGAAAGCGTCCAATATTCCCAAGCTGATCCAACAGACCTCATACACAAATAAGGAGTCTTGTCCAGGAAGAGTGTTTATACTGAAACCCCCGGCACCCCAACGGGGGTTATTGGGTTACTAGATCAGATGTGCACAAGAGGTCACAGGAATGTCAAGGTCATCCAATAATGAGGTAACTGAAGATCAAAGTAATTCCAAGGTCACTGGATTTTTTTTAAAAGATAATGCAACTTGTGCTGTAGGTTTTTTGATAGTACGTGGGTATTATTTGGAGCCGGAGGTCAGCGTCATCTCAAGATCAAGAGCACAGAAAGACCAAAATCGGTATTAAGCTTACTTTGCATTTTAATGCCACCGTTTCATTTGGTTTATTCTGAGCACTCATTTTCATGTTAAATATTGAGAGTTCTAGTTTTAAGACTAAACATTGTGTATACATGTACAACCCTTGACATAGACTAGCTCTGGAGAAGATTTTAAAGAAAGAACCTTTTGTACACGTATAGGGACTTCATACGTTTACTTGGCGCTTGCATTCAGATGAGTTTGTACAGTTTGATTTGCATGTTGTGTGTGTGTGTTTGGGTGTGTGCGCGCGTGTGTGTGGGTGTGTGTGTGTGTGTGTGGGTGTGTGTGTAAAAGATCAAGTTTTCATGAGATTTAAATCTCGATACTTGTTTCACCCATTTCGTATTGTGTTAGAGTTATTCGGAACCCTACATGATAATACGAGGGAAACAAACAAACAAACAAAAACAAACAAAAACAACAACGACGACGACAACCACAACCACAATAACAAAACAAAACCTATAAAATGTCTAACTCACGCTAAGTGACGACTAATTTGCCTATAGTCATTTATTTGTTGTGTCTGATATGTTGCGAAATTTGAATATAAACGTCATGTCCGAGCGTTGTAAATGAGCGTCACGTGACTTAGCTTCCTTGCAAAACGTCATAGCGAGCGCTACAGGCACACACGAATAAACACAGTTGTTCCAGCCTAACACTGCATAAATTACGAGGGCTCGCGAGATCATAATAAGCCAGTACAGACAGTGTATATTGCCTACAATGGCGCCATAGGAGACTCCCCCCAATGGCGTCACACGGCGCTTCGCGTGTTTGGGTCTAATAATCGACGACGGTCTGCAAAACTCGTTGTTTATAGACACTTATTGGCGAGTTTTCACTGCAATACTTTGGATTGATAAACTCTTCTATGATCATCATCTAGTGTAAACGTTAAAAGTTTTAAAAAAAGCCTCACACTCATCTTAAATGACTTTACCTCGAGAATCATTACAATCTGACTACTCATGCCACTAATTTATTTAACGTCTGCGGTTTTTTGTATGTCGCGTGAACTTACCCGAACTTGTTTCGGCATCCAGGAGGATGTCTATAGTGTTTGTTTTTTCATAGAAGTAAAGAGCTCAAGTTTCAACACATTCATGAATGCTGGATAGACTACTCATTTTACTAATCATCAACTCAACTGCGAACTTGTACGTTTCGTATGACCAGCTAGCTTACGTTGTTGTCCTACGAGTGTCCGTCTATAGGTGGAGAACAGTTCAAAAGCATCGACGTACATATAAGGAATACTGGATACTCATTTCACTAATTGAGTTACACCAGTAGACCTAATCTCTTAAAGTTTGCCCTGAAGTTTGAACTTGGAACCATTTATTTACATTTTCTTCCAGGACGTGAATTGATTAGTACTTTTTAACCACGTTGTCAATGGAGGTGAATAGGGATAATCTCGCTATTTTATTCATGAGACATCACTCTTAACAGTTTTACGGAGCTTTCTTTAGAGCTTATTTTAAGTTCTAATACGAAAATGGCTTATTTCTATTTCTCTTACATGTATATAACTGTTTCCTTGTTTCCTTCAAGAGCTGCTTAAAAACGCACTTGTTCCGCAAGGCGTTTTCTCTGTAAATAGTAAGAACATTAATAATACTTTCTGAATGATGCTGGACATGATGTAGTGCGAGTGTTGTGATGATGCGTACGAATGATGGGTGTAAGCGCATTGAGTTGTTATTCTAATGAAAAATGCGCTGTATAAATGCAATTTATTATTATTATTATTATTATTATTATTATTATTATTATTATTATTATTATTATTATTATTATTATTATTATTATTATTATTATTATTATTATTATTAACTGCTTAGTTTGTTTGTTTTCTACTAACAGGGTTGTTCGTTTTCGTTTATAATCTAAAATAATCAGCATTTCCTTGTTAGATAAAATAATAAAATTTTCTAATAGTAATTCTAATAGAGAGTTAACGTTTGACGATTATTTTAGGAACTTACAGGGGCGGTTGGTTGTTTGAATATTAGAATGTGGCTACTGAAGATGTTTTTTTGTTGTTGTTTTTCTTCTGTTTACTTTCTGTCAACAGCTTTGTAAATATCATTGATTTAGAAACGTCCAACATACAACGGTTCTACACATGCCACGCCTCTTGATAACAGCTGAAGACGGAACGAAATAGTAAAAACTTCCCGCATCAGTGTGATAAAAGGACCAGTTTTACACAGCACTGTGACTTCGCCTTAAATAAGTTAGCTTGTAATCTTTGTAAATTAGCGTCGCTGTACAGAAGACGACACAAGTCAACTGTGGGCTAAGCATATGTAAGCTGACGCTGGCTCAAGTAGGCAGTGACCTCATTCAGCTTACGTATAGTCGGTAACACTTCCCCCCCCCCCCCCTACCCCTGTGGTTTAGACTTCCCAGGCTTCCGGCTGACCACAAGGATAGATAGTCATTCTTTGTTCGACTGCATAGAGGAAGGAGCTAAGCTCTGAAAGACCTATCTACCTGAAGACTAACAGCAGGAACTGGTGAAATTCTAGATAGTCATGCTTGGTTCGAACTGCATCGAGGAAGGAGCTTAGCTCTAAGAGATCTCTCTACTTGAAGACTAAAAGCAGGAACTGGTGAAATTCTATTCAACCTAGTTAGCCACAGCCTGACATTGTCAAAAAGGTAAATGATCTATCTTTTGTTTCATCGTGATGTATTAATATAATTGCTGTATTATGTTTCTGAAATTTGCCATGTTTAGAATTGTAAATGTTAGTCAAACTTTGCGTGACCAGGTGGCGGTCACACGACCGGTTTTGACGCCATGAAGTACCCCCTACGGACCCACTGTTGTTTAGCCTATATGTATTCTTGCAGACCAGTGGCTGTACCGGAGAATGTGTATAGTATTAATTATTTCTCTATGTGTGTAGTTAGCCATAATATATTTATATATGTATAGGAATTAGAGTGGAGATTCCAGTGGACCACGGACTTAGCAGAATGTTCGTCGCTTATCTATCTATCTATCTATCTATCTATCTATCTATCTATCTATCTATCTATCTATCTATCTATCTATCTATCTATCTATCTATCTATCTATCTATCTATCTATCTATCTATCTATCTATCTATCTATCTATCTATCTACCTACCTACCTACCTACCTCCCTCCCTCCCTCCCTCCCTCCCTCCCTCCCTCCCTCCCTCCCTCCCTACCTACCTACCTACCTACCTACCTACCTACCTACCTATATCTATCTATCTATCTATCTATCTATCTATCTATCTATCTATCTATCTATCTATCTATCTATCTATCTATCTATCTATCTATCTATCTATCTATCTATCTATCTATCTATCTATCTATCTATCTATCTATCTATCTATCTATATATATATATATATATATATATATATATATATATATATATATATATATATATATATATATATATATATATATATATATATATATATATATATATATATATGGAGCTATCACTGAGGTCTATTACTGCCTTCAGTGAGACGCTCTGCACACCATTAGTGAACCGGTGTTGCAGAAATTCGTCTAATATTTTGCAGACGAGCAGGCATCATTGGCCCGAGCAGAAGCAAGACAATATTAAAAGTCTTCACTGACATTCGGCCTACATTGGAGACTCACGCACTGAGCTACGAGAGTCCACCTGTCTGTCAAGAGAAGATTCCACCACAACACCGCTCATCGAAACGAGAGCTAAGTTATATCGAAAACGTGCACAAAAACTGTTAGTCATAGACATCAATAGTCCACATCTTCCAGAACTCTGACCCTTTGGGCAGAACGCACCAGTAGCCCGATGATGAGACAGTAGCTGCATAGAACTATCAAGGAGCGAACTATTCGAAGTGATATTTGGACTTTTAAATTAGTATAGTGATTAGCAGATCTTGTATAGAGTAGAGGAAATAAATGTGTGATATTTACTGTTAACAAGTTGCTGGACTACCTATGTTTCATAGCCATGGGAGAGCTAGTGTGACAGTGAATCTTTTACCATTTTCTTTCTATCTCTGTAACCCCAGCCTAAGTAGGGCCGGGTAGCTCAATTGGTAGAGCATCTTACTAGTAACCGAAAGGTACCTGGTTCGAATCCCGGATTGGCCAATGTGTGACCATATTATTTTCCCCTTACCTTCAACTGGTTCGCTGGTGCCAGAATAATGTGACCAGTAGTCGCCTATACGCTTCGGTGTTGTGTGACTATAATCTACAGTTACTTATACCCCAGCCTAAACACAGACCGAGCTAAACTTATAAATGTATTAAGATTAGCCACCGGGAGATTAACTAGCGATCCCCATCGACGAAAGACGAGTGGGTAATAGCATTCCGTTGTGCAGAGCCCAGAAACAATAGACCCACCGTCACAATCAGCATCCCTCATTTCTCCCCCAACGTCCCGACAGACTGCGGGATTACAGTTATGTAATGAACGATTGTATATTTTAATGAATTACCGAATCTTTCTATCACGTTTCTCTACATGCCTAATCAGTTGAATCCTATCCCTGTTGCGATTGCTCCCATCCATCCCCACCATTCCCATTTATAAAAAACAACTGTATTTATAAAGTGGAATGTAGACCTACATAATTATTGTCAATATAATTTTAGGTGGAGCAATAGCGTAGCGGGCGGGGCGCACAGAAATGTTTCACTAAGCATCGTCGAGCTCGGTTTCCATCTTGGATGGAAGCGGTTAGTAGGCTACTTGGATACAACCACTGAACAAACCACACACAAAAAAATGAAACAGCGCTCAACACCCCGCTCCCCTCCCCCCACTCCCCGCTGTGAATAGATTGTGTGTGGAAACACCACAACCTCCAGTGTTTTGCACACACTTTTGGCCTCCCTGTAAATTTGTAGATGGCTCTGTTTAGAACCGGGAAAGATAAGGCAGCGAGGTAGAGGATATAAGTAGGCCTACCACATTTAAGAAGTTGGCCCTGAGACAAGGGCGTCTCATAACGCCCCTCTTTTCAAATAACGAGCACTCACCACCACCGCTACTATAGTCAACACTCCAGTGCTAAATAACGATATGTGCTCATAAATCATCACTAGACTTTCGGCATCTAGGCTAAACCCGAACGGTCTGGTTCTCGAGTCCTGTTTTTTTTTTTTTTTTTTTTTTTTCCCCCCACCATAAACATTTCCCCTTTTCCCCATTCAATGGCCATGTTAGTTATTTCCCGCGGGATAAAGCCATTTCTGCGGCTCTTATATAATTTTCTTGGGACCGGGCAGACAATGGATGACAACTCTGTCCGGAAATGGGATGATTTATTTCCCTTGTGTTGCGCTCTTCTGTGTTTTCGGTACTTTTGTCTTTTTTTTTGGCGCTGTGACCGGTTGTATGATGTTGGTTTTCTGTGCATTATGTTTTTCTGTCTCTATCTCCATCTCGTCTGTCTGTGTGTCCGTCTGTATAATCTACGTGTTGGCTTTGCTTTTAACCCTTAAGGGACTGTGCCACAGACTGTATATTCATTATTTTGACTCATGTCCATCGCACCAGAGCGCAGAGTGCACCCAAGAACCTTAAACCTACTCTTAAACACTCGCATTCACACTAAATATAATATTGCATAAAAGTGATCTCCACACACAAAAACAAGTCAAACCAATAATATACCAGAAGAAAGTTTCATTATTTTGTAAATAAAACTAGGCCTACAAGGACCGGAGGTTGCGAGGGGTAAAGCAATAGGTGCCAGAGCGTTAATTGACACATAATATAGCTGTAGTAGAGCGCACAGTAAAATGTTATTATTAAAAGTTACTATGAGGTCCAGATCAAAATGGCCCAAAAAATGTAGGCTATCAAATGTCCAATTCCCGCAAAGAGACGATCATATGTTGCGTATATATTCATATCTTCTTAGGTGTTATAGGCTATTAAATTTTGTGTGTCTAATATTTGCGAAAATGTAATCAGAACTTTGTGTCCGACCATTCAAAATGTCGTCTGATATAGGTCCTGGGTGACTATATCATTACACAGGCGCTGAAAAGGTGGAGTTATAAGTGCGTGGCCCCAACGCAAGTACAGTACTAGCGCTTTCACGTGGCTGTTTCTATGCGACTTGGTTCTCGGTCTGTTGTAGCGTTTTGGCGCGTAATGACTGCAAAGTATGAAACTCGCGAGGTGACGTTATAAATAGACTGAATGTCTGTTTACGCTGCGTTCACGCTTGTTTGAGAGCTTACACCTCAATAATGGGGTTTCATGAGCTCTTCTACGATAAAAGTGTGAAGAATATGACCTCAAGACTCACTTTGACGTAGACGCGAGAGCTTTTGGCGCATATTGAGGTACCAACCAGTACGGATTGACCGTATTTAATTCCTATCCTATCATATCCTATCCCATAACTCGGAGGTCGTAGGGGCACCACAGATGATCGTTTTACCAGCGTACTCCATCTTTCCCTGTCCTCAGCAACCCTGATTGTTTCCGGCGAAGTGAATTAAATACGGAAATACTGTAGCTTTTATAAAAAATACGGAGGAGAAGTTGCCAATCGTTTATCTTTGCCAGCGGTGCTTCTGTGCCGGATTCTGGTCTCATAATAGTACTCCTGCACTCACTGGACGTCGCTGTGTTCAACAAGCTGATTTTCATGTTAATTTTAGAGTAAAACAAGTGTGGTGTTCAACAAGCTGATTTTTATCGTGATTTTAGAGGACTGAAAATAGCCTGCTGTTTGAGAGGGAAGCCTGTCGTTACTTTATAGTGTCATAGGCTGGGTTTTGCGATAAAAACAAATACTGACAAGTGTTAAAAAATACTGACAAACGGGTCCGGAAATACTGACAAGAACATTAGGGGGTTGGCACTTCAAGAATACAGGTTGTAGACCGCGGAGTAAAACTGATGATTAGATTCAGACAAACACGTAACGCATATATTGCACCAATCATCGTCACGTCCGAGGTAACGACAGTAATTGTTTAATGACAACAGCCATACGTGTACAATTAATCACCCTCGAAGGTGAATTGAGGCAATTTCTCACCCACTGCACGGCTCCTGCAGAGTAGCCCCTGCACACCGCATTACACATCACACGGGGTAAAAGAGTCCATTATAATTATGCCCTTGCCTAATGAACCACATGGGACTACATTAAATTTAATTAAATTAATTAAATTAAATTAAACTAAATGTGGATGGGGCAGGATGAGATGAAATTAGATTTGTGGGGGGATTAGTTTAATGTAAGGTTGTTGTTGTTGTTTGTAGATTATAGTCACACGACACTTTCGCATATAGGTGACTACTGGACCGATTTATACTGACACCAGCGGGCCAGTTGTTGGTAAAGGGGAAAATAATATGATCACACGTTGACCAATCCGGGATTCGAACCAGCGACCTTTCGGTTACTAGCAAGACGCTCTTACCAACTGATGTAAGGTAGCATTGTTCTGCCTCTAAATAGACTGACTGCATACAGGAAGAAGCAGTTAGGCCTATTACCCTTTACAGCATTCAGGGCGAAATAGTTGTCTCCTTTCTAGGAATGGATGACGCGATGTCCGCTGGACCTAAAGCAATAATCATGTAATGTACTGTAATGTAATGCTCGCGCTGCAGCATGCAGAACTGTCGCTAAGTAAGGCAACTGAATTGGTCAGTTCTCACTAAACAGGCGACCTTGACCCTAGCTGAGTATCACAGATCTATCAAAGCATAGGCTGTGTAGGTAGGTGTGTGTCATCAGCAGGTTCGGACACTCAGTGTGGGGTCAGCGTCGCTTTCGGGCTGACTGCCTAAATAACCTTAGTAACAGCCCGGTAGCGGCAAAAGGTATATTTAACCAGCACGTATGACAAGTTTGGTCCTTAAGTTCTAAGTTCGTCCCCTAAAATATCGATTTTCTCTTTTCTCTCTCTCTCTCTCTCTCTCTCTCTCTCTCTCTCTCTCTCTCTCTCTCTCTCTCTCTCTCTCTCTCTCTCTCTCTCTCTCTCTCTCTCTCTCAATTGGAGAGTCTTGAAATAAAACGGATGACAGCACAATGTCTTTTGACTTGCTTCATTTAATATCAGTGCGCCATGGTGAGTCCGTTAAATTGCTAATGCGTTGTTGACTTATTCATTTGACTCATCGCAGCTGTGAAAATCCTTCATCCATGTTTTTATTTTTTTTATTTTTAGGTAGCAGCAATATCTTTTATATATAACATCATGATCACCATCATCATCATCATCATCATCATCATCATCATCATCATCATCATCATCATCATCATCATCATCATCATCATAGAAATCAACTAAATCATCTAAATCGTCATCTAAATCATCTCTCTTAGAAACCCCTTGGGGTCATGAGCAATCTTGCCACTGTAGATTGTTCTAACCTATAAAGGGAAAAGTGAAAGCCCCAGTTGAAAACCTGTCTTTCCTTTATAGGCAAGACCGATTCACTGCGGCAACAGTTCCCCCCGTTGGAGTGCCAGGGGTTTCAGTATAAATAGTATCTCCACTTTCTGGAAATTTAGTGCTTTAAATTCCCACTGTCGCTGTCTTCCTCATTGCATTTGCTCTTCTTCGCTAGATCAATGACCTACCTTTTTTCTTGAAAACTCTTCCTGGAAAAGACTCCTTGTTTGTGTACGAGGTCTGTTGGATCAGCTTGGGAGTGTGGGACGCTTTCTGCTGGGTGGTCACTAGGACTTCCTATGATGTTATTATTTGGCAATGTAGGCATTTTATATGTATGTGTTTTGTTGATAATTTATAATGATGTTTGTATTCTATTTTGTTTTTGTAACCGGGGGTTCGAGTAGTTGGGGTAAAGCCTCAGCCGTCCCCTGCGTGGGATGTCTTTATTGTAAAGTGACTGGCCGGTGGAGGGCATTCAATTTTCCCACTAGGGTTGTTTCAGCAGATCTTTTATGCGGATCGGGGGTTGTCCGGTCCTGATTTGGCTCGGAAGAGTCCGCTGGACCTAAAGCAACAATCAATCAATCAATCAATCTCTCTTAGAATCTCATTTCCTCTCTCTCTCCCTCCCTCCTCTCTCTCTCCCTCTCTTTCTTTAACCTTTATAAAATGCTATCTGTCCCTCATTCAATCCCACCGTCTCTCTTTCCCCCAAGCAGGTGATTATGACGTCGAGCACTCTGTCTATATTACGGTATAGGACATCAACATCAACACCAAACAAGAGAGAGAGAGAGAGAGAGAGAGAGAGAGAGAGAGAGAGAGAGAGAGAGAGAGAGAGAGAGAGAGAGAGAGAGAGAAAGAAAGAAAGAAAGAGAGAGAGAGAGCAAGAATGAGAGAGAGAGAGAGAGAAAGAGAGAAAGAGCAAGAATGAGAGAGAGAGAGAGAGAGAGAGAGAGAGAGAGAGAGAGAGAGAGAGAGAGAGAGAGAGAGAGAGAGAGAGAGAGAGAGAAGCTTGAACTAAACAAAATGTTTTTAGCAGATGTAGCATGTCGGGGGGAAAAGTGGGGTCTTCAGATGCCTCCTGTGACTGTCAACATCATTCAGTATACTCACAGTTAGAACGCCGTGAAACCCAGCAACTTTTTCTTGTAACTGTCAGCACCAGCACCTGATGTGTTTTATCTTGTCGTTAGAGGAACCATATCTATATTCCTCCAGGCCTATGTTTCCTCCAGGTCTATGTCCCACCAGGTCTATTTCCCCTCTAGGTCTATATTTCCTCAGATTTGTATTCCTTCAGGTGTGTATTCCCATAGCCGTGTGTCCCCTCAGATGTGTGTTTCTATAAGTGTATGTTCTCTCAAGTCTTCCGTATAATAGTTCCCCCAGGTTTATGTTCCCCACCCCCTCCTCCAAGTCTAAAGCCTCTCAGATCTATCTTCCCTTCGGGCCCATGTTCCACCACCTATGTTTTTAATTGGTGTGTAATAATGTAACATACGCCTACTGTATGCACACGCAAACATGCAAGCGAAAATGAAATAAACAATGTGGTATGCAAAGATCTTGGGGGAACATAGACTTTGGGGATAAAGACCTGGGGAAAACAAAGACATGGAGGAACAGACTTAGAGTTGGGGGAACACCAGGCTGCCCCGCCTGAGAAGAGGCCCGCTGCCGAGTCGGGGGAATTGTGGCGAGGAATAATCCTTGTAAGGGCCAAAATGCACATTTCAACAAACAAGCGAGGTTCCACGGTGAACTACCTCTTCAGCGCTGACGCGTGTAAGCTTTCCGCCAATAGCTGACCGTTCTATTTCCTTTTATTGCTCTTGAAGGCAAAATTCATCGGTGTTTATCGTTGATCGACGTCCCATTTCATGTTCATGTAAAGGTCTCAATGCCTTAACTTTGATACGTGTGTCGACGTCTTAAGTTACGACCATGAAGAAGAAGAAGAAGAAGAAGAAGAAGAAGAAGAAGAAGAAGAAGAAGGAGGAGGAGGAGGAGGAGGAGGAGGAGGAGGAGGAGAAAAGTAAGGATTAGGGAGTAGAAGAAGATAGAAGACACTCAGAAAGAAAGGAAGAAAGAAGGGAAGAAAGAAAGAAGAAAAAGAAGAAAAATAAATAAATAAAGAAGAAGGCAAAAAGAAAGGAAGAAGAAGAAAGAAAGAGTAAATAATACATAAATAATAAGGATATTTATAAGGCGCGTTCCCTAGTAATAAACTGTTCAAAGAAAGAAAGAAAGACAGAACGAAAGAAAGAGAGAATAAGAGGAACAGGAAAGAAAGAAAAAAAATAAAGAGAGAGAGTCAGCAATTTGACAATTTGATTTTTAATGCCTTTAGCAACAGAGTCCTGAGACAGGGTTTTAAAACAATTTAACAAAAATTTAGAGAGCATTTAAAATTATTAGCAAATGTTAAATATAGCTTATATATATGCATGCAACCTATTGCTAAAAATGATCCAAAAATATAATAAAAGCATTATTGCATTATCAATATTATTGAACAAAACAAACACTCAATTCATTGTTCTATAACAAACCTACATACATGGGTTCCAACGGGTCAAAGTCGCCAATCTCTCCATTTCTCAGTACATAACTACTCCTTCGGATGAGAGTATAAACCAAGGTCTAGTCTGTGTGTCGCATGCATTCCATCATAACGGACTTTAAAGATCCTGACGCTCATGTCCTAGACGGGTGAGTGCCGGTAACAAGAACACATCCAGCATGCACTTGGTCCTTCTCCCCCATCCCTGGCTGGCCAGGATAGTGCTCAGTTGTCCGGGCGTCAGACCATGCGCCCAAAGGCTGCGGGGTGGGCGTCTCGGGCGGTTTGAGTTAGATCCTGTATCGGCCAGCGCCTAGAGTCTGGTCAAGTACGGCGAGATAAGTGCGCTATAAAAATCCTCAATAATAATAATAATAATAATAATAATAATAATAATAATAATAATAATAATAATAATAATAATAATAATATCAAAATGGCTAGCACCGTACAGCAACCTTTAAGCAGCAAGGCATAAAACAAGCCAAGGGTAGCAAGTTACATACATACACACATATTAACATATATATATATATTTAAGCAGCAAGGCATAAAACAAGCCAAGGGTAGCAAGTTACATACATACACATATATTAACATATATATACACACACACACACATATATATATATATATATATATATATATATATATATATATATATATATATATATATATATATATATATATATATATATATATATAAACAGTAAACAGTAAACAGTAAACTTTATTGTCCAAATCTTTACAAAGTGGAAAAATGGCTTCCAGCGCCCAAGAAAAAACAGAAAGACAAGAAGACAAAATGCCGTCACCCCACAAACACACACACACACCCATCACAACATCCCCCATCACAACATCCCCATCACAACATCCCCATCACAACATCCCCCCAACTCAACATCCATACACGTGAACGCAAGCACGCGCCCACCCCTGCCACGCCACACACCCCCACCCCACCCCTCCACACAGACACACCGCCACACCCAACAACAGCACCCGCACGCGCACAAACAAACCACTCATGCTACAACCCATCACTACATTGACAGTAATATATTCCATTTGTCCATCTTCATCCCCCCCCCCAAACTCATCACCACAGTTCTTTTTCCACACTTGGAACCATATATATATATATATTTACATTTTGTTTTACCCATAAAGAAATAGTAATAGGTACTTTTCTTTACATCTGCAATATATAACTCTTTCTACTTATCAAGGCGTTTGCCACAAATTTAGCTAAATTCTTTTTTTTTTAACTTTCACCCTTACAGGAATGGAGAGAGAGAGAGAGAGAGAGAGAGAGAGAGAGAGAGAGAGAGAGAGAGAGAGAGAGAGAGAGAGAGAGAGAGATTGAGAGAGAGAGAAACGGACAAACAAAGAGACAGAGAGAGAGAGAGAGTCCCTCGTATTTTTTTCACGTAGCCTACAGACCACTTTCTCAACAAGATAACAAGACACCAAAAAAAAAAATCTACGCCTTCAAAAGAAGATCTGTCCATCGGTCTGGCGCGGCCATTTGTTTGTGTAAATTTGTCTGCTGTCCCGTGGTTTGTTGCCGGAAATTGTCCTCTGTGATCTGCATCGTTTCCGTGCTTGTGAATATTGATGTGGTAATAATAAATACATTCTTCTAGGGGAGCTTCATCCATCTTCGTTTGTTTGTTTGTTTGTTTATTTGTTTTTTTAAAAAGAAGGAAAAGAAAAAAAGGTCTTGTTGGGAAGAATGCCCGCGCATGGAAAAACATTTATTTATTTATTTATTTATTTATTTATTTATTTATTTATTTATTTAATCGTCCTTATATAGCGCTTTTCCAGCTCAAGAGCTGCTCAAGGCGCTGGCCGACACAGGATACAATGTGAAGACTTAAACGCACGCAGCCCGCTGCGGCGTTCTTTCTTTTACCAAAGTGGACCCTCTAGGACGCTGTTGGCTGTTTTTCCTGTATTCAGGCAGTGCATTATTCACAGTGCTGCCTCGGTGCATCTGTCAGTGACATTGCTGCAAGCTATTGCCGAGGTGCTCCTCGCCGTTGCGTTGAAGAGAATCCTGCAGTGAAACGGAGAGCCGCGTGTGGTAACCCTCTTCGGCACAGGGTCCATCTTCCAACAACGAGCTTAGGTTATTATAATAAATTTGGTATGTGTATAGCGCGGTATCTCGCCTGCTTTTGGTCACCGCGCTTGACACACACACACACACACACACACACACACACACACACACACACACACACACACACACACACACGCACACACCCTTTTACATACTTTCACAGAGAGAGAGAGAGAGAGAGAGAGAGAGAGAGAGAGAGAGAGAGAGAGAGAGAGAGAGAGTGCCAACAACGACATGAATGACATGTACCCTTCTGCACTGTTGTCTCAGCGCCTCTCTGTCTCTGGATGGAGGGAGGGAGGGAGGGAGGAGAGGGCGGAGGGAGAGGTGTTCACGCATGCGCACGGTTAAGACGTGTTTCAGTTTTTCAGTGCCTGCTGTGAAGAATATTTTATTTGATTCTGACATTAGTAGCCCACCCAAATGAGAAAACTATGGTTTATTACCTACTATAACATTGTCGCTGGTCAAGGGTTTAGCGTTTCAGTGACTGTCTTCATCCTTTTATGTAAAGATGGGACTTTGAAGTTTTGGTGAGCGTCTTGACGAATTTCGGCGCCATGTTGATGACCGCTGCCTGTGGTAGTGGTCTTCCGCCATATTAACGTTTGCTACCAGCCCACTGGTTCTGGGCGCTGTTTGTGTTTTCAGACGGTCATTCACCTGAAGTAGGTTTACTTACAATTTAACGCTATACACCATTGTGATCGCGGCTCTCACTAATAAACTCCTTATCTGTTATGCTAAGAGACCAGAAGTGGTTACTTCATCTGACAATGTATATTTCAGTACGAAGACAGTTTTCCGCACAGCAGGAATTGGCCGCTGTGTGCTAGTTGACCTGTGTTTCAATCCGCCTATTTTAGAGGCTTATAAGTCCCCATAGGCTTGTACTGCAGTATCTGGCTGGCATTCTCCTGGCAAATTCCTACTCTCTCCTGAACCCAGTCTTAGTCTGAATGTCGCTACGAGTGATGTCCTTCCTACCTCGCGTACCCTCTCATACTTCAGTGTTAGCCCTGGGGTTGTTTCAGCAGATCTTTTATGCTGATCAGGGGTGAGTCCTCTTTCGGACCAGTTGTGGTCTTGATTGTGTGGTCCTGATTCGGCTCTCTGAGTCCGCTGGACCATGTAAGCAATGAATAACTAACCAACTAACTCCCAGTCGCAATCCCAGTCATCGTGAATTTGCGGTACCAGCGATCTTGCTGTCAAGTGGGAAGACCGAGTCGTTGCAGGTGAACAATGCGAGCAAGGGTTTGATGGTCACTGCTAAAGCATCGACACGGGCTATTACAACCAGCCTGGTGAAAACTCCCGCATGCCAAGATACTATGCTTTTTGGTGGAAGTCCAAACATCCAGATTGTGCTTGACCTCCATAGTACTTTGACAGACTCTACCTTTCCAGACTTCTCTCTAAACCCCTCGTGCTCCACACTAACAGATCTTCTGAGTTTTCAGCCACCACACAGCTCCACTCCAACACGTTGCAGTCAGCAAGACAAATGGAAACACAGATCATTGCGCGTACTAAATGTGAACTTCCAGTCAGCAAGCTGGAAGAGAACAGTTAGTTAGTTAATTATTCATTGTTTATAGGGTCCAGCGGACTGCTAAGAGCCGAATCAGGGCCAGAGATAGTCAATGAAATGGACAGCTTGAATTCCGCTTGGGTACAGAAACTTGGCTGAACCCCTCCATAGCCAACTCAGAGATTATACCAGACAACTACAAATTATTCCGGAGAGACAGAGAAGCACAAGATGGGGGAGGTGTGCTTGTTGTAGTCCGTGACAACCTGGACTGTTACGCTGTTCCAGAGCTGGATGTTGAAGACTGCAAGCCTCTTTGGGTGAAGGTGAAACTGAAGAGGAGACGCACACTTTATGTTTGGGCCTATTAAGCAGATGAGCCAAGTCTGAGGAATTTCGAGATGTTGCTTCACAGGTGAAGAACGCTTTTCTCCTTATAGTGGTGAGGAGGGGGGGGACTTTAACTTTCCTGGTTGGATCTGACACATTTCTACGCTGAGGCGCAAGTCTCCATACCATGTCATACACTGACTGTATGGTCATGGTTAACAACAGTGGTCTGGAACAGTTGGTTAAAGACCCCACCAAGGGTCGGGGGGAAGGGGGGGGTGGATACTCTGGACCTGCTCCTTACCAATTGTTCACAGCTAATCCCAAGAGTCGAGGTCATCCCGGGGATATTAGACTATTGCAAATCCCGGGGATATCAGACTATTGCATACCATAATGTGAAGTCCAAACCAGCGCAATGAAGAAGAAGCATGCCGTCTGCACGAGACATCTATGCCAAAGCAGACTAAGATATCCTGAGAAGTGCGGCGAACGAGCTGAGCTCCAAATACACTCATGTAATATCAAATAAACTACAGCAAAAGTTGCTATGTATCGGCAGGTCAAAATTAAATATTACCCAGAAACTTATAAAATGTGCAGTAACAGAAGCAGAAGACATACTAAACACAACCCAAAAAGAACTTTGTTTTTATCGTTTATAGAAGCTAAAATATTGAAAACTCGTGGGAAAATAAATAAGATCGTTTACACCCAATTTTGGCTATTTGTAGAAACGGCCTACTTTGACACACTGATAAATGTTAAAACCCCACAAGGAGCTTCAATTTTACATCTATCATTCTCAATAATACAGAGAACAGAGGAGATGTGGACAAAGCTCAAAACAACTATCACCGATGCAGTGAAGAAAAACATACCCCACAAGACCACCAGATCTAAGACAAATTAGCCATGGGTCACAGCTGAAATCCGTAGGCTATTTCACAGGAGAGGTCGCAGTACACGAGGGTGAAGAAGAATGGGTCAGACGAACTGAAGGCAGAGGTCCTGAGGCTCCACAGAACCATTCAACGCCTCCTGCCTAGATCGTACTGGACCAACCTAAACGGCGTCTTCTCAGTGGAAGGCCATCCTATCCTATCCTATCCCATAACTCAAAGGTCGTTGGGGCACTACAGATGATCGTTTAACCAGCGTACTCCATCCTTCTCTGTCCTTAGCAACCCTCATGGCTTCGCTCAGTGTCAAGCCAGTCCATTCTCGAATGTTGTCATCCCACCTTTTTTTGTCTCCCTTTTCTTCTGCCTCCTTGTACCGTGCCTTGCAGGATGGTCTTTTCAGTGCCTGATGCTCTGGTGACGTGGCCATACCATCGGAGTTTCCGTTTCTTCACCACTGTGAGCATCGTGTTTTCCAATGGCTTGTGTCGGACTTCGTCGTTGGTGATGTGCTTATTATAGGAAATGCCCAGAAGTCTTGTGTAGCACTGTCACGAACTGGCTAGTATTAACTCTGCTTGTTGACCATTTAGCCATGTGTAGTCTTTGTAACAGTAGAGAAGTTAGACTATTACACAGCAGCAATTAAATTACACAGCAAACCACACACAGCGAGCGAGCCACCCACGCTAGCGCAGTGAGTCAGCACTTGAGCTTTGAATCGGACCGTTTTAACCAATCAGAGCAGGCTCAGTGGGTAGAGCAGTTTTGAATGTGTCAGAGCCTAACACAGTTTGAATCAGTCGTGTGTGAGACGAGGTAGAGTCAACATCTCCACAGCTAGAGAAATCTCTACACTCATAGACCAGGAAGCAGGACTTTGAAATCTTAGAATTCTCTCAAGTCATCACGGGCCTGAACTTGTCAAACAGGTAAATGAACACCCTTCTGTTTCATCGTGATATATTTGTATTATTGTTGAAATTATGTTTGAAGAATTTGCTATGCATAAATGTGAATTGTTAATCCGAATTTGCCGTACCACGTGGAAGAGCCGACCACGAGCCGAAACACGACCGGTTGCGCCGCCATGTTGTATACCATACGGAACCACTGTTGTTTAACTTATATGTATGTTTGCAGACCAGTGGCTGTACCCATGAATGTTTATAATATTATTAATTCTGTATGTGTATAGTTAGACACGATTTATATTTATGTATGTATAGGAATTTAGAGTTGAGATTCCAGTGGAACCCGGAAGTAGCAGAATGTTCGTCGCTTATGTATAGAGATGGGGAGCTATCACTGAGGGCTACTTGGCTTTCAGTGAGACGCTCTGCACAAACCGATTATTCAGGGTTGTGCAGAATTTCGTCTCTTATATTACAGACGAGCAGGCGAGCTATCCCGAGCTATCCCGAGCTACCCTGTGCACCCCACTCCACAGAAACGACTAGTTGGTCGAGGAGACTCTACCGCACAAGACGGAAGGAGCTACCCGAAGAAACTCCCTGTCAGACCCCACAGCGTGGCAAGGGAACCCAACTACACAACGACAAAGGTGTACCAGAAGCTACCTCACAGAAGGACTTCGAACACCCCACACATGAGTTAAGTGCATAAGGCGAAGGTGCACTTAAACTGATCATAGCAGGACCACAGTAGTCCAACTCTTCAGAAACTGTAAAACGGACCACAGTAGTCCAAATCTACATGAGATATACTAGCAAGTGCCCGAGGAAGAAAAAACAGCTGCCTAGACTATCAGCGATCGAACTATTTGCATTGAAAGAGACGTTTTAAAGTAGATTAGTACTTAGAGAATCTTGTATAGAGTAGAAGAAATAAATGTGTGATTTTAACTGTTATCAAGTGGCTGGACTACATATGATTCATAGCCGTGTGAAAGCTAGTGTGACAGTATTCTTTTACCATTTTTCTATCTATTTCTGTACCCCAACCTTAACACAGAACGAGCTAAACAAATAAATTTATTAAAGTAATTCATAGGGTGACTTACTAGCAGTTCCCACCGAATAAACGTGAGGGTCCATAATTCCATTGTGCAGAGCCCATAAACCCCACGTGACACTTTAATTGGCGAGCCTAGCTAGGATCTGTGGATAATAGGAATTGGGTATAACCGGATCTAAGTACAATAAAATTAGATAACAGTAGGAGTAGTAGAATAACTTAGAATAGTGGTAACAAGGACTGATCAGTTGGGTGCACTATTCTTTAGTTAAAAACTTTTTTGCTTCAAATATTTTTGTGCCTGTATGTTGCATTGTTCTTTTGCAGGTTTTGCTTAAATAACTGTTGTATGCCATTTGACTCTTGTTTTATTCTATTATTGATTGTCTTTGCATTGTTGTTATTGAATTGCAATATTGCTAGTGTTTTGGTATTCCACGTGATTCAGAGGTTGTTCATAGACACGTTTGGCAATGTCGGACCCAGTGGCCTTGAGATTGCGCTTCAAGGAATTAGGGGAAGCTTTACACTTAGCAGGGGGAGACCTAATTGCGTATATCAATGCAGAGGTAGAGAAACAGGAGGCTAAGGCAGAGAGAGCAGCAGAGAGAGAGGCGAAGAAACTCGAAGCGGCAGAGAGAGCTGCAGAGAGAGAACAGAAAAAAGCAGAACTAGAAGCAGAGCAAAAGAAACTAGCATTAGAAGCAGAGCAAAAGAAACTAGCATTAGAAGCAGAGCAAAAGAAAGCAGAGTTAGAAGCAGCAAGAGAACAGAAGAAATTAGAATTAGAAGGAGAACAGAAGAAGGCAGCATTAGCAGCAGAGAGAGAAGCAGAAGTTAGGAAATGGGAGTATGAGAGGGCAGAAAAAGAAAAAGAGAGGGAAGAAAAGGAAAAAGAAAGACAACATGAGTTAGAGCTAAGAAGATTGGGATCAGGAGCTTCAAGTTCTTCCTCAACCCCTTCCCACTCAGATCAGCTAGAGGTAGCATCCAACCCTGTACAAGGAATGTCATTTCCACTGGGGACATTCAATGAGAGAGAAGAAGGTCTAGATCTCTATCTGACTAGGTTTGAGCGTCTAGCAACAGAGTACAAACTAGATCCCACTCATTGGTCTTTTAAGCTTAGTCAAGGGCTTAGAGGAAAGGCTTATGACATCTACAGTAAGCTACCGACTGACAGAGTGACTGACTATCACAAAGTAAAAGAGGCACTCCTAACGGGATTCGAACTAACAGGAGAATGCTATCGGCAAAAATTCCGCACCAATCGGAGAGTGAAAGGAGAGAGCTATGCGCAGTTCGCGGATCGGTTGTCCACAACGCTGGATAAGTGGATTAGCCAGTCAGCCACGGCTAAGACGTATGATGGACTGACAGAACTGTTAGTATGGGAACAGCTACGGGAAACCATGACCCCCGAGCTGAGAACATTCTCAGTAGAGCAGGGCGCGGAAAGACTAGAAGATCTGGTCAAGGTCGCAGATAGGTACGTGGCCGCACACGGAGAAGCCAAGAGCTTCAGGCGAGACCTAAAGCCTAACGGGAAAGAGGCACAGAAACGAAGCCCTAACCGGGAAGAGCGCACCGCGAATAAGCCGAATAACCCCAGACCTGGGCAAAATAAAGGACCCAACGCGGAATTCGGGAAAAGAGGTCCCGCAGAACAGAGACGGTATTGTTCGTTCTGCAACAGAAACAATCACTCCACCGCAGAATGTTTCAAGTTGGCCGCACAACGTAGGGAGGAGCGCGAAAGCCGGCCAGCGCACAGAGTTCTAACTCAAAGTAGCGGTAACAAGCCACACACGATCGGAGATCACCCATCGGTGACAGACACGGTCAAGGTCAACGGAAAAGAAGCGAACTGTCTGTATGACACAGGTCTATCATACGACGCGATAGTTAGCGAATCTCTTGTATCGCGCGCGGACTTGACAGACAAGACAGTCGACTTACAAGGAGCAGACTTGACGAAACCGACGACTACTTGCCCAATAGCTTGGATCGAAGTAGAGAGTAGGTACGTCACAGGACGAATCCAAGCAGCTGTTTTACAGAAACCCCTGTATGATCTAGTGCTAGGTTGTAGGTATGTGTTCTTAGGCACGCCCCCCAAAACTGTAGAGATAGCTGCAGTGCAAACCAGGGCCCAAGCTAAAACCCAACCACCCCAGCCCGAGTTCGCTCCGAATCCAGGACTCGAAGAGATCAAAACAGCACAGAAAGAAGACACCTCGATAGCGAAGTGCTTCCAGAAGCTACCCAAGGCGCACACACCCCCGCACAAGGGAGACTTCTACATGGAAGAGGGAGTTCTTCATCGACAAGGAGATGGAGATCACACCCAACTAGTACTACCAGCCACCCTTCGAGCCCAAGTACTAGAACTAGGCCACAGCATGCCACTCAGCGGACACATGGGAATTGGAGCCACAGTGCAGAGAATCAGCGCACACTACTATTGGCCAGGAATCACGGAGGATGTCAAGCGCTACGTGAAATCTTGCCACCAATGTCAACGATATTCCCCGCGACATCACACCGTACCAGTTACCTTAGGACCATCGGTAGTAGTCGGCGTGCCATTCCAGCAAGTCTCAGTAGACATAGTAGGACCACTGCCCATGACCAAGAAGAGGAACAGATTTCTACTCACACTCGTCGACGCATGTACGATGTGGTGCGAAGCAGTCCCGTTGCCAGCGATCGACACCAAGAAGATTGCAGATGCACTCATCGCCATCTTTACCAGAGTCGGATTCCCGGACAGCATTAGAACGGACAACGGATCTCAGTTCACCGGCCGCCTGATGCAAGACGTGTTCGAGTTGATACAAGTTCATCACATTCGCACACCACCATACCACCCAGCCAGCAACGGACAAGTAGAAAGACTGAATGGAACCCTTCTCACCATACTCAGGAAAGTCGCAGACGACAATCCAGAAGCGTGGGACACCTACGTGAATGCGGCACTGTTCGCATACAGAGAAACGCCCCATGCAGCCACAGGCTACACCCCGTCAACCTTGCTATTCGGCAGACCTCTAGCAGGACCGCTAGAAGCCCTACGCAGAAGTTGGACGGAAGCCAAGATAGACGACACACCAAGAGGTGCCACCAAGTACGTCGCAGACCTGCAGGAAACCCTCAAAGCAACGTGGAAGAAAGCTGGTGAAGCACTGAAGAAGGCAAGAGCCCGTCAGGCGAAGTACTACAACCGCCACGCGAAGGACAGAGAACTGCAAGTCGGCGATCAAGTGCTACTCTTACTTCCAAGTGGAACCAACAAGCTGGACATCGCTTGGAGAGGACCGTACCGGGTGACTGCCAAGAAATCCAAGACAGTCTACCAAGTAGAGGTGAACGGGAGAGCCCGATACCACCACATTAATCTCCTCAAGAAGTACACGGACCGACCAGCGACTCCCAGCACTCACAACTTGTTAGCCATCGCCATCGCGGAAGAAGGAGAAAGCATGGAGACCAATGCAGTAGAGTATCCCCTGCACTCCAAAGAAACCTACAAAGACGTGATACTCAACGGAGACCTAGCCGCTAAACAACGACAGCAAGTACTACAGGTCATTCGACAACATCAGACTGTGCTCACAGACCGACCAGGGAGGACAGACCTCGTCGAAGTAACCTTAACGGTGACCGACCCAACACCCGTCCGCCAGAAGCTCTACCCGATGCCCCTGTCTCAGCAGCGAGCCATCAAGGAAGAGATAGACACCTTACTGGCAGCCGGAATCATCTCAGAGTCTACTTCACCCTACAGCGCAGGCACGGTATTGTTGCGAAAACCCAACGGAGAGCATCGACTGTGCATCGACTTCAGACTCCTGAATGCGGTAACGCAGTTCCAGCCAGAGCCACTCCCGGACCAGACCGACCTATTTGCCAAGCTACAGCGAGCGAAGTACTTCTCACGCATCGACCTCAGCAAAGGATACTACCAGATACCAGTACAACCACAAGTCCGAAAGTACCTAGCGTTCAGCACTATGGAAGGACACTTCGAATTCAACGTGCTTCCATTCGGACTCCACAACGCACCCAGCATCTTCAGCGCCATGATGCGAAAACTCCTGGCACCCCTGAGCAGCGAGCACCTACACTCGTTTATGGACGACATCCTCATCGCTACGCCTACGTGGGAGGAACATGTCACGCTCCTACAACAACTACTCGCCCGCCTCAGAGACACGGGATTGACGGCAAGACCCACCAAATGTCAGATTGGATTCACAGAACTAGAATTTCTGGGACACACCATCAGTCAAGGAAGCCTGCGACCGGTAGAAAAGACAGTGAAACGCCTACTCGACGCTCCTAGGCCCAAGACCAAGAAGGAGGTGCAGTCGTTTCTAGGACTCTGCGGCTTCTACCAGAAGTTCATCCCCAACTACAACAGCATCGCCGTACCACTGACAAATGGAACCCGGAAAATCGCCCCGGACAAAGTAGTATGGACAGCCGAATGCGAGACAGCATTCCAAACCCTCAAGGACAGAATGACATCGGCGCCAGTACTCCACCTACCCGATTTGACTCAGCCATTCGTTCTTCGCACCGACGCAAGCGACTTAGGCCTCGGAGCAGTACTGCTACAGCGCGACCCCAAGAATGCAGAGACGCTATTCCCTGTCGCCTACGCCAGCAGAAAATTGAGACCCGCCGAGACCCACTACGCCACGTCGGAGAAAGAATGTCTTGGACTAGTCTGGGCCATACAGAAATTCCAACTCTACCTGTATGGGACCCACTTCACAGTTCAGGTGGACCATCAACCACTATCGTTCCTGGCAGCCTCCAAGTCTTTGAACTCTCGCCTGATGAGATGGGCACTCACCCTTCAGGCATACTCATTCCAAATCGAGTACATCCCCGGCAAAGAGAACCACGGAGCCGACTACCTCAGTCGCCATCTCGTGGAGGACACAGCAGCTGTCGCCCACCCAACACAACTAAGGGCCACAGCACCAGAATTCGTCCCCGCCCAGTAATACCCTGTCACTAGTGTCCATAGCTACCTGGCACAGCATTGCAGCTCAGGTAGAGCAACTTAACTAGTGTGTAAATAGGACCCTAGGATAGTGCAGTGTTAAACTAGGCTCGGTAGTAGAAAAAGGTCGAATCCAGTAGTCATCGCCTTTTTTCAGTTGAGGGAGCCTGTCACGAACTGGCTAGTATTAACTCTGCTTGTTGACCATTTAGCCATGTGTAGTCTTTGTAACAGTAGAGAAGTTAGACTATTACACAGCAGCAATTAAATTACACAGCAAACCACACACAGCGAGCGAGCCACCCACGCTAGCGCAGTGAGTCAGCACTTGAGCTTTGAATCGGACCGTTTTAACCAATCAGAGCAGGCTCAGTGGGTAGAGCAGTTTTGAATGTGTCAGAGCCTAACACAGTTTGAATCAGTCGTGTGTGAGACGAGGTAGAGTCAACATCTCCACAGCTAGAGAAATCTCTACACTCATAGACCAGGAAGCAGGACTTTGAAATCTTAGAATTCTCTCAAGTCATCACGGGCCTGAACTTGTCAAACAGGTAAATGAACACCCTTCTGTTTCATCGTGATATATTTGTATTATTGTTGAAATTATGTTTGAAGAATTTGCTATGCATAAATGTGAATTGTTAATCCGAATTTGCCGTACCACGTGGAAGAGCCGACCACGAGCCGAAACACGACCGGTTGCGCCGCCATGTTGTATACCATACGGAACCACTGTTGTTTAACTTATATGTATGTTTGCAGACCAGTGGCTGTACCCATGAATGTTTATAATATTATTAATTCTGTATGTGTATAGTTAGACACGATTTATATTTATGTATGTATAGGAATTTAGAGTTGAGATTCCAGTGGAACCCGGAAGTAGCAGAATGTTCGTCGCTTATGTATAGAGATGGGGAGCTATCACTGAGGGCTACTTGGCTTTCAGTGAGACGCTCTGCACAAACCGATTATTCAGGGTTGTGCAGAATTTCGTCTCTTATATTACAGACGAGCAGGCGAGCTATCCCGAGCTATCCCGAGCTACCCTGTGCACCCCACTCCACAGAAACGACTAGTTGGTCGAGGAGACTCTACCGCACAAGACGGAAGGAGCTACCCGAAGAAACTCCCTGTCAGACCCCACAGCGTGGCAAGGGAACCCAACTACACAACGACAAAGGTGTACCAGAAGCTACCTCACAGAAGGACTTCGAACACCCCACACATGAGTTAAGTGCATAAGGCGAAGGTGCACTTAAACTGATCATAGCAGGACCACAGTAGTCCAACTCTTCAGAAACTGTAAAACGGACCACAGTAGTCCAAATCTACATGAGATATACTAGCAAGTGCCCGAGGAAGAAAAAACAGCTGCCTAGACTATCAGCGATCGAACTATTTGCATTGAAAGAGACGTTTTAAAGTAGATTAGTACTTAGAGAATCTTGTATAGAGTAGAAGAAATAAATGTGTGATTTTAACTGTTATCAAGTGGCTGGACTACATATGATTCATAGCCGTGTGAAAGCTAGTGTGACAGTATTCTTTTACCATTTTTCTATCTATTTCTGTACCCCAACCTTAACACAGAACGAGCTAAACAAATAAATTTATTAAAGTAATTCATAGGGTGACTTACTAGCAGTTCCCACCGAATAAACGTGAGGGTCCATAATTCCATTGTGCAGAGCCCATAAACCCCACGTGACAAGCACCGCATCTCCATGCGTTTTATTCTTCGTTGGAGATCTGCTGTGAGGGTCCATGTTTTGCAAGCGTATAGGAAGATGGTGATGACAAGGAAATGCAGCAGTCTTACCTTGGAATGTAGACTGTTAGTCCTGTCTTTCCAAATGGGCTTCAGCCTTTTCAGGGCCGCAGTTGTTTGTGCGATCCTGGAGAGAACTTCCTCTCGGGACCTATTGTCTGATACAATGGCTCCGAAATATTTGAAGCTATGCATTGTATGGAGGGATTGGACTTTGATGTCCATGTTGATGCCATTGGTGTTGTTGGTCATCATTTTGGTTTTCTTTGCATTTATTTCTATTCCATAGTCTCTGGAGGTGGTATCAAGCCTCTGTACCAGCTGTTCAAATTCTTGTTCCTCTCCAGCCAATCCATCAATGTCATCCGTTAAACGGAGGTTGGAGATTGCTCTGGTCCCTATGCTGACTGTGCCTTCGTGATCTGCAAGGGCATTTGACATGATGTGCTCTAGGAAGATGTTGAAGAGTGCTGGAGAGAGTGGACATCCTTGATGCACGCCGATTGTTGTTCTGAACGAGTTCCCGATGGCGCTCTTGTGGAGGACTGCACTGGTAGCCTTGTCATACAGGCTTTTGATGACTTCAATAATTTTAGGGCTGATGTCGTACATATACACTCTCATGGGTGCCCACAGAGCTGCATGCCAGACTGGATCAAACGCTTTCTTGAAGTCTACAAACACATGATATAGATGTTGATGGTGCTGTAGGTATTTCTCGCATATCATTCTGAGTTTGAAAATCTGTTGAGTGTTTTCAGATGGGCATTCAGCTGAAGTATGTTTACTTACAATTTAGCGCTATACACCATTGTGATCGCGTCTCTCACTATCTGTGATGCCAAGAGACCAGAATTGGTTACTTCATCTGACAACTATAGGAGCCAGAATACTCGACGAATTGAGCGTGGACCCTTAACATCAAGATGAGGTTTGTCTGTGCTAGCTGTCTGTCTGTATCTCTCTCTTCTCTCTCTCATTGAAAACGGAGAAAGAGAAAATTAAATAATAAAACTAGAGAGAAAGAACAAGAAATCATTACCATGACGATGATGTTGATGATGATGATGATGATGATGATGATAGTCATCATTACAATTATGATGATCATAATGATGATGATGATGATAGTCATCATTACGATGATGATGATGATGAAAGTCAACGATGATGATAATAGTCATCACCATCATCATCATATCATCATCATCTGGTAATGATTTCTTGTTCTTTCTCTCTTGTTTTTTATCATCATCATCATCATCATCATCATCATCATCATCATCATCATCATCATCATCATCATCATCATCGTTATCATCATCATCATCATCATCTTCATCATCATCAACTAAGAGAATACTATAACCGCCATCACCACTCCAACCATCACCACACCTCCTTCATCATCACCACTAACACCATTAACCACAAGAACAATTACAGCCACAGCAATAACAACAACATTCTCAGTAGAGCAGCTGGGAATAACATAGTTGAATGATCAAAACGAGACATTGAAAGGCAGGTGTTTAAATAATGGACAAAAAAGGCCAACTATTTTTCTTTCGCCTGGTGTCATCCTGGTCATTAACCTTTTCTGTTTTCTTCGTTGCATTGAATGGTTCGTAATTGCGTATTGTTGAGATGAAGATGGTGATGATGATAATGATGATGAAAATGATGATGATGATGATGATGATGATGATGACGTAGAAGAAGTAGTAGTAGTAATAGTAGTAGTAGCAGTAGTTGTAGTAGTAGTAGATGATGATCATGATCATGGTGATCAAGATGATGATGATCATGATTATGATGATGAAAAGGAGGACGATAAGTAGACGCTTCTGCTTTTGCCGATGATGCCTTAAGGGTATAGCCGTTCTCAACAAATAGGCTAGCTAATCGGATTTCTCATTAAAGAATAGAACGAATATGGATCATGGCATAGAAACAATAATTGTGCTTTGAACGGAGTCTGCTCTTCGGTCCAACGGGTCTTTGAGTTTGAAGTCATAAAGTATAGTACTTGTACCTGCCCAGTTTATTGATGTACTTTACGAATGACCTTTGCCATGACCTCCCATCCTTCTCCTTCCATTAGTGCTTTCTGTAAGAGTAGATCTAACTCACAATGCAAGTCTAAAGAAAAATTTATAATAATAAATATATTCATGCTTGTGAGGTTATAAACAAGTATTTGTCTCTTAATAGATAACGTCGTGAGTAGCCTAATAAAAGCTAAAAAGAAAAAAAAAAGTCCGTCCCTCCGTGTGTCTGCCCGCTGTACGCCGTCTGTCTGTGCAAAAAACGTTAAAGGGGCTAAGTACTCGGAACTTATTTCAACTATCACAGCCAAACTTGGTAAGATGGTGTATACCCATGAGACCTCATAAATGATCAGAAAATGAATGACTTCACTTTAAGGTCAAGGTCACAGGGTAATCAAATATTAGTCAGATAATGACAAAGTTTCACAAAATTTCACTTTTTTTCCTAGGCTATTAATATTGAAGTTATGATTGAGACATGATAGATATTAATGAGAGAAAAATCCTGTGCACGTTGGGTCAACCTCACTACAAGGTCAAGGGAATAATAATAATAATAATAATAATAATAATTTATTTTATAAAGCGCGATTCCCGACAACTGTCTGCTCAAACTGCACACTCACACTCGTAGGTTAACATTATAATCTTAAAGTATCGAGTTTAAACGAAGGGTAAAATATGTATACTAAAAGAAAGATGTACATGTACAAGATTTAAACTTTAACACTAAGGTAAAACACAGGACAGCAATTTTTAAAAAGTTAGGGCAAAATGGGTACAGTGGTTACAAACACAATATATAAATCGCACAAGCTAAGAAATAATTGATTTTACATGCGAATCACAAACCAAACCATAAACAGAATTTTAAAAAGTATGTGATAAAACAAAATGACATCGTACTAAAACGTATTGCACATAACATTGCATTGCACAAACACACACACATACACACACAAAGAATGAAATTACGGATTTAACCGTCTTATAAAATATTACGTATTACATTTAAAAACAAAAATTAAAATAATGAAACTGGAGCAGCTCTCCAAAGTCGGTTAATATAGGTACTTTGAAGCGATTCTGACCCTAAACTATGAGAGATAAAGTCCAAACTTGTTGTATTTAGAGAGGATATATTATTGATCGTTCATATTTTTACCATGTTTGGTTTGATCTTGAAGGACAAGGTCATTTTAGGCCTTGCAATAACAAACAAAAAGTAGGTAATCGTACAGTGGAATGCAAATATAGTACATATAGTATGCAAAAATATTGGGTTATTTGATCAGACAAGCATGAGAGATCACGTGCGAGTCAAGGTAATTCCAAGGTCAAGATCAGTGAAGGTCAAAGTCATCCCGAGGTCACCGGTTTTTTTTGTGGCACAATACAACTTTTGTTGTAGTTGTTTTGATAGTACATGAGTGTATTTGGAGCCGGAGGTCAATGTCATCTCAAGGTCAAGAGTATAGATAGATAAGTCTATAATAGCCGGTATTATTTTGTATTTTAATCCACAATTTCATTTTGTTCGTACTGGACACTTATTCTCATGTTAAATATTGCGAGTTCTATAAGGAGCATGTGAGTCATATGAGCTTTGCCCTTTTAGTTTAAAATTTATGTTTTAAAATTTTATTTGTTTTATATTATTTTATTTATTTATTTATTTATTTGGGGGGGTGGGGGTGGGGGTGGGAGTGGGGGTCGCGGGAGGGGGGATGTTTAATCTTTTTTTTTCTTCTCCTAAAGCGTCATCACTGACAGTTCAGTTTAGTATATTATTTATCGCCTATTACTTTTCACTGTGATGATTTCACACAAACACACACACACACACACACACACACACACACACCCACACACCCACACACTCACTCACTCACTCACACACACGCGTACATCCCCACAGTTGTCCACACTGACACAGCACATGCATTTTAAAAACAACAGTGAAGGTCAGAAAGGAGCGAGTCCCAGAAAACTGTATTAATTTGTCTCAGTACTCCATAGCTTTGCTCAACTTATAACTTTTGTTGTTGGTGTTGTTTTGTGGTTTTATTTGTTTGTTTGTTGTTGTTGTTATTGTTGTTGTTGTTCTCATTCGTGCACACCTGCAGAAATACATCGCCTGGACTTTAAAAAAGACCCTGACGCCTAAAGGTCCTCTTAGACGAATGAGCGCCAGATATAAATACACAACCAGCAAACCACGATCTATTTCTTCCACCACCACCCCCACCCCCCTCACACCCTTCTTCCCTACGTCTTGGGTGCCGCTGGTCCGCGGATGACGCACTTTTCACTTTTTGAGAAAGCAACCCTCTACCCAAATTTCGCCCGCATGGCTGACAAATTATAATCCACCCGATGAAATAAAATACATCTATCTATATATATAAATTGCTTAGCCGGAAGTCTTCTTCGCCTCTACTGTAAAGTTTGTCCGGTATGGACGCTGATCTGGGCAGGTGCTGGGCGCTGCGGATCGGCCTGCTGTGCGCTCAAAACCCGCGAAATCATTATAGCCGACATTTCCTTACCGAACGTTTGACCGTTTCTGAGATAAATAAATAAACAAAATGTCCACAAACTGCAATAGCCTCATTCCGCACGCTTCTGATTCAACCCGTGTCAAGAACGTGCCGTTTGAGTAATACCGCAAATTTTGTTTTATTTCCATTCAAAACACTTTTGCACTCATGTCACCAATCTTACAGCTGAAGGTTACCTGTTCACTTTCTTTTTCATCCATACTTATATGCGCACAAAAATTCATTCGCAAACAATCTTGCCAGAATCCCATTCAGGCGCCAAACGTGACGTCACATATAACTTTGCAGACGACATTTGACAACAGCGTCGGCTGCAAGTGTAAGTACATTGCAATAAATATCATGCCTAATATTTTTAAATAAAGGTATGACATTTAAAAATACGTTGCCTAACATAAATACTAAATTAAAATAAAATATTTTAGTGCATTACTCAAACATGCTTCACCAAAGTTAGAGGGAGAGGATGCCTTTGTACCCTGGCAGTACATTACGATTAATTTCAGTGCATTGCATGCTCATGTAACCAAGCCCACCCCTTCAAACGACCAGTCCCATGAAGCTTATTCATATGTGCATTGTACTTTTTTTATTCCTATGTGCAGCGCTTAGGCCAAAGAAAAAAAAATTGTCCGTTTATGGTCACCTGACCGACCCTGTACATTTTGCAACAACTCTAAAAAATTTTTTCCAAAAACATAAAAATAAAATAATAAATGATACTTTTAAAAGCCAAGGCAAAATCGTCCAAATGAAACTCGCAGACAACAGTTGTCTCTCTGTCTACATTTTAAACAGCAACCTGTGCAACCTGTACAAAACCACTAGTATAACAATAAAATATAAATAATGGACAAATATTGTTTGTCTTTCTGTGTTCGTGTCTCTCTGTCTCCGTCTCTCTTTCCGTCTCTGTCTCTCTAGAGGTAAAGAATGGGGAGGGGTGGGATTCGGTGGGGGTTGGCCAAAAAGGTATTTTCGACGCGGTTGGAGATGATTACATTGTTGCTAATTTGACTCTTTTGTAATGGCCTCCACCTCTACTGCTTTAGTTATTGGAACAAGAGGAAGAGAGGGAGAGAGAGAGAGAGAGAGAGAGAGAGAGAGAGAGAGAGAGAGAGAGAGAGAGAGAGAGAGAGAGAGAGAGAGAGAGAGAGACATGCAGGCAGGCAGGCTGACAGAGGCAATGCAAATCTGGCAATGCACCTTCCTATCTTTGTTCTCTTTTTTCCCCAAAACCCCAGATCGTCCACAAAATTAAATGTTCCACTTCCAAGAATTGATCTTTTCAAAACTAGTCTAGCCTATTCTGGTTCAACTCTGTGGAATAACTTTTCCTGACGATCTTCGCACTCCAGAATATAACATTACATCATTTAGAACACGTCTCTTAAAACACATTAAAAATTAAATAAACATTATTTGTTGTTAAAATTATCACCAATAATTTGATTTAATTTTTAAATTAAAGAAAATTATTCAATGATGATATTGTTTATTTGTTATTGTTCTATGATGTTAATGTTATAACATTCATTTGTTGTATTTAATAGTTCTTGTTACAAGCCCTAAGGGCAAGGTGTACAAAAGCGCATCCAGCGCTTACTCTTTTACCCTTGCAAAATAAAATTGTTATCTTATCTTATCTTATCTTATCTTATCTTATCTTATCTTATCTTATCTTATCTTATCTTATCTTATCTTATGACAGAAAGACAAAGGCTTGGAAAAGATAACAGAGACAAAGACACAAAGTCAGAGAAATTGAAACAAACTGACTGAGATATAAATATTGACAGAGCTATACAGAGAGAGTGAGAGAGAAAGAGAGAGACAGAGAGAGAGACAGAGAAATAAGCCAGACAGAAAAGAGGGGGCGCTCTTCAATAGAGAGGAAATAGGGAGCTAAAAGATAATGAAGAATGGATTGTGTTTCTGATTTAGTGATTAAAACGTTAAGAAAATAGTAATTTTCTGTCAGCAATATTGTAAAGAAACTTCAGTTCAATACAAACTACAAAACCTTCGAGGAATTCCCAGATCAGTTTCATCTATGGCATACAGAATATTATTAAAGTCGATGAAAAGCAACTATTGGAAAAATGTGAAGTGTATTTGTGAGGAACCCTTAACTCTAAAACATATATTATTTGATTGTATTCACAATCATCCCCTTTTGCCCCCTGAAGTAAATACTATAACATCAGTTACAAACATTAACACTGATTTAAGTGTGGGATTGGCAAAAGCTTTAATTAATTCTCCGGTCACTCGTTTTATTTAACAGACATTGTTACTTATGTTTTAATGCGATTATAAATTATGCTTGAATGTATGTCAGAGAGATAGAGATAGTGCGTGTGTCTATGTGTGTGTACATGTGTGCCAGTTTAAATACGCGCGCGCGTTTGTGTGTGTGGTCTTTATCATCTTGGTGAAAAAAGACGTTAATAAAACTACCAACCAACCAAGATCTCGATTCTCCTTTTGCATCATTTTATATTCTTTCCTACACTGGCAATACGCCATTCTATGCTTCTCGTCTCTTGACTTTCTATATCTTCTCAACGCTCCTCTTGTTTCGGTCTTTTTTTGTTTTACAGTCTCTGTCAAACCAAGATGGATCTCTATACGGCTAATTAGATCTTTGAACCGCTTTTGTCATACACTGGGACACGCGAGACGACCAACAGGTAAAATAGTCAATAGCGCTGTTTAAATTCACCCCAATTAGTACTCTCGATCGTCTTCTGTTAAAGTTGCATCAACTAATTCGTTCATTTTATTTTCATTCCAAATAAATTTTGTGACCTGTTTATGTCTCGCCTGCCCCAGTGAACTCATACGAACTGGGTTGTTAGATATACACAATTCCACAGGAAAATGTTGTGATACAATTTCATCACCAACATTCAAATTAAAATAAAGAGAGAGAGAGAGAGAGAGAGAGAGAGAGAGAGAGAAAGAAAGGAAGAAAGAGAGAGAGAGAGAGGGAGAGAGGGAGAGGGAGAGAGAGAGAGAGAGAGAGAGAGAGAGAGAGAGAGAGAGATGAGGGGAAAGATTAAGAAGACGCAGAGGACGAGGAAGAAGAAGTACGTCAAGAGATATATTACAACAGAACAATTTATCCATGAGAAACATATGCCACCAAGAGAAGAAATTAAAGAGACAATTTCACCATCAAATAACAGAACTTTAAAGAGAAGAGAAGAGAAGAGAGAGCGAGAGAGAGAGAGAGAGAGAGAGAGAGAGAGAGAGAGAGAGAGAGAGAGAGAGAGAGAGAGAGAGAGAGAGAGAGAGAGCAAACTACCCACAACAGGGCATGGTGGGCCTATATGAACGGTGCAGGCGTGTGAGAATTCGGAAACCTCGCCGCTTCCCAATCCATCACAGAACAGCTTGTCCTTTAGTTAAGGGATTAACTCTACAACTCTACATCCACGTTCGCTTTTTAAAGAGATTATGTTATTTCTACCCTGAGTTTACGCGTGATAATTTAAAATGTGCTGTAGGCTTGATGCACACATGGATTATATTGTTTTAATTTAAGCATGTTACAGAAACATTAAGGCCTATTTCAAATAAGCCTTCTTAACACAGTTTTCTGTGGTACAACAGGATTACCTCTGCATCCACTTTTGTGCTTAGGAAGCACCATTCGTAAGGATTCGTTGGTAAGCTGGTAAGCTACATCTATATTCTACTTCCATATTAAGAAATGTGTATATTTATTTGAACTAGATTACCTTGCATGTGCCATACGATGCGCCACACGGCAGCAAGTGGTCTCCTCGGGCTGTCTTGAGGTAGATCCTGTATCGACCAGCGCCTTGAGCAGCTTTAGAGGTAGAAAAGCGCTATATAAGAAAGATTAAACGAAAACCTGTGTATTTTCGTGATCGAGTTCATTGTATGTATATTGGTAATCATATTCCTATCCTATCCAATCCCGTAACTCGAAAGACGTTGGGGCACCACAGATGATCATTTAAACAGCGTACTCCATCGTTCTCTGTCCTCAGCAACCCTCATGGCTTCGCTCAGTGTCAAGCCAGTCCATTCTCGAATGTTGTCCTCACAGCTCTTTTTCTGTCTCCCTCTTCTCCTGACGTATTAACGTCAAGCTTTATTACATGTTGAGAAGTCGACTTTTTTTTGGTGCAAAGGTAGTGTAAGGTTTAGCCTACAAAGTTCTTCACAATCATTGGATGTATGTATATTGGTAATCGTATGACGTCAAGCTTTGGCACATCTTGAGAAGCCTACATTATTTTTCCAAAGGTAATGTAAGTTGTAGACTATATACAAAGTTCGTCACAAACATCTTGAGGTGAAAGTACTATTTGATTTTTGACTCACATAGATAGCAATGTGAGTCTATACTGAACCGTCCCCTATCGGTTTTTGGGACTATTTTAAAACTTGGGGGGAGGGGAGGGGGGATGATGGCACCATCATCCCACCCTCCCCCCAAGTTTTAAAATAGTCCCAAAATTATATCGAAAGAAACATTCCATCCATCCGTCCGTCTGTCCGACGTCCGCCGTCTGTGTGCAAAAACTAAGTGGCTAAGTACTCAGAACCTATTTCAACTATCACAACTAAACCTGGTAAGATGGTGTATACCCATGAAACCTCATAAACGATCAATGAATGAATGAATGACTTCACTTCATTGTCAAGATCACATGGTCATCAAATGTTAGTCAAAAAAATGAATTTTTTTTACAAAATTTGATTTTTTAGGTTGTTAATATTGAATTTCTTATTCTTTGACGCATGATAGATATCAATGAGGCACACATATTATATGCGCGTTGTAAGTTCTCGAATTATTATACACATTTGGCCAGCCTCACTCCAAGGTCAAGGTCACTGGAGCTGCCCATAGTCGGTTAGTATAGGTACTTTGAAGTGACCTTGACCATAAACTGTGAGAGATATAGTCCAAACTTGTTACATTTGGAGATGATATATTGATTCTTCTTTTGTGTTCCATTTTTGCCTTGATCTTGAAGGTTAAGATCATTTTAGGCCTTGCAAAAGCATACAGAAAATAGATAATCGGACAGTGGAATGGCTGCTTATTTAACCCATAGTATGCAACAACATTGGGTTATTTGATTAGACATCACGATAGATCACGTGAGGATCAAGGTCATCCCAAAATCAAGGTCACTGAAGGTCAAGGTCCTCCCAAAGTTTTTGGCACAATATAACTTTTGCTGTAGTTTATTTGATGAGTGTATTTGGAGGCGGAGGTCGGTGTCATCTTAAGGTCAAGAGCATAGAAAGAGCAAAGTCGGTATTACTTTGCATTTCATTGCCCCCATTTCATTTTGTTTTATCTGGGCACTCATTTTCATGTTAAATATTGCGAGTTTCATAAGGAGCGTATGAGTAATATGGGATTCGCTCTTCTAGTTTCATTTTATAGCCTTCCTCTTCATCATGCGACGCAGGCTTAGTGAACATTTATTATAATTTCAAGTCAAGTCAACAAAATCCGTATTAACCACTATACAAAATTAACGCGTCCCTTTGTATCTCAGCAAATAATGAAAATGTCTTATTTTTTAAAAAGTAAAATAGATTTAAATAAGTGCTCCTCAAAGAACATAAAACCACGATTTTCTCTTCTCTAGAGAAAGCAGACAACACTAGTACATCCACGTCTCGTGTTAGGGGATCTTGTTACTTACTACTCATTTTGTCTTTTAGATAATTGTACGCTCTCCATTACCTGATGTGCAAACTTTAAGTTTGTCTTCTTCATGAAGTGACAAATGTTAAAAAAAGGGCTTAGCACAACACAGTTCTTCCCCCAAATTTTGTTTAAAAAAATTATTTTAAAAAATCGCATCGAGAAAATGTCTTTTCTTAAAAGGGGTTTTAAGCTACATTCACTTTTTCATTTTAAGAGAGTTTACTGTGTGTTCGCTGTTGATTATGTATATTTCTTCCTTCTGTCACAAACATAAAAAGGCTTAGTCGAGAGTTATTAAAAAAGATCGCATTGAATCTCTTTCTTAAAGCAAATATATTATATATTTATATATTATTATATTTATTCACTAAAATGTTTAATTTTAAAACTTGTCTGCAATTTCACTGCGTGTTAAAAAAATATTGATAAATAAATAATAGATAAGTTCCCTCTACCCCCACCCTCCCAGATCCCTCCCTCCAAAAAAAAGTATTTTGGTTACAGATCGTCGCTTTTTGAATGATTTAGGAATAAGTGGCGTATAGCATCCATTATTATTATTATTATTATTATTATTATTATTATTATTATTATTATTATTATTATTATTATTATTATTATTAACAGGGGTGGCTTCATGGCGCAGTGGGTTAGTCGCCTGTCTCCTATGCCGATGTTCGCGGGTTCGATTCCCGCAAGGGGTGAACGTATGTGGTTTAGATACGAGAATATTCATGTCACCGAGGGTTTTCTCCGGGTACTCCGGTTCTCCTCATTTTAATAATTGTATTGGATGTGGTCAATCTAAAAGTTCAGAATAAATTTCGACTTCCTTTCCACCTTCTAAGAGCGATCACAGTGCCTTTACACCACGTGTTTTAGTGATGAAGGTGTGCTTGTTGTGTTTGTAAGACTGTCTGTAACATATGAGCGTGTATGTTGGTTATAGATCGCCGGGCTTTGACACAGGCGGCGGAAGCAGGGGAACAAGGGGGGCACTGGCCCCCTCCAGAAAAATATTGGGGGGGGGGGGCAAACCTATACATTTGCCCCCCCCCAATATTCAGCCCCTCAAAAAACATTATTTGGAGGTTCAAACCAATATTTTCCCCCTTTCTCTGGACTGATGCAAGTTAACAATATCTGTGCTGAGACCATTTTCAAAGCACTGAAGGACTGCTTGATCAGACTTGACTTGCCAGTGCAAAACTGTAGGGGCCAGGCCTACGACGGGGCGAGTAATTTTCAGGGTCATGTGTCAGGAGTTGCAAAAAGATTCAAAGATGAGATCCTTGCTGTGACTGAAGAGTTGGCGACAGTTCTTGAAAGAAAACAAACGACTTGTGATGACGCAGTAAACACTGCTGACATTTGTCTGAGAACACTGGAAAGCATGCGGCATGAAGATTGTTATGAGACATTTTTTGCTGACATCACAACGAAAGCTGCAAATTTGTGTGATGAGTCCTGCGTTCCTACACAGAAGCAGCCTCCACGAAGACTGGACGATGGCTCACAGGGTCACAGCTACTCTTGTCCATCTGCTTACTACAGACAGCAATACTGTGAGGCCATTGACAACACCAAAGAACATTTAAAGAGCCGGTTTGATCAAATAGCTCTCGACTTACCAAGGAAAATTTAAGTTCTTCTAAGTGATGGAGCAGCAGGGAAGAGACCAAAAATTCCTCAAGAAATCAAAGATACATATTTCGCTGACATCGACTTGGACAGACTCAAAACTCAGCAAGAATCCTCCCACATGCACCGGGTGACACCAGGAGGCGGCTAACTCTAGGATCACCATCTTCCAAGCACTGCCGGATGAACTGAAAGCTTCTGACACTGTGCGACGGATGCTGAGTGAAGTGGATAAACTTCTCAGACTGTACTTCACCATCCCAACCACAACTGCAACGGCTGAACGCAGTTTTTCAGCCCTAAAGCGGGTAAAAACATACCTTCGGGCAACGATGACGCAGGAGCGTCTAAATAAATGTCTTATAATGCATGTGTTCAAAGACAAAGTAGATCAACTAGACCAAGCGCAAACTGCTTACGAATTTATCAATACAAATGAACGCCGTCAGGCATACTTTGAAAAATTAACGGTGTAATTTCCCATGCCAAATGACATGCATGACTGCTGTTTTTGTTACTGTGATGGATCAACATTGCCAGGTCAGTTTCTCTCCCTTTCTCTCTACCCTCCCCCCCCTCTCTCTCTCTCTTTCTCTCTTTCTCTCTCTCTCTCTCTCTCTCTCTCTCTCTCTTATATACACAGTTGTAGAAATATATATCTTTTTTTTATCTCTCTCACATAGTGTCTATGAAAATAGTTCAAATTATTTGGAGTAAATGTCCAGGGCCGGACCCAGAGGGGGGGGGGATACCTGGGTTCTGGACCCCCCCTCCAAATTAAAAAAAAATGAATTTTTTTAAATGCAAAGAGTTTCAATTTTTTTAAAATTGTTTTTAAAACATTGCAGTTTTTAGTCACTTTTGGTCCAACGTACAAAGAGTTATTTATAGTCAATTCAACGGAAATCCATTTCAAGGGATCCTTTGAAACGTCCAAAGCGTTTTCCCGTTGAAACGACCAAGTAACCCAACCCCTAAGCCTAAATTAGTAAATGCAGCCATATTTTCTTGTTCTGGCCGCAAGCCTCTTCCAGCACCTTCACCTTGATACTGCCCTAATCCACCAAAAACGACTTTTTAGAAATATTAATTAAGATGTTAAGTTGATAATTATGACAATTCGTTGTAACGAACATCCATTGAAACGACCATCGCTGAATCGTCCAAAAACATCGTTGAAATGGAAACCCTTGACAGACAGTGAAGCTGCAGAAAAGGACAAAAGATGTTGTCGATGCCTACTGGGAAATCAAAGAGGTCAGTAACTGCATGTCTTCTATTAGAAGAGATGTCGACACAGCGTTCGTTGCCTGGTTTGGTGAAGTCAGCAAAATGGCAAATGCTTTGACAACTGGTGTTATTGTTCCTCGTCAAGCATCCCGACAGACTCTCCGTGACAACCAATCTGCGGCCACTCCAGAAGAATATTTCAAGATTAGCATTGCCATTCCTTTCTTGGAACACCTGTCAACCGAATTGGACTCGAGGTTCAAAAATGCTGGCCTAGCAGTTGATGGTCTCTGTCTGGTGCCAAGCACTTTAATAGACAACCAGGATGGTTTCATGCAGGTTCCAGAAGGGGTGAAGACACTGGCAATGTTGTGGGAGTCTGACCTACCAGACAGCGCTACCCTTGATGCAGAATACCAACGGTGGGTTTACAAATGGCGAAGTGCTGCTGAGAATGCGACAGCTATCATCCCATCCACGGCATCAGAAGCACTAAAACATTGTGACAGGGATTTTTATCCCAGCCTGTTCATCATGCTAAAGAACCTTTGCACCCTTCCTGTCACTACTGCCGAGTGTGAGCGTTCAAACAGCCAGTTGCGCAACCTGAAAAACTACCTGCGCTCTACAATGGGGCAACAGAGACTCAATGGACTTGCTTTACTGAAAGTGCACAGGGATGTTGATATTGACTTCAAAGAGGCAGTGAACTGTTTTGCCAGAAGATACAATTCACAAATGGTACTAATGCCGAGGCACCTAGTGCAGCAAGACTGAATTAAATGAAAGCAGGGCGGTGATGTTCATAAACTACAAGGTAAAGCTTTATACCGTTAACCATCAACAAAAAGTAGTGAATAATAATAGTATACAAAACATTTGTTTTTTTTAAGGGAGGGGCAGAGGATAATTTGGTCAGTTCAATTGTTCAAAAAGCTCAAAGTCCCAGACCATCACAAATGGCTTTTTCAAGGTTCAGATTGCACCAGATTGCACCATTTTGCATCCTTGAAAAAAAAACAATTTCCGGGGGAGCATGCCCCCGGACCCCCCTAGAAGGCTCGGCGCTTCGCGCCTTCGCGGACTCTGTAACCTCCCCCTCGACTTTTCCAAGGTCCGGTCCTGATGTCAGTGAATAAAATGTGTGTGTGCCCCCCCAATCCTGAGCAGCTTCCGCCGCCTAGCTGTGTTTGAGTAGGATGTATGAATAAGGCGCGTGTAGCATCGATTAGCATTATTAGTATTATTACCATTATTATTATTTAAATAATTAAATAAATGAATATATAAATAAATAAGTAAATAAATAAATAAATAAATACTAAATAAATAAATAAAGATTGTAGCAAAGGAAAAATTACTAATTGTTCCCAATGAAGATTCCCGTCTAAGTTAACATTAAAAAACAAGTTCATAGTGAACACTGAGTTACTATAGTTCCTGTTCTATATGATCATCCAGTGTTTGGAAACGCTAACCCATTAATAATGACGACTGTGAAATATTATTTTAAAAAGGCATCGTACACAGTTTCCTCCCCTCCCCAAACAAAAACAAATCGCATTGACAGAGTTTATCTTTGGTAAAGAAAAAGGATTAAAGTTACATCTACTTTCAGTTTTGTAATATAGAATTTATTTCACTGTAGATTTCAGCAATTTAGAGAACTGTGTATGTTTCTCCATCATGTGACAAGTTAAGTATGTATCTATAATCCTTTTATGTAGTTTTTAACAAGTATCCATGAAAGTACTGACATCAATAACGATGGCGACACGATTATAGTGGCGACGAAAATTACAATCTACTAAGCTATTGATATTGATAGTGTATTGATTCCTATCCTATCCTATCCTGTCCTATCCTAACCCGTAACTCGGAGGTCGTAAATGCATCACAGATGATCGTTTAACCAGCGTACTCCATCTTTCCCTGTCCTCAGCAACCCTGATTGTTTTTCGCTCAGTGTCAAATCAGTCCATTCTCGAATGTTGTCCTCCCACCTCTTTTTCGGTCTCCCTCTTTTTCTACCTCCGTGCACTGTGCCTTGCAGGATGATCTTTGCAAGACCTGATGATCTGGTGACGTGGCCATACCATCGGAGTTTCCGTTTTTTAACCACTGTGAGCAGGTCATCGTGTTGTCCAATGTATTGATTAATGAAGTCAAAATCGTTGGTTCAAAATTTTTGGTAAAAGCAGTTACTTACTGCGATAATTTAATACAGTAAGCCTTATTCTGCGATTTATTTCTCAATCAGAAGAAACTTTAATGTCAGTCAATCCACGGATACAGTGCCTTCACGTGTTTTGATTCAGGTGCATTGCAAATCTGTGCGAGATGAGTCCTAAATAGTCCAAAAATGATACCGAAAAAAAACCACTATTCGCCGCTCTTTCTGTCCGCAGTCTGCCGGCTGTCTTTGCACAAACTTTAAAGTGGCTAAGTGATCTGATCCTATTTCAACTATCACAGCCAAACTTGGTAAGATGGTGTATACCCATGACCTCATAAATGATCAGCGAAGGAATGACTTCACTTCAAGGTCAAGATCACAAGGTCATCAAATGTTAGTCAAAAATGACAATTTTTCACAAAATTTCACGTTTTTTTTTCAAGGTTATTAATATTGAATTTCTGATTCTTTGATGACACACATACTTTGCAAATTTGATCAACATTATTTCAAGGCCACGACCTCTGGAGGTGTCCAAAGTCGGTTAGTATAGGTACTTTGAAGTGACTGTGACCCTAAACAATGAGAAATTTAAAGTCCAAACTTGTTGTATTTAGAGATGATAGATTGATCTTTTATATTTGTTCCGTTTTTCAACGATTCAACGATTCAACGAAGTGTATTGGCCAAATTGACATAATACATGCACATGGAATATGTTGCGATGTGGCAGTAACATTCATAAAACATACATGCAAACACACTTTTACCAGCTAATAAAATACCTATCAAGCGTGCACACATACACACGCAAACAACAAATAATAAAAATAAACAAGTAGGTGCCAGTGGATTATCACGTGACGTCAGTTACAGCATTATGAATTGAACATTATGAGGGATTTAAAGCGAGAACAGCCTCTGGAAGAAAAGAATATCTAAAACGGTTTGTTCTGGTTTTGGTTTTTTGTGTGTTGATCTTGAAGGTCAAGGCAATTTTAGGCCTTGCAAAAGCATACAAAAAATAGGTAATCGTTCAGTGGAATGGCTTTTTATACAACGACATTGGGTTATTTGATCAGACATGCATGAGAGATCACGTGAGGGTCAAGACCATCCCTAGGTCAAGTCACTGAAAGGCAAGGTCATCCCAAGGTATAATACAACTTTTGTTGTATTTTATTTCATAGTACATGAGTGTTTTTGGAGTCTAAGGTCAATGTCATCTCAAAGTCAAGAGCATAGAAAAATCAAAGTCGGTATTACTTTGCATCACCATTTCATTTACTTTCTTTTCGGGGCACTCATTTTTATGTCAAATATTGTAAGTTCCATAAGGGGCATGTGAGTAATATGGGCTTTGCCCTTCTAGTTTTTTTTATATTTTAAACTGTGACAATGATACTTGTTAACGCGTGATACGGATAATTAACGTCGAATGGACAGCTGTTATCTCGTAACAGTGGAACTGCTACCAAATTCACCAGCGTAAAAACTATATTGTAAAGGTTCAAGTGGACCTTCTCTATGTGTGCGACCGTGGAACAATTACCAATAAAAAACGTGAAACGTATCTGTTTTTTTTTGTTTTTTTAACCCCTTTAATGTTGCTTACAGTGACACTAATTACCAAACAACAAACGTCGAACGTACATTTCTTGGCTGTTAAACAGTGGAAGTGCTGCTAACCAAGAAAGTACAACAAACGTGAAAATACATGATCTTTGATGTGGGACTGTGGAATTCATATCAACATGACAAGCGTACTTATAACAGTGGAACTACTAACTGTATGACAAAGGTCAAAGTGAACGTATACATTTTAATAATATATTACGTGTGAAGAAAAACACTAGGACAGCTAATAATTGACAGTCGAGAGAAAACGTCTTCCACATTTGACAGTGGTAGTGGAATTGTTCTCACTGATAAACGTGACATTAATTTTACATTTTGTAGGCGTGGAGCTACGTACCATCAGGCGACAATATTAATGTGTGAAAATGAGCTACTGCGTCTGAAGACAAAGCTCACAGTACTCGCAAAGGAGTGTTCCCGTTTACTTGCAGACACTAAACAACAGCAGATAAGACAACTTTGTAATCTCTTTCAAGAAATTGCATTGTGGTGTACAGTCAACACAAAGACACATCACAATAACAGTACTAATTGACATTGAGAATAAAAGTCGTTTGCTGATACAAGTTCAACAATTGCGCGCCCTTAAAGTGGATATTGGATTGGATACAAATACAAAAACGACGACTTTATTATCAGTACGTGTGGTTCGCCCTCCCAAATGAAAAGCGTGAGAACTACATCGTATTAACTACCTGCTTGTTGTGCGCTTGCTGTGGACGTGAAGGCGTGTGAGGAAAAAATACACAAGTCGTGATGACCATGATGAGTTTCTACACGTTCTACGACTCCGTGGCAGCTACCAGTGTGGAGGACGCTTTTGGTCCTGGTGGTTTGTCCACCTCTTATCCTGAAGGTAAGACTTTAAAGTTCGCTGTATTTTTGTGAATAAAGATTTCCTTCTTAACTTGACTTTTTCTTATTTTTTGTTTTAATTGTCAATGTAACCCGCTTTTTAAATAGCAAACCATTTATTCATTCACTTTTTTTTTCCATTACTGCAATGTAATGTAATCAGTTCTTTTTTTATTTAAATTATATTCTTACTATTGGTTAATTTTTTTTCTCTCAACAGTTGTAACAGTTGTATCTGTGGTCAAATGCCCTTTGGGAAAATCTAAGACTAAAACTTAAGTATTGTTAAATATGTAAATGACGTAAAATTCTGCTAGACCTATTGTGGATCTATAGTTCTGTCGCTTCAATTATTTCAATTCGCCAGGTCTTTGATTGATTGAAATGTTGCTGACGTAGGTATTATTGGGCATTCAGTCTTGAGGAAACAGACATTAAGCAAGCAAGAAAGAAGAAAACTACAATTCAACAAGCATGCAGGCAAAACAAGCCAATAATTATGTCGAAAGAGATCAAAGGATTAGGCAGACGTCTAATAACTTAAAAAAAAAAATCTCATTGTCGCGATTTCTGCATAAATTAAAAAAAAATGTTGTTGCGTCAGTTAATTCCTTCTTGTTCTTGTGATTGTTTCGTGTCTTTTCCGGTCATTAATTTTGATTGATAATTGCCAGATTTAGGTATTTGTGTATTTCATTGTGGTAGAGCACAGCCTGTCCCGTGAATTCAAAAGTTACCGTTTAGTACGTTCTGTTACGTTTCCAGATATTATTATATTAATTTTTCAACATAGAAAAGGAGTACTTCAGGAGGTCAGTTATTAGAGAACTTTGCTTTCACAACTAATAGTTACAAAGAGCTAGAGAGAGAGAGAGAGAGAGAGAGAGAGAGAGAGAGAGAGAGAGAATTGATGCCAACTGGCGTTATAGTCAATAATGTAACTCATGCGTTGTTGGACTGACTGTGTTTAAAGTTAAAACAGGAAGCACATGCAAGCCCATGTGAGAATTCGTGCCCTTGAGGTTCATTTGCGGACGTCGAGGGAACGTGAACGAGGGTTGAGACCGCGGCATATGACAGCAGTAGGCAACTACCTATTCTCCCTCGTGCCATTGAAGTGTACTTTAGATGTATGCAATACCTTACGTGGGAACTGTTCTTAATAGTTTTAGAAACCTTTTTTTTTGGGGGGGGGGAGCTGAGGTGGTGGGGGTGGGGTGGGGAAAGATCACATAAGCCTTGTGACCCACCCACCCCCTCCACCCACTAATCTGCCCCTGCAAAAGACCCCAAACCCTGCAAGGTTGTTTATTGAACAACAAAGATGCAGCAGAGCAATTTATCTTTGAGAGGGGAGATCGAACTAGTGTTCAAAAATTAGCTACAATTTTGGATTGTGTAAATACCTAAATATAAAATAATGAAGTTCAGTATAGTTTTTTTTCAGGTAGGCTATGTCTCAGTTTTGGTAAATAAGTTATTTATTGTATTTTATTTGTTTTTATTTTGTTCAATTATCTTTAAAGTCATCCTGACTAGACAGTAACTTTTTCTACTGTGGGAGCAGTCTTAGGTGGTCACAAACAGATCACTTCCGGTGCCGCCACAAACGTTATCTCGTCTGGCTGCAACAAAAGCCGAGACAGGTAACTATAGTCGAAGTTATCCATTGTGTACCCTGCTAACATAGGGTTGGTTTGTGATGAATGAAAAACGACAATCAACTTGCCAAGTCTTGGGGAAGACCAGCGTACTGTTACACGGCACCCATATGTCACCACAACGTGTATAATAGATAAGACCCGACAAAGTGCCACCGATCATAATCGAGCCTTTGCTTGTCCTTTGTCCTTCGTTTGATGATTGCGGAATGATTCTATAGACGTGGGCGCGCTTATACCAAAATACAGAACCAAGCATAGGGTTATTATATATGGGTGCAACAGAATGATAATGAAGACCGAAGGGTTGGAAGAGGATAGGAGAGAGAGAGGGAGAGGGAGAGAGAGAGAGAGAGAGAGAGAGAGAGAGAGAGAGAGAGAGAGAGAGAGAGAGAGAGTTATTCATTGCTTACAGGGTCCAGCGGACAGAGAGAAAGGGAGTCACCAAAGATTTGTGCCCGATTGTCCGGGCCATAAGAAGCATTTGGGACCTCGGGCAGGTTGGAGTAGATCCTGCATCGGGCAGCGTCTTGAGCAGCTCTTGAGCAGCTCTTGAGCTAGAAAAAGCGCTATATAAGAAAGTTAAAACTACATTGAGAGAGAGAGAGAGAGAGAGAGGGAGGGAGGGAGGGAGAGTGGGGGCGAGTGGAGGGGGTGAGCGATACGGCTAAAAAAAAAGAAAAAAGAAAAGGTAAAGGCGTTCCCGTAACTTTTCGGTAGTTGAGCAGATTTACAACGAAGAATACAAAGCATGACCATCACACAAGCCATTGGCCAACACGATGACATGCTCACAGTGGTGAAAAAACGGAAACTCCGAAGGTATGGCCACGTCACCAAATCATCAGGCCTTGCAAAGACCATCCTGCAAGGCACATTGCAAGGAGGTAGAAGAAGAGAGAGACGGAAAAAGAAGTGGGAGGAAAACATTCGAGAATGGACTGGCTTGACACTGAGCGAAGAAGCCATGAGGGTTGCTGAGGTCAGAGAAAGATGGAGTACGCTGGTTAAACTATCATCTGTGGTACCCCAACGACTTCCGAGTTACGGGATAGGATAGGATAGGATAGGGGAAAGAGGCGTTTGAGACCTTTCTTTTCTCTGGGCCACCTTAAAGAGGGCGGTGCCCATCTCCTCTCCCTCGCTGATTTACCTTCCCCCGATTTGAAATAGAGCCAGGTAGATCCAGGTAGAGCCAGGTAGATCTACCCATTAACAACTGGGTGGACTGGATTGTGTTGTGGGGTTGTTTCATTATAGTCACATATGGTCCCCCCATCCAAGTATTAACCGGTCCCGACGTCGCTTCACGAACATTATTTGACTTGTGCCCAAATCTCTGCTCTACTGCACCACTCCAATTCTGGTACAGAGCCTTTGGAATGGTACGAAATAAGTGCAGAGAAGACCAAAATGATGACCAACAACAACAATGGCATCAACAAGGACATCTAAGTCCAAGGCCAATGCATAGCTGGAAGTATTTTGTTCCTCTCCAGCCAATCCATTAATGTCATCCGGAAAACGGAGGTTGGAGATTGCTCTACCCCCTATGATGACTGTGCCTTTGTGATTTGCAAGGGCATCTGACATGATGCGCTCCTGGAAGACTTTGAAGAGTGTTGTATGCAACCTTAACTCACACCGATTGTTATTCTGAACCAGTTCCCGATGACGCTGTTGTGGAAGACTGCACTGGTAGTCTTGCCAAAGGCATCAGCGCCCCATAAGGTGTTCTTTTTCTTTCTCATCTCTCTTCGTTTGTCACACAGGTCCAAAAGTTCAAGTGTGATCCACGGCTTCTTCTTTGGGCGGTGCTTGCCATGAATCTCAGTTGCGCCATCTGTCACAGCTGAGTTGAAGGTGGTGGTCATGGTGTTGACATCTACTTCACCAGCTTCCAAAATGAGCAGTGGTGCAAATAAAAATAAAATAATTTAAAATAAAATAATTAATTTTTTTTTCAGAGTTCTCAAAATAAAAACGGGTTTTGAAATCTTACATCTAGTCATTACGAATGGAATCAAGAATAAAATAATCACGGCTATCTATTTCATCCCTCATTGGTGACAATTACAATCTTCCATCTCTAAGGGCCGACAGAAAAGGAGAAGAAAACAAAGAGGAGAGGGTTGGAATTGGGAGTAGTGTTTGGGTGGAGGTGGGGGGGGGGTATGTGTAAGTGTATTGGAATGATTGTGGTTGGGTGGGTTTAAGGTGTGGGAGTGGGAAGGTTGAGGAATAGGTGTCTAGGGGCAGACAATGCCACAAGGCAAATCTAGCACGTGCATTTCGTGAATCGATGATGAAGACAGCAGAGAAGAAGATAGCGCATGACGGAGGTTTGTAACATCAACACCACCGTGAAATATTGTCACATGGACTATTAAGCTAAATCTCGAAAAATTCAAAGAATTAAATTAGTGTTGTACTTAAGAAATGCTCTACCTCATGACAAGTTGATGAGGAAACTAACAGTACATCTCTCGTAATATATTCTCAATGCTGCAATATAATATTAGGCTTACATGTGGAGTTCTCATTGCCACATCGTATTATGTGAAATGTGGTCGTGTAGTGACCGAATTTTCCATGAAATTTACACGATCGATGATGCGCTGGCAGAATCTGAAGTACAACAAGTATGCAATCAAAGCAAGCCAATAATTATAAGGAACTGGATCAAGTAATAAGGCAGACGTCTAATAACTAAATCGCTGACTGTCATGATTTCTGTGCAAATGATGTATTAATAGTTTTAGCATTTTAAGTCAGTTAATCTCTTGGAAATCCTCTTTAGGATCGCACAAACAACTGCTGCCCTGACAAGCTTGATGCCCATTTGGAAAAAACAGGACCATCAGTTTACACTCCAGTAAGGCTGCTGCGCTCCCTTGTCATCTCCATCTTTCTATACGCTTGCGAAACATGGACCCTCAAAGCAGACCTACAACGAAGAATACAAAGGAGATGAGGTGCTACAGTAGACTTCTGGGCATTTCATTTACCCAGCACATCACCAACGATGAAGTCCGACAGACCATCGCGCAAGCCATTGGACAACACGATGACATGCTCACGGTGGTGAAGAAACGGAATCTCCGATGTTATGGCCACCTCATCAAAGCCAGGACGGTTGCTGAGGGCAGAGAAACATGGGGTACGCTGGTTAAACGATAATCCGTAGTGCTCCAACGACTTTCGAATTACGGGATAGGATAGGATAGGATAGGATAGGAATCGCCTGTTGCTTATAATAATAATAACAACAACAACAACAACAATAATAATAATAATAATAATAATAATAATAATAATAATAATAATAATAATAATAATAATAAATTGATTTATAACGCTCACATCTCTCGCCGTTAGAGAGTTTCAAAGCTCAGATATTTTAATAATTTCAAGGCGCAGATATTTTAATAGTTTCAAGGCGCAGATATCTTAATAATCTTAGAAAGTGATACAATGCCATGCAACAAGCATCTTTCAATTCACTTTTTTGAGTCAGGATTGTTGCTGATAGTGAACTTTTATTTTTTTGCCGTCTTCAAATTCTATGACTGTTACACTCCGTTTGATGTTGGAGTTTTTCTATCAGTATCTGATTCAGCCCCAATGCTGAATTCCTGATAAGGTGTAACTCAGATTCGTTTATCCACGCAGCCTGCTCACTCAGCAACAAGACACGGAGTCGACATATGAAGTTTTCCACTTTTATTCAGCACACATCAACAACTGCATACAATCGCCTTTTCACTCTCAACTTTTTACTTTCCAACTCACTATCAACAACTTCACAAAACAGTGCGGCGCATAAAATATATAGCCTCTCTCTCTCTTCCCGAACAATTTAGAACACGGTAGACTAGAATGACGCACTACAGCCAATCAAATAAAAGTTCGTCATCACTGACTTACGTCATGCATCTCTCTACACATTCCCGGAACGTTCTCTTACTTCGACATTTATCGGGAAATTTCTATCGAGAGTAAACAGGGAAATCTAGAGAATTCTCCAACAATATCGACCAACTAAAATTACCAACGTTATACAAAGCCTCCTCTAACCACAACGCAAACTCAAATCAAAGGTAAATAAACTCTATTATTGAATACTTTGCAAAACGAAACGATTAGATTTATCGTACACGCTTCAGCCATACTATCCTTTGCGTTTCAACGTAACAATGACTAACGAGGGAAGATTAGACAGGGTTGTGTACGGGGACAAAAAGCATGAGAAAAATAGAGACCCTCTGTTTCGATATTCCATGAATGCTCCAAGCCGCAAATGTATTTCACTTAGCCCAAGTAACCTTGGAGTAACCTTGGAGTTCTTTTTAAAATTTTGGATGTTGTGATTTTATTCTTTTGGATTTCATTCTTTAATCTTATGCTACAGTGGTCTGTAAGGTCTTAACACAGACTCTGGAAAATTAGAAGAGCCGTAATACTGCTCACATCAGTCGTGATGATGAAGTGTGACAAACATTCACAACACACTTTCATCTGAAATACGGTCTCACGCTGCGGCAGGATTTCTCGAGCCGCTTCTCTCTTTAAGACCACAGCTCTTAATATAATTATAACCTGTACAAACCAGTATCTTGGCAGAGAGACTTAGAAACATTTCCTACCTGTTGAAGAAAAAAAAATGTAATAAATTGTCACAGGGAGTTTCATAATTTCCAGTGAGTAAAAAAAAATCGCGGGACTCTGAACGATATTTCACGAATGAACGCTTATATACCACATCACCGGACACAAAAGTGGTGTCAGGGTAGAGAGATGGGGCAAGTGGGAGAAGAACATTATTAAGAATAGACAGAATTGCACATGAAGTATTGCGACGAACTCTAATGGCAGAATTTCACCGAGGGGTGTCCTTCGTATACCACTAGCGTTCGATACAACCCTTGACAGACGCGTCTGGCAGAGAGATGAGAAGCATTATCTTCGTGTTGCTGACCACCGAGGCAGAAAACCTGTCCTGGAGATAAGTACAGACTCCAGCTGATGTTTTTCTTGCGCTGCGCTGAGCGGGAATTGAAGCCTGGCTGCCCCTTCCGATACTGTGGGATTCTAATGATCAAAATATATCCATCGGAGTGGAATTACCCCCGCCTTTTTATAGTTGGGACACATGTACTAGAACAGTTCGCATATAGATAAGCGTTTTCCGTTTACGCAGACAGGTTCAACTGCACGAACGAGTGGGGAGTAGTGTTGATGGTAATTATAGTAATAGTAGTAGTAGTAGTAAAGGTCGTAATCATCATCAGTCCCGCAGCCGGTCAGGTCGTTGGGGAGACATGAGTGAATCTGACGCAGAGAATATTCGCTGATTCGGTCTGTCTTCAGCTGTTGTCAGGAGATGTGGCAGTGGTACACTGTTGTTGGGTGTTTTTGTTTTTTTTATCAGTAGTTGATTCAGCCCCGATGCTTGAATCCTGATAAGTGTAACTCAGATTCGTTTATCCACGCAGCCTTTTCAATCAGCAACAAGGCAGGAGTCGTCGTATGAAGTTTTCCAACTTTATTCAGCGTACATCAACAACTGCATACAATTGCTTTTTCCACTTTCACCACCTACAACTCTTTCTTCTCAACTTCCCAACTCTGAAATAGTGCGGTACTTATATAGTCTCTCTATACTCTAGAGAACGTTTGAACATTCCATGATCCAGCGTGACGCAATTACAGCCAATCACAATAAAATTCGTCATCAGGACAATGCACTGTCTTACGTCATACAACTTTCTTTAGGCTAGAAGAATCGCTCAGCTACTAGTAGAGTTATCCAGACGCATCGATCGACAGTAATCAAGCAACCCTAGTCTAAGTCTATTAAGTCTAAAATCACTTAGATGAACAGACGTTAAATTAAAGAAACAACAACAACAAAGCAACCATAGAAAATTCTCCAATAATATTGACCAACATTATACAAAGCTTCTTTTAACAACGACGCAAAATCAAATCAAAGGTAAATACACTCTGCCATTGCATGCTTTGCAAAACAAAACGATCGGATCTATCGTGCGCGTCTCAAACGTAACAGGCAGTAATAGTAGTAGTTGTTGATGATGATCTCCGCTTGGCCTTCGTCCTGTCCCCTTTCTTCTGCGTCCTCCTCTCTCATCTTCGTCTTCCTTCTTCCCTCTTTCTCCGCCTCCTCCTTCCTTTCTACTCCTCTTTCTTCTTCCTCCTCCTTCTTCTTTTCCCCTTCCTCCTCATCCTCCTTCTCCATTTCCTTCTTTTCCTGATTAACGTTGCTTCTGGCCAAAAGTTCCGACTCGTTGTCCGTAACTGCTGCTGGAATGTCCGTTCTTACTCTGACGCGTTGTTTTATGTCGGTGTTTACAGTGGAAATGCAATTGTCTGAAATCTCTGCATGAACGGATTCTAACAGGTCGGCATCTTAAAAGTTTTATTTGGAAAAAAAAAAGTTAGGGGCTTTTCCAAAGTGTACTGACTTGTCTGCAACTTGTGTGAATAGCAGGTACATGTTATGTACACACAACAGACAGCAGGTGAACAAAACGCACTGACAGACAGACAGACAGAAGCACAGAAAGACAGACGGACATGCATGTAGGCTACATACAGACATAAAGACGGACATGCGCTAATACACACACAAACACGCACACACCGCACTCAAAAACATACACTCTGTCTCTCTCTCGCTCTCTCTCCCTCTCTCTCTCTCTCTCTCTCTCTCTCTGCAACACTCTATCTGTCACACTCTCACACAGGCACACACACATACTCTCTCTCTCTCCCACGCTCACACAAGTACAAACACAAACACACACACACACACCCTCCCCCCCCCCACACGCGCGCGCGTTTTCATCCACAGAAGGGAAAATAGCGATGATTAAAGAAAAGGGAAAAATTAAAGAAAAGGGAAGAAGAGGAAAAAGGCGCTGGACTAAGAAAAGAAAGATAGAGAAAATAAGAAGAAAAACAGGAATGGTAGAGAGAGAGAGCGAGAGAGAGAGAGAGAGAGAGAGAGAGAGAGAGAGAGAGAAAGAGAGAGACAGACAGAGAGAGACAGACAGAGAGACAGAGAGCGAGAGAGACAGTGAGGGAGACAGACTGAGAGAGACAGACAGACAGAGAGAATATGGAAACCTGAAAGAAACCTAATGACGGAATTCTAAGCCGACAAAAATAAAGGTAAAGATAGTAATGACCTCCGCAAAGTAATGAATGCATAAGCAGATCGATGGATCTAATCGGAAAAAAGAGTTTATTGGTTTTTCTCTTGTATTTGTATGCCGCGAGGAAAATAAAAAGAAAGAGGAAAAACTACACGGGAGGAGGATTGGAGTAAAAAAAGAAAGACGAAGAAAACGAGTTGGAGGAGGTAAAAAAAAAAGAAGAAAAGATAAAGGTAGTCCCATAGCCTTGTGGCGGAAAGGGAGCGTGATGTTGGAGATCACACTTATCTTGGGCCAGCGTAATGAGGGTGATGCCCATCTCTCACACCTCGCTGCTTTACCTTCCCCACCCTTAAGAGAGTAGGTACTCAGTCACAGTTGAGTCAACTGGGGGCGTTGTTATTTGTCGCTTCACGTTTTGCGGTCACCCATCCAAGTGCTAACCGCACTGGGCGGTGCTTAACTTGCGACACAGTAGCGAGTTGGAGGAGGAAGAACACAGAAAGAGGGTGTGTGGTGAGACTATGAAGAAATTAGGAGAGTAAGAAGGAGAAGAAGAAAGCGATCATGAAAGAAGAAGGGAAAAATAAAAAGCTAAAGACGAAGTAAGAGAGGAAGAATTTGTCACGTGGGGTTTATGGGCTCTGCACAATGGAATTATGGACCCTCACGTTTATTCGGTGGGAACTGCTAGTAAGTCATGAATTACTTTAATAAATTTATTTGTTTAGCTCGTTCTGTGTTAAGGTTGGGGTACAGAAATAGATAGAAAAATGGTAAAAGATTACTGTCACACTAGCTTTCACACGGCTATGAATCATATGTAGTCCAGCCACTTGATAACAGTTAAAATCACACATTTATTTCTTCTACTCTATACAAGATTCTCTAAGTACTAATCTAACTTAAAATGTCTCAGTCACTGCTAATAGTTCGATCGCTGATAGTCTAGGCAGCTGTTATATCTTCATCGGGCACTTGCTATAAGTTCTCATGTAGATTTGGACTACTGTGGTCCGTTATACAGTTTCTGAAGAGTTGGACTACTGTGGTCCTGTTATGATCAGTTTAAGTGCACCTTCGTTTTTGCACTTAACTGCTAGATGGAGCGTGCGAAGTCCTTCTGTGAGGTAGCTTCTGGTCCACCTGTGTCGTTGTGTAGTTGGGTTCCCTTGCCACGCTGTGGGGTCTGACAGGGTGTTTTTCAAGGTAGCTCTTTCCGACTTGTGCGGCAGAGGCTCCTCAACCAACTAGTCGTTTCTGTGGAGTGGGGTGCACAGGATAGCTCGGGATAGCTCGCCTGCTCGTCTGTAATATAAGAGACGAAATTCTGCACAACCCTGAATAATCGGTTTGTGCAGAGCGTCTCACTGAAAGCCAAAGTAGCCCTCAGTGATAGCTCCACATCTCTATACATAAGCGACGAACATTCTGCTACTTTCGGGGTCCACTGGAATCTCACTCTAAATTCCTATACATACATAAATATCAATCGTGTCTAACTATACACATACAGAATTAATAATATTATAAACATTCAGTGGTACAGCCACTGGTCTGCAAACATACATATAAGTTAAACAACAGTGGTTCCGTACGGGATACAACATGGCGGCGTAACCGGTCGTGTTTCGCCTCGTGGTAGGCTCTTCCACGTGGTACGGCAAATTCGGATTAACAATTCACATTTATGCATAACAAATTCTTCAAACATAATTTCAACAATAATATAAATATATCACGATGAAACAGAAGGGTGTTCATTTACCTGTTTGACAAGTTCAGGCCCGTGATGACTTGATAGAATTCTATGAATCTAAGTCCTGCTTCCTGGTCTAAGTGTGGAGAGATTTCTCTGCCAGCTTTCTAGCTGTTAACACTTCGGTGTATTCCTCCCAACTGACCAAAGCTGTGTTAGGCTCGGACCCAGTCAAACTGGCTCGAACCGCTTTGCCTAAGCTCTCATTGGGTAAAATGTTTACGACTCTCGCACACAGTGCTGATTAACTACGCAGCGTGGGTCGGGCTCGCGGTGTGTACTTGTATTGCTGCTGTGTTATATACTGACTCTCTACTGTTACAAAAACTACACAAGGCTGAATAGTCAACAAGCAGAGTTAAAACTAGCCAGTTCATGACAGGCTCCCTCAACTGAAAAAAGGCGATGACTACTGGATTCGACCTTTTTCTACTACAGAGCCTAGTTTAACACTGCACTATCCTAGGGTCCTATTTACGAACTAAGTAAGTTGCTCTACCTGAGCTGCAATGCTGTGCCAGGTAGCTATGGACACTAGTGACAGGGATTTATTGGGCGGGGACGAATTCTAGTGCTGTGGCCCTTAGTTGTGTTGGGTGGGCGACAGCTGCTGTGTCCTCCACGAGATGGCGACTGAGGTAGTCGGCTCCGTGGTTCTCTTTGCCGGGTATGTACTCGATTTGGAATGAGTACGCTTGAAGGGTGAGTGCCCATCTCATCAGGCGAGAGTTCAAGGATTTGGAGGCTGCCAGGAACGATAGTGGTTGGTGGTCCACCTGAACTGTGAAGTGGGTCCCATACAGGTAGAGTTGAAATTTCTGTATGGCCCAGACTAGTCCAAGACATTCTTTCTCCGACGTGGCGTAGTGGGTCTCGGCGGGTCTCAATTTTTTGCTGGCGTAGGCGACAGGGAATAGCGTCTCGGCATTCTTGGGGTCGCGCTGTAGCAGTACTGCTCCGAGGCCTAAGTCGCTTGCGTCGGTGCGAAGAACGAATGGCTGAGTCAAATCGGGTAGGTGGAGTACTGGCGCCGATGTCATTCTGTCCTTGAGTGTTTGGAATGCTGTCTCGCATTCGGCTGTCCATACTACTTTGTCCGGGGCGATTTTCCGGGTTCCATTTGTCAGTGGTACGGCGATGCTGTTGTAGTTGTGGATGAACTTCTTCCGCGATGGCGATGGCCATCCATGTGTGAGTGCTGGGGGTCGCTGGTCGGTCCGTGTATTTCTTGAGGAGATTGATGTGGTGGTATCGGGCTCTCCCGTTCACCTCTACTTGGTAGACTGTCTTGGATTTCTTGGCAGTCACCCGGTACGGTCCTCTCCAAGCGATGTCCAGCTTGTTGGTTCCACTTGGAAGTAAGAGTAGCACTTGATCGCCGACTTGCAGTTCTCTGTCCTTCGCGTGGCGGTTGTAGTACTTCGCCTGACGGGCTCTTGCCTTCTTCAGTGCTTCACCAGCTTTCTTCCACGTTGCTTTGAGGGTTTCCTGCAGGTCTGTGACGTACTTGGTGGCACCTCTTGGTGTGTCGTCTATCTTGGCTTCCGTCCAACTTCTGCGTAGGGCTTCTAGCGGTCCTGCTAGAGGTCTGCCGAATAGCAATGTTGACGGGGTGTAGCCTGTGGCTGCATGGGGCGTTTCTCTATACGCGAACAGTGCCGCATTCACGTAGGTGTCCCACGCTTCTGGGTTGTCGTCGGCGACTTTCCTGAGTATGGTGAGAAGGGTTCCATTCAGTCTTTCTACTTGTCCGTTGCTGGCTGGGTGGTATGGTGGTGTGCGAATGTGATGAACTTGTATCAACTCGAACACGTCTTGCATCAGGCGGCCGGTGAACTGAGATCCGTTGTCCGTTCTAATGCTGTCCGGGAATCCGACTCTGGTAAAGATGGCGATGAGTGCATCTGCAATCTTCTTGGTGTCAATCGCTGGCAACGGGACTGCTTCGCACCACATCGTACATGCGTCGACGAGTGTGAGTAGAAATCTGTTCCGCTTCTTGGTCATGGGCAGTGGTCCTACTATGTCTACTGAGACTTGCTGGAATGGCACGCCGACTACTACCGATGGTCCTAAGGTAACTGGTACGGTGTGATGTCGCGGGGAATATCGTTGACATTGGTGGCAAGATTTCACGTAGCGCTTGACATCCTCCGTGATTCCTGGCCAATAGTAGTGTGCGCTGATTCTCTGCACTGTGGCTCCAATTCCCATGTGTCCGCTGAGTGGCATGCTGTGGCCTAATTCTAGTACTTGGGCTCGAAGGGTGGCTGGTAGTACTAGTTGGGTGTGATCTCCATCTCCTTGTCGATGTAGAACTCCTCTTCCATGTAGAAGTCTCCCTTGTGCGGGTGTGTGTGCGCCTTGGGTAGCTTCTGGAAGCACTTCGCTATCGAGGTGTCTTCTTTCTGTGCTGTTTTGATCTCTTCGAGTCCTGGATTCGGAGCGAACTCGGGCTGGGGTGGTTGGGTTTTAGCTTGGGCCCTGGTTTGCACTGCAGCTATCTCTACAGTTTTAGGGGGCGTGCCTAAGAACACATACCTACAACCTAGCACTAGATCATACAGGGGTTTCTGTAAAACAGCTGCTTGGATTCGTCCTGTGACGTACCTACTCTCTACTTCGATCCAAGCTATTGGGCAAGTAGTCGTCGGTTTCGTCAAGTCTGCTCCTTGTAAGTCGACTGTCTTGTCCGTCAAGTCCGCGCGCGATACAAGAGATTCGCTGACTATCGCGTCGTATGATAGACCTGTGTCATACAGACAGTTCGCTTCTTTTCCGTTGACCTTGACCGTGTCTGTCACCGATGGGTGATCTCCGATCGTGTGTGGCTTGTTACCGCTACTTTGAGTTAGAACTCTGTGCGCTGGCCGGCTTTCGCGCTCTTCCCTACGTTGTGCGGCCAACTTGAAACATTCTGCGGTGGAGTGATTGTTTCTATTGCAGAACGAACAATACCGTCTCTGTTCTGCAGGACCTCTTTTCCCGAATTCCGTGTTGGGTCCTTTATTCTGCCCAGGTCTGGGGTTATTCGGCTTATTCGCGGTGCGCTCTTCCCGGTTAGGGCTTCGTTTCTGTGCCTCTTTCCCGTTAGGCTTTAGGTCTCGCCTGAAGCTCTTGGCTTCTCCGTGTGCGGCCACGTACCTATCTGCGACCTTGACCAGATCTTCCAGTCTTTCCGCGCCCTGCTCTACTGAGAATGTCCTCAGCTCGGGGGTCATGGTTTCCCGTAGCTGTTCCCATACTAACAGTTCTGTCAGTCCATCATACGTCTTAGCCGTGGCTGACTGGCTAATCCACTTATCCAGCGTTGTGTACAACCGATCCGCGAACTGCGCATAGCTCTCTCCTTTCACTCTCCGATTGGTGCGGAATTTTTGCCGATAGCATTCTCCTGTTAGTTCGAATCCCGTTAGGAGTGCCTCTTTTACTTTGTGATAGTCAGTCACTCTGTCAGTCGGTAGCTTACTGTAGATGTCATAAGCCTTTCCTCTAAGCCCTTGACTAAGCTTAAAAGACCAATGGGTGGGATCTAGTTTATACTCTGTTGCTAGACGCTCAAACCTAGTCAGATAGAGATCTAGACCTTCTTCTCTCTCATTGAATGTCCCCAGTGGAAATGACATTCCTTGTACGGGGTTGGGTGCTACCTCTAGCTGATCTGAGTGGGGAGGGGTTGAGGAAGAACTTGACGCTCCTGATTCCAATCTTTTCAATTCTAACTCATGCTGTCTGTCTTTTTCCTTTTCTGCCCTCTCATACTCCCATTTCCTAACTTCTGCTTCTCTCTCTGCTGCAACCTTCTTCTGTTCTCTTTCTGCCTCTAGCTCTAGTTTCTTCTGCTCTCTAGCTGCTTCTAACTCTGCTTTCTTTTGCTCTGCTTCTAATGCTAATTTCTTTTGCTCTGCTTCTAATTCTGCTTTTTTCTGTTCTCTCTCTGCGGCTCTCTCTGCCGCTTCGAGTTTCTTCGCCTCTCTCTCTGCTGCTCTCTCTGCCTTAGCCTCCTGTTTCTCTACCTCTGCATTTATATACGCAATTAGGTCTGCCCCTGCTAAGTGTAAAGCTTCTCCTAGTTCCTTGAAACGCAATCTCAAGGCCACTGGGTCCGACATTGTCAAACGTGTCTATGAACAACCTCTGAATCACGTGGAATACCAAAACACTAGCAATATTGCAATTCAATAAAAACAATGCAAAGACCATAAAATTCGCAATCAATACTAGAATAAACCAAGAGTCAAATGGCATACAACAGTTACTTAAGCAAAACCTGCAAAAGAACAATGCAACATACAGGCACAAAAATATTTGAAGCAAAAAAGTTTTTAACTAAAGAATAGTGCACCCAACAGATCAGTGTTATACCCTTACACTATTCTAAGTTATTCTACTACTCCTACTGTTATCTAATTTTATTGTACTTAGGTCCGGTTATACCCAATTCCTATTATACACAGATCCTGGCTAGGCTCGCCAATTAAAGTGTCACGTGGGGTTTATGGGCTCTGCACAATGGAATTATGGACCCTCACGTTTATTCGGTGGGAACTGCTAGTAAGTCACCCTATGAATTACTTTAATAAATTTATTTGTTTAGCTCGTTCTGTGTTAAGGTTGGGGTACAGAAATAGATAGAAAAATGGTAAAAGATTACTGTCACACTAGCTTTCACACGGCTATGAATCATATGTAGTCCAGCCACTTGATAACAGTTAAAATCACACATTTATTTCTTCTACTCTATACAAGATTCTCTAAGTACTAATCTAACTTAAAATGTCTCAGTCACTGCTAATAGTTCGATCGCTGATAGTCTAGGCAGCTGTTATATCTTCATCGGGCACTTGCTATAAGTTCTCATGTAGATTTGGACTACTGTGGTCCGTTTTACAGTTTCTGAAGAGTTGGACTACTGTGGTCCTGTTATGATCAGTTTAAGTGCACCTTCGTTTTTGCACTTAACTGCTAGATGGAGCGTGCAAAGTCCTTCTGTGAGGTAGCTTCTGGTCCACCTGTGTCGTTGTGTAGTTGGGTTCCCTTGCCACGCTGTGGGGTCTGACAGGGTGTTTTTCAAGGTAGCTCTTTCCGACTTGTGCGGCAGAGGCTCCTCAACCAACTAGTCGTTTCTGTGGAGTGGGGTGCACAGGATAGCTCGGGATAGCTCGCCTGCTCGTCTGTAATATAAGAGACGAAATTCTGCACAACCCTGAATAATCGGTTTGTGCAGAGCGTCTCACTGAAAGCCAAAGTAGCCCTCAGTGATAGCTCCACATCTCTATACATAAGCGACGAACATTCTGCTACTTCCGGGGTCCACTGGAATCTCACTCTAAATTCCTATACATACATAAATATCAATCGTGTCTAACTATACACATACAGAATTAATAATATTATAAACATTCAGTGGTACAGCCACTGGTCTGCAAACATACATATAAGTTAAACAACAGTGGTTCCGTACGGGATACAACATGGCGGCGTAACCGGTCGTGTTTCGCCTCGTGGTAGGCTCTTCCACGTGGTACGGCAAATTCGGATTAACAATTCACATTTATGCATAGCAAATTCTTCAAACATAATTTCAACAATAATATAAATATATCACGATGAAACAGAAGAGTGTTCATTTACCTGTTTGACAAGTTCAGGCCCGTGATGACTTGATAGAATTCTATGATTCTAAGTCCTGCTTCCTGGTCTAAGTGTGGAGAGATTTCTCTGCCAGCTTTCTAGCTGTTAACACTTCGGTGTATTCCTCCCAACTGACCAAAGCTGTGTTAGGCTCGGACCCAGTCAAACTGGCTCGAACCGCTTTGCCTAAGCTCTCATTGGGTAAAATGTTTACGACTCTCGCACACAGTGCTGATTAACTACGCAGCGTGGGTCGGTCTCGCGGTGTGTACTTGTATTGCTGCTGTGTTATATACTGACTCTCTACTGTTACAAAAACTACACAAGGCTGAATAGTCAACAAGCAGAGTTAAAACTAGCCAGTTCATGACAGAATTATGGGAAAAGAAGAATGAGAAAGAGAGGAGAAGCAGGAAAGAGGAGTGTTGTTGTTGTTGTTGTTGTTGTTGTTGTTGTTGTTGTTGTTGTTCTTCTTCTTCTTCTTCTTCTTCTTGTCAATTTTGGCTGATGCTATTTGTATTGTTGATGATAAAATCATGACGTGTACATTACTATAACTATTTTTATAATCAAATATCAAGTTAACATTTTAAATCTTTCCGAGTTCATGACGGTTTCAGGAAGGACCTACTATAAATCATAATCTAGTCGGTGCAGGGTGATAATGTTATTGCATTTCCATGAATCGCCCACGACTCGATGTTACCTACATGCAATCACTCATTACTTATCTATTAAATCTGTACGGAGTTCCTGTTCAAATTATGACGCAGTGAAGGATTTGAACAGGTTTCGGTTAAAGGTCCCCTTGTTTCACACATGTCAACGTCACAAAACCTTTTGGCCATCACTGAATACAAATAAGGTGTAAGCACACCAGAGAGAGAGAGAGAGAGAGAGAGAGAGAGAGAGAGAGAGAGAGAGAGAGAGAGAGAGAGGGGGAGAGAGAGAGAGAGAGAGAGAGAGAGAGAGAGAGAGAGCCGTCTGTCACAAGTATGGGTTTGATGTAAATCGCGTTCAATTGTTTCCGTTAAGAGCTCAAAGAAAGTTGATTGTAAAAACATAGCACTCCAGCGTGTGCATGGTATATGGTGGGAACAGCTAGTTTTTTTTTTGTTCTCCTAACGAAAATGAAAAAAAAAACGCCTAAAAAAAATTCCATTCGTAGCGTTCGATTTTGAGGAACGATTGTCCAGTACATCATCTGTTAATGCGACGGACAATGCATTTTCCCCAGTGAGCTCTTTGTCTTTTAAAATAGCGTCCACCATTCCTGGCCTCTTTAATGAAGATGGTGTTCTGTGTACGTGACCCTAAGTATGAACGCACACACACACGCACACACGCACGCACACACAAACATACAGTCACTCACACCAATAATGAGATGACCTGATTCAAATCTATATTATGTGGCGGAAAGGGAGGCGGCTGGTTCAAGTTTGGGAAAGAGGTTGTCTACCTTCCATTTGTTGCTTAGACTAGCCTTGGGTGGCTCCTGCTGTTCAGACTCCTTTGGAGTGACTATTTGGGTTATGCAGGATAAGGCGACATGACATTTGTTCTCCCCGGCTAACCATCCGTCTTGTGCTTTTGGTGGTGAGCAGGATTACATTGTCGGCAGGCATTTTATGCAAGTCAGTGGCAGTGATTTTGCAAAGAGTGTCGTGGCACTAGCAGCCGGCAAGCCAGTTTACTTGCAGCACGCTTCACCGCCTTGCAGGGCAAATATTTTAAATAAAAAAATAACATCTCGGGTTGGACCGTGTTTTTAAGGTGGTGCGTGGATAGATTACCGTCCCCGGACACAGAAGCGTATAGGTGGCCGAGATATGGGAGTCAAATACTCCGGTCGGCTACATATAAGCCACCCAGACCACTGCTTTCAACAACAGAGCCCCGCATGCGAATTCCAAATTCGTCGGAATACACGAAAAAGGGTCTTGGCTATCAGTCATTTTTCAAATTCTGTTCCTACCCTGTCGGGATGCACTCTGTCCAGAACTCAACAAGAGACTGAAATTTTTCTGTCTTTTCGCCAGCGGCTAAAGACCCATCTCATTATTTAATATTTCTGAGGAGTGATAATTTTGTATATACTTGTATCGCCTCCGGCTCCGTATTGAGATTATTTCTTCCTCAAGGACCATTATTTGTTTTTAACCTATGGTACGTGGTAGTCTCCATTTGTATCTTTTATGGTTTGCGCGCTTCGAGCATGAACTTCGTGGATTTAAGCGCACTTACAAGTCTCCATCATCGTGACGGTGGGTCTATTGGTGCTGGGCTCTGCACAATGGAATGCGATTACCCACTCGTCTATCGTCTACGGGGATCGGCTTGCGTAATCACCATATGACTAATCTTAATACATTTATAAGTTTAGCTCTGTCTGTGTGGCACACTAGCTCTCACACGGCTATGAAACATAGGTAGTCCAGCCACTTGTTAACAGTAAAGATCACACATTTATTTCCTCTACTCTATACATTATTCTCTAAACACTATTAACTTAAATGTCCAAATTCACTTCGACTATTTCGCTCCTTGATGGGTCTATGATGCTACTGTTCTTGATATTTGCTACTGTCTCATCATTGGGCTATTTGTTCTGGTTTGCCTAATGTTTTTTTTACAGGAGAGTGGACTACCGCACAGTCCTTCTAGATCAGTGTTAGTGCAATTATTTTCTTGCACTTAGCTGATGGGTTGAGGTGTGGTGATGGTGTCTCCTCCTTGGTTGTTGACTATCAGGCTATCGTAGCTCAGTGCTAGATGCTCCACTGCATGCAGGCCGAATGTTAGGGTTGACTCTTAGTGGTCCTAAAAAAAGTTTTAAATAGGAAATATAAATGATTTAGGAATACACAAAAAAAGGGCGAGCCATAGTTTTTGGTAGGTAGTGGGCGGCCAATACAGGACATGCGTATTTTTGTGTAAAGTGCGAAATAAGCACATTGTCAGGACAATGCACCACGTTAGTTGGTCATTGTCAGGACAATGCACCACGTTAGTTGGTCATTGTTACTGGAAAGCGCTGCCGTGGTAACCGTGCGCTCCGCTGATCACCTGAATTTCTCCTGACGCTACCACTCTCCGATCGTTACGTTGCCCTCCCTGGGGCTTTTGACGGTACGTCATCGCGTGATTTTAGCAACAACAGCAGCGCGCAATTTTACTGGCATGTTTGATGGCTATGTTGTGTTAATCATGGGAGACAGAAATTTAAATTGTCATCTCCATCTTCCTATATGCTTGCGAAGCATGGACCCTCACAGCAGATCTACAACGAAGAATACAAAGCATGGAGGTGAGGTGCTACAGAAGACTTCTGGGCATTTCCTATACCCAACACATCACCAACGACGAAGTCCGACAGACCATCACACAGCCATTGGACAACACGATGACCTGCTCACAGTGGTGAAGAAACGGAAACTCCGATGGTATGGCCACGTCACCAGATCATCAGGCCTTGCAAAGACCATTCTGCAAGACACAGTGCAAGGAGGTAGAAGAAGAGGGAGACCGAAAAAGAGGTGGGAGGACAACATTGGAGAATGGACTGGTTTGACACTGAGCGAAGCCATCATATCAGGGCTGCTGAGGACAGAGAAAGATTGAGTACGCTGGTTAAACGATCATCTGTGGTGCCCCTACGACCTCCGGGTTACGGGACAGGATAGGATAGGATAGGATAGAAGATAAGCAACGCGTCAGACCACCTGAAACGTGGCTGTGGGGAGTGGCGCTCGTAAGTGCTCAGTCATCGCTGCTGTAATATGTTCTTAACAATTTGCGAATCTAGACCAATTATCCTCATGTTTATCCTCATTTCTCCCCATTAAAACGTGTAGTATGTATCATGTATTTTTTAAACATTTATTTTCTTGTTTTGTTGTTGTTTGTTTTACTCCACCAACCCTAACCCCACCCCACCCCAATTGCTGTTAATGTTTAGTGCGAGCGAAAGCGCGTGAATGGGCGCTGGGAGAAAACTGCACGTTTGGTCGTGCGCTATGCAAGATATATTATTATTATTATTATTATTATTATTATTATTATTATTATTATTATTATTATTATTATTATTATTATTATTATTTTTATTATTATTATTATTATTATTATTATTATTATTATTATTTCTGGACTAAATTATTGTAACTCGCTTCTTGCTGGATGTTCTTCAACCACTGCAAGAAATTTAAAACAATCTGCTGCTAGAGTTAGCACTCCTCTTTTGAACAAACTCCACTGGCTTCCTGGTTTAGAGAGGATAAGGTATACAATGGAATCCATCTACTTCAATATAATCACTGGATCAGCTCCTATCTTACAAAAATGGTATCTACACGCCTTACCGAACTCTGCGTTCTTCAGGTGACTCTAAGCTTCTTCGTCAAGCTCGCTTTAAACGCAAGACTCACGGTTTTCGATCTATTTCTATTTATGGACCTCAGCAAAAGAAGACTCCAATACCTTTAAATATTACATAATGCATTAAAGACTTAATTTAAAATAACATACATGGTTTTGTTTTACAAGACCAATGTTGCAAAGAATACAAAACAGATTTTGAATCAAGGTATATAAGGATGTTAAAGAAATCAATTGGGGAATTACAAACGATATTTAAAGACCTCATGACAGCATATAATTCTGATGTAAATATTGAGACATTCTTTCCAACATAACATGATTTTTGAATTTTTAAGCGAGGAGTTGCAATTCCAGCTTTTGCATCCATCACTTCGACCAGTCACTTCGTACTCACTACCTACACTACAACCTGTTCATTGCGCTCATCAGATGAAAAACTGTTAAAAAAGCTCAAGCGTCGGCTTATAACAGTTGGCGAGCGGTCGTTTAGTTTTCAAGTACCCAAGGTTTGGAATGCGCTGCCTGCCGGTTTAAGACATTATACAGACCTTGTTTCCTTCAAGAGCTGCTTAAAAACGCACTTGTTCCGCAAGGCGTTTTCTGTGTAAACAGTATGAACAGTAATAATACTTTCTCAATGATGCTGTACATGATGTAGTGCAAATGTTGTGATGATGCGTACGAACGATGAGTGTAAGCGCATTGAGTTGTTATTCTAATGAAAAATGCCTTGTATAAATGCAGTTTATTATTATTATTATTATTATTATTATTATTATTATTATTATTATTATTATTATTATTATTATTATTATTATTATTATTAAATTTAGATTGACTGCATCTAATACCATTTTTGAAGGGAGGGAGGAAACCGGAGTACTCGGAGGAAACCTTCGGTGTCCTGAAAAATCTCGTACCCAAGCCATGTAAGTTCGACCCATTCGGGGTTGGAACCCGCGACCTTCGGCATATGATACCACTAAGGACTGTGCTAACAGGCCACAAACAGGCGTGTAAACAGCTTACAAAGACAATGTGGCCCTCGATAACAACACAGCGATAATCTTTAACAAAAACGGGCTCCATAGTCCAATCATTAAGTGTAGCTCAAGTGGTACAGCGTTCGCCTGGCACATCGATGACTCAGGTGTGAATCCCGTGGTGGGCGATATATAACAGGGAAAATTTTGTTTACTTTCAATTTTACCAGCATGGTTGATCTGGTGGTTCAGTGTGGCCTTAGGTCCTTACCCCTTGGTTCCTGGGATGGTTATCCCCGTCTGCCCTATGGCCAATGGTGGGTGTGGACGTTAAATCTCAAAGCTCATTTCATTCAAAAGAGTAAAACCTTTTCTTCAGTGTTTCGAATGTTGTGATTTGTCCATCTTTTGGTGTTTTTTTTTCTTCCTTTGTGACTTTACATTTCTGCTGCCACACGTCTTCTTAGACAGAACCGCTTCAACAGACAATCGCACGGTTACCGCTCTCTACCTGTCTTTGGTCCTCAACTCTGGAATTCCCTTCCATACAAGATTAGACATTCTTCCTCCATTTCCTCTTTTAAATCACAGTTGAAAACATGCCTTTTTAGGGAATATTTCAATTAATCATTTACAAGAGAGTGTAAGCAGGTGTGCGTGCTTGTGTTTTTCATAGTTCAACTGTATTTTGTACATGTATATTATGTATCTTTTGTCCAGTTTTGTCTGTCTTGTCTTCCCATTCCCCCAACCCCTTGCGCGCCTTGATCCTTAGGCTAAGGCTCCTTACAAATGACGAACATTATTATTATTATTATTATTATTATTATTATTATTATTATTATTATTATTATTATTATTATTATTATTATTATTATTATTATTATTATTATTATTTCAATCATACAATCATCTGTCATTTCTGATTATTAAGGGACTTGCAGAAGAAATGTTTATTGTTTCTCTTGCACCTTGTATATCTTTATTTTGATTCCCTCGCATTAATGTTCTCGCTGTGTTGAACTCAATTTCCGAAAGAGCGTAAAAAAGAACATTTAGGCTTACTCTTGATTTCTTTCTTTCCGTCCATCTTTATTTGTTTTGTGTTCTGTTGTTGCTGGTTTTTTTCCTTTCTGTTGCGCCAAAATTAAAAAAAAATTTCTTGTGTGCTTTCGCATTGCGTTTTTTTCTTCTTTGTTTGTTCTTGTTACCCTTATTGCCTTTTTTTGTTCTTTGTTCTTACTTCCTGTATTCCTTTGTTTGGTTTCTCTCTCTACACTCACACCAAATATACCTTTCTTTCTTTCTTTCTTTCTTTCTTTCTTTCTTCTTTCTTTCTTTCTTTCTTTCTTTCTTTCTTTCTTTCTTCTTTCTTTCTTTCAGTTCTTCTTCTTGTTCTTCTTCTTGTTCTTCTTCTTCTTCTTCTTGTTCTTCTTCTTGTTCTTCTTCTTCTTCTTCTTCTTCTTCTTCTTCTTCTTCTTCTTCTTCTTCTTCTTCTTCTTCTTCTTCTTCTTCTTCTTCTTCTTCTTCTTCCATGTTGTTGTTGTTGTTGTTGTTTGTTAAACGTATTATCAATGGTTGAGCCCATAAGCTTAAATCTTGATATTCGTAACTCGAATTCGTTTATTCACGCAGTCTGTTCACTCAGCAACAAAGCAAGAGTCGTCGTATAAGGTTTGCCAACTTTATTCAGCAAACCCCAACAACTGCATACAAGATCGCTTTCCGAAAATCACACCAAAAATCACTTCTTGCAAGCAGACAGTGCATCACTTTTATGGTCTTTCCACAATCCAAAGAAACTTCGAACTTTCCCGAATGACGCAACAACACCCAATCAAAATACGAATACTCTTTACCGGAATTACGCACTGTCTTACGTCATAGAATATTTCTCCGTTTACAAGCTACCGCCATATAGATCTGGAAGCTTCGATCGATAATAAATAAGTAGTTCCAGAAAATTCTTCTTCTTCTTCTTCTTCTTCTTCTTCTTCTTCTTCTTCTTCTTCTTCTTCTTCTTCTTCTTCTTCTTCTTCTTCTTCTCCTCCTCCTTCTCTTCTCTTTACTCTACAACATGACCTGGGAAAAACCCAACGCCATGGGCCATGAGTATTTTAACGCTAACATGATCCTCTGCCTCAAGTTTCTAATCCCTTAATTTGAAAAAAAAATCCTCCACTAAATCACTGCCTTTTAAAGCTTCTTTTGGTAACACATAGGCTTCTGTGGAGAGGCCTGTCTTGTCGTTAAGCTCGTGCAGTAATCTTTCAAGGTGTTGCTCAGACCATCCCACAGGGGCCAAAACCTCTTCCCTGAAGAGCGTCCTCCTATGGACAGTGCCGGGATGTCCTACGCCATTTGGCAAAGTGGACATCGTAATAAATCGCTGATCGGCATGCTGGATTAGTCGGTACGGGTCGTTTATCTATACACTATACATCCATAAAGAAAGGTAATTATCCTGTTTTCTTGATGTTTAATGCCATTTGCCTCACTTGGAGTGTTTTCTTCCTGGCTCCTTAATGGTTGTTGTACTGTGCTAGCCATTTTGAGAGAATTTATTATTATAAAGTGTATGTTTATATACATTATACAGACCAGAACGTAATGCTGATTTATACAAGCTTGTGAATATCTGGAAATACATTTGAATGATTTGCCATTTTGCTTTTTCTTTTAGTAGTAGTAGTAGTAGTAGTAGTAGTTGTAGTAGTAGTAGTAGTAGTAGTAGTAGTAGTAGTAGTAGTAGTAGTTGTTGTTGTTGTTGTTGTTGTTGTTCTTCTTCTTCTTCTTCTTCTTCTTCTTCTTCTTCTTCTTCTTCTTCTTCTTCTTCTTCTTCTTCTTCTTCTTCTTCTTCTTTTTCCCCTTTTTTATCATTTACTTCTTCTTCTTCTTCTTCTTCTTCTTCTTCTTCTTCTTCTTCTTCTTCTTCTTCTTCTTCTTCTTCTTCTTCTTCTTCTTTATCATCCCTTTCTTCTTCTTCTTCTTCTTCTTCTTCTTCTTCTTCTTCTTCTTCTTCTTCTTCTTCTTCTTCTTCTTCTTCTTCTTCTTCTTCTTCTTTTTTATCATTTACTTCTTCTTCTTCTTCTTCTTCTTCTTCTTCTTCTTCTTCTTCTTCTTCTTCTTCTTCTTCTTCTTCTTCTTCTTCTTCTTCTTCTTCTTCTTCTTCTTCTTCTTCTTCTTCTTCTTCTTCTTCTTCTTCTTCTTCTTCTTCTTCTTCTTCTTCTTCTTCTTCTTCTTCTTCTTAGGATTTCCCACTGCCTATTTTGTTCAGGATGTAAAGAGGGAGAACGTGACTCCACATGCATGGCTGAAATATAACTCAACATTCAGACGGAAAATCGTGGCTAAAAGTTTTAAGTTTTATTTTAATTTAATTTAATGTTATTTTATTATATATATATTTTTTTAGAGAGGAGATTTTTTCCATTTTTTTCATCCTGTTTTAATCTGATTTTGAAGTTAGGACTTTCTTCCATCGAGTCTTTCAGTCCCAACGTGCTATGTTCAGTCTTCGCGCCTTTAATAAATGTTCGCATTACCTGTTATTTGTATTTTTGATTTTATTTTATTTTATTTTATTTTATTTTATTTTAGTTATAACTTATTCAACAGGGGGTGCATGCTAGCACAGTTGGTAGTAAGCTGGTTTCCTATGCCGATGCTCGCGGGTTCCAACCCCACATGGACCGAACTTACTTCCGTCATTTAGGTACGAGACTTATTAAGACACCGAGGGCTTTCTTCGGTTACTCTGGTTTCCCCCTCTCCCTTCATTGATGGTATTGGTTGTATTCATTCTTTAAAAAAAAATCACAAATATACATTGATTTTTCTTCCGCTTTCTATAATAGCGTTCTTTTTAGATCACCGCGCTTTGAGTTCATTGACGAAACAGCGCGTGTTATTGTTTTATTTTTGAGGGGTTTCCCTCCTTTTCAGTGCTACTGTTACAGATTACACTGGAGCTTCTAATTCGTGACTGAAGATGTTTTATTTTGTTTTATTTTATTTTATTTTTATTTTAGTGCACTTAAACTTCTTAATCGTAACTGAAATTGCTTTTTAAAATTTAATGTAATTTTATTTTGAGTTCTTTCGATACATTTCATTTAAATTTCATTTAATGTACTTTCTTTAACACTTTTAATCTCCAAACGTACTCCTCTGATACACCATGTTCGAAATCTTATGACCTGAACGTTAAAATCAAGCGAGAACAGACGAATAATGATAACTTCTTGAGTTGAGTAGATTACCGTCCCCGGACACAGAAGCGTATAGGGGACTTAGATAGAATACTTCCGTTGTATTAAGATATCTTGATGAAGTAGGATAACTTCTTTCAATCCAATCGCCAAGTTATCTATCGGTGAATCTTCGCTGTACGCTCTGTTCTATGAACTGAATTGATACCAGAATACCCATAGCCCGCTGCGGAAGACCTCGTCCACTTCATCTGCAGTCTTAGCAATGCCCAGGCTTCTCAGAACGCGCTTTAGGCAAACCAGTAGGAGCTCTTTGGCAGTTGGGCATTCCAATGGTTAAGCTGACAAACAGCTCCTCGGACATCTTGAACTTTGAAGAGAGAAAGGGTCAGACTTTTAAGCTTTTAAAAGGGCCACGGTATCCTGGATGTTTGATTTGTGATTTTTGACCCTTTTTGTTTGTTTCTTTGTGTTGTTGTGACAAATGAGTTTACTTAGGAAAATTGCGAGGTTGTCACATTAAAAGACCAGATGTTTGGTAATCGTAGTTTCAAACGATTGGTCGGCGGGCAAGGCTTTGAGTTTTACGCCTCTCCTCTGTGTTGTGCAAATCCATCAACTGTGGCTTTTATACATATAAGTACTATACATTTTTGACTAACATGCATAGCAATATGAGTCTATGTACTAACCCACAACCTCCCCAAAAAATAAACATTCCAGATTTTGGCAAATCTTTGCGAGATGAGTATTAAATAGTCCAAAAATTACATTTAAACGTGTTGAAGGCGCGGATCGCTAAAACGCAAATGCACAATAATTATGTGGTTGAAATTAGAATTAGAACTATTTTTCCCTCAAAACGGACACTTGTTTCAATCAGACCTCTGCGATATAGAGGATCCACTAAAAGTTTTACAAAACAACAACAACAACAAAACAAAAACAAGAAAACAACCTCTACGCTATATAGGAACCCAAATTCTGTAATGCGACCGTGCTGTGTGCTTGCCTCTCCGTGACCGAAGTGTAACCTTAGCAGCTGCTGTTGACACTTTGCCATTTTACTGTAGCTTAAATGTTGTTGTTGTTGTTGTTGTTGTTGTTGTTGCGTCAGTGCTGCCTAATTCTAGACAGTAGGTAGCATGAGTGTTGGAAATAGATTTAAATCTGGTGGGATTAGTTGAGTTTTAATTTTTTAATTTTTTAAAACGATTTCCTGACTGATCTGGAAATACTTTGAAATAATCGGGGGAGAAAGGAAGGGGGAGGGGAATTAGATTGAGCCAAATGTCCTTCGGTCTGTCGGTCGGTCCGTTGGAAGCCATATCTCAAGAACAACTGAACGGATTTTAACCAAACTTTGTAGGAACATTATCTAGGCTGGTGGCCTGCCTCCCGTGCCATCATATTTGCTCTGTCGCAGAGGTCAAGGTCACTGGAGTCACTAAACACGTTTTGCGCAATATCTCCAAAAACTGCTGAAGCAATTTTGTTGATGTTTGGTATAGAGGCACTTCAAATCATGAGTCATCCTTCAGTTGCAGTCCGAGTTGCTGTTGCTCCGAATTTAACTTTTTCTCTGTGTGTGTGTGTTCAAAACTGTGGGTTCGGGCACTGATTAGAATAGACCCAACTTTTCCCGACGTGTCGTAAGAGGCGACTAACAGGCGTGATGTCAGCACGGCATCACTGGGCGGAAGTCTTCTACACAGAATTCACCGGACAGGACGGAGGAACCTCATGTTACTACAGGTTCAACGACCACGTGCTCGGGGCTAAGGCGAGCCACACTGTATTCGTGGATATCGGTTGTGGCCAACAGCCTGGAGAGGATTGGGCCCTGCCTGGTCTTTCTTGCCCAAGACACACTGCATGATGAATAAAACCATAGTATTCAAAACACAAGTTTTGCCTTATTTCAAGAATGACTGAGCCAACATTCATAATTTTTACTTAACAGATACTTCAACTACTGTTAAGAATGTTACATTACATTACATGATTATTGCTTTAGGTCCAGCGGACTTTTCCGAGCCAAATCAGGACCGGACAACTCCTGGTCCGCATAAAAGATCTGCTGAAACAACCCTAGTGGTAAAACTGAAAGCTCTCCACCAGCCAGTCACTTTACAATAAAGACATCCCACGCAGGGGACGCTGAGGCTACACTCTAATTTATCGAACTCCCCGTTTACAAAAACAAAATAGAATACAAACATCATTATAAATTATTAACAAAACACATACATATAAAATGTCTACATTGCTAAATAATAACATCATAGGAAGGCCTAGTGACCACCTGGCAGAAAGCGTCCAATATTCCCAAGCTGATCTAACAGACCTCACACACAAATAAGGAGTCTTGTCCCGGAAGAGATTTCAAGAAAAAAGGTAGGTGACTGGTCTAGCGAAGAAGAAGATAGTATTCACAACTTTCCGGCACCTCTCATAAAAACTCGTGGGTATCGCCATTATAAATTAAAACGAGGTTAGAGTGAAACCAAGTTCCGGTCTGGCTTGTTTTGCTTTTATCAAAGCTTGATGCGTGACTTTTAAATATGGCAAATTGCCGAAAACGACGATTGTTAGAGCCAGAAAACGAGTGGGATAAGTATAAAAACGGTGGAGGAAGTACATGGCGCCACTGGCGATAGAAAGGGATAATAAACTGCAGCAAAAAAAATAAAAAAAATATGTGAGGGTACGATACTGGTGGCCAGTGACACACATGTTATTATTCTTGAATATTTGGAAATAACTCACTAAAACACGCGGAGAAAGAACCGGAAGTATGTTTCATTGAAGGGATTCCCGTTGGTGCATAGGATAGCAGAAAAGTGTGAATAGCAGATTGATAGAACAGAGCAGGAATGAGAAAGAGCAAATGAGAAAGACAGCGACAGTGGGAATTTAAAGAACTAAATTTCCAGAATGTTACAATTTTCGTAATTGTACTTTTTCAAAGGTCAAGGTCACTGTGCTTCACCATTTTCTAAACACGTTTTTGCGCTGTATCTCAAGATTAGCTGATCCCATTTTAACATTTCTTGCTTGCAGGTTACGAGGTAGTTCAGATCGTGACCAATAATTATGAATTTTTTTCTTTTGCTTTGTTAGGGATAAATCCGATTTATTCAAATTGCCAAGAAATTTAACACTTTTCAAAATGTGTATTTGTCGTTTATGCGTTTGATTTTCTGGAAATACATTTGAATGGCTTGCCACCTTTGTTTGTTTGTTTGTTTGTTTGTTTGATTGTTTGTTGTTGTCTAAAATCACATTGTGGTAACATATTGAAATTAAAATTATTGTGTTTGACGTTCCCGAATTTTGCCTTGATTCATGTTTGTTTTTTGGAAAGATTAACACTGTGTGTGTGTTTGTGTGTGTGTGTTTGTGTATGGATGTGTTTGTCAGTATGTGTGTTTGTGTATGCGTAATATAAATAGGTCTATATTCGGTTTCATATAATTTGTGTGGGTGTGTGTGTGTGTGTGTGTGTTAGTGTGCATATACACATGTGTCTTTGTGTGTGTTTGTTTGTTTGTGTTTTGTGTGGGCTGTGTGCAGGCGTAACATGTTTATGTAATAGGTTGTTTTTTCTGTACTAGCACGCGCACATGTATAATAATTACGTGTACCCATGTTCGTGTGTCTGTTGTGAGTGTGGGAGAGAGAGGTGAAGGGAAGGAGGGGAGGAAAAGGGGGGTCTGATTGCATTTTTAAAAGTTTTTTTTAAAGTATAAACAGGCAGGGACATGACTTGCAAAAAAGGAAAAGGGCCTTAGCCATATTTTGTGTGCGTGTGCTGTAATCACCTCTTGCCAAAGCAAAGCTTCCCTTCTTCGGAATAACACTCCACGCATAACCATGCTGTCAGCAACCCAGTTTGGAAGCCTGGAGTTTGTAAGCCAATACCGGTGTGGCCAAGTGGGCTAAGGCGGGACTAACTTGCCTTGTCCACAAGCCAGAAACCAATGGTGCCTGACAGGTGTGGGTTCGAGCCAGCACCTGGGCGTTATGTTTCTCCGAATATTATTTACTTTCGACTCGGGCAACGTCTCGGGGGTTTTCTCCGGGTACTCCGGTTTGCTCCATCAGCAAAAATTTCAAAAAAAAAAAAATCACAAATAATGTTAGGTAGGTAGGGTTTGGGCGCGCCACTGGCTGCGACTACGCCTTCCCCGGCCGGGGGAGGCGGCCCAGAGTTTCCCGATAAAAAGGGATAATAAATAAACTGCAGCAAAAAAGGGTCTAGTATCGCCAGAAAAACTGGGAGCGACTGGGAGCATTCTAATTGGTCGAAATTTAAAGCGCATTACAAAATTCGACGCATGCGCACAGTGCTATCGTAGTCCTTTAGTAAGGCTTAGGGTTATGACGCCTAAGAACATCGTGAAAATGCCGCCCCGACTTGACCTGGCGCATGCGCAAATGCTCCCGGCTCAGCTACGACACTCGGTCAGACTGCGATGTTGCACCGGGAAGCTGTGACTAGGTAGACTACTGGTCTTTATCTTTTTGGAGAGTTTGAGACAAGCTATGCTATGGACTGAAGTTAGTAGTAGTGGATGGGAGCGAGAGGTGAAAGGTATGAGGGAGTTGGTGGACTACTAGGTGACCTTGAACCCTTCTGTCTCTGTCTCTCTCTGTTTCTGACTCTCTCTGTCTCTGACTCTCTCTTTCTCTCTCTCTGTCTCTGACTCTCTCTGTCTCTGACTCTGTCTGCGACTCTCTGTCTCTGTCTCTCTCTGTCTCTCTCTGTCTGTCTATCTCCTCTCCAGCCCCCAAGATGACACATTTTAAAGTCGCATACACTTTTTAAACTGACAATAAGTTTCCCCACCACAAACAACAACAGCAACAATTAAACAAACAACTCGCCAAAAACAACAACAACAACAACAGCAAACGCCACAAACACACAAACAACGACAACAACGACAACGACAACAAGATTAAGCCATACAATCAACTTCTTTTTAATAGTACAGTTGTGACATAAATGGATTTCTTCACTATAGTTTATGCATCTATTAACACCATCAATGTTGATTGTAAGAAAACCACAGCGCGGCAACAACAGAATAATATAAGATTAAAGAAGCTGGAAAAGGGGGGGGGGGGGGCTGGAAGAGATGGGAGGAAAAGGTATGTTTGGAGAAACTTACAGTGGATGTCGATGAGGGCACAATCAGCACCAGTCTTTCAGACACCCTCCTTCCCCCAGTGTTCGGACCCTAGTCCTCTGTAAAACAGGAATTCAGCATTCTTTTGACGCTTGCGCCTTCTGTCACCATAATGGAATGAGGTGGTTTTTAATTTGAGAAGAAACAAAAATGTTGCGACATTCTTGCCGCCCTTGGGATTGGTGTGGCGGCTCACTTAACCATAAGAGACACAGGAAAACCTCGGTGCCGTAAAGGCACGGAACTCATTTATCAACAGATTGGGCGTCGAACTTCTTTCCACTTGGGATGAATTCGGGTGATCTCTGGTACTTTGTTACTTCAGTTGTGTTGAATCACGCTGCGAAAAGGTAGAACGCTTATCTACGTATGGGCAGCGGCGCATTGGTAAAATAAAATCGCCCTCTTTGAAGGAAGGAGTTCATCATCACCTGAATGGAATGTAAACCTGGGTTTCGATCCTTAAAAGATTTTGAAAGGTGTTCGTAATCCTCTCCCCTCCTCCCCTCTTCCCCTCCCTACTTCCTTCCACCACCCCCAAGCCCGCACCCACCCCCTCCCAAAAAAATATAAAGAAGGGATGAGTGTGTGGAAGTCACACGCCGTTCTGAATATGTCGTGAAGATTACACGAACTTTAAATAAAAAAATGTAGTTATCTTTAAAAAAGCTTTAATATTACTTTTATACCATGTCATCCGAGACAACCAATTCTAACTGCCAGGACACGGAATGCAGAAAGCGACGGTCGTCAGCTGGAATATTATGTCAGAGAGATTTGTAATATACTGTAATGGTTTCTCCTCTATATCATTTCGATGGAGAAGAAGACGTTAATCAAGCAACCAGCAAACAAAAGGTTCGATAACGTTACTAGATTTGTCCAAGTCGAGCCAAGTCAAAAGATCTTTATTCCATAAAATCTTTTAAGGCACGTGGATACAATGTAAAAAAAAACAACAACGAATAAAAATCAAACATAGAATAATATCGGAAAGCATGAAATGCAACATAAAACACATAATTATGTATCTATATTACAAAAACTACAGTTAATCATTTACACTCGCATTCTACAGGGCACATGATAAACATTGGAAATATACACAGTCATTATTATGATGCAACACAAGCATACTACATAAAAATGATGTCCACACAACCTGACCACTAATCGCACGCATTCTCTCGCAAGATTGCGTGACAGGGAAGGAAATGTAGGTACAAATTGGTATTAAATTTGGGGGATGGGGGAAGGGGGTATTACATATTTAAATTGTCATTATTAGAGGTGAACAAAACAAACAGCAACACCCAAGTTGAGGTCCGAGGCAATATTTGGATTTTTATTCAACTCTTTATCAAGCCAGCATTGTCATTATTGATTGAAATTAATTAGTGTTATTACTATCATTAATATTACAACTCATATCACCTTCTATTGTACTACTTTCTGAAGCAATCCATTAATTGTTTTCAGAAACTTAGCCAGTTTCAGCTGAATAATCTTATTCTTTGTTGAAAATGAATTTTAAAGTTTAATAGCATTGTGTCGCACATAGAAAAACCTTTTAAGCAGCTCTTTTTGGTCATCATCAAAAAATACAATGAAATTCCACTCCTAGCTCATTGAGAGTACATGTATTACAGATTCTGTCACATCTCTGGATTCCAAGAAACCGTCACTTTTGAGCTGGTAGCTTATGATTTAAGGTTCTAAATTTTATTACAACATCTAGATTGGCAGGCAAGTGTCAAATATTCTTCAAATTTAAAATTGTCTTTAAACATTCTATAATTATAATATAAATCCTTTATGTGAGTTTCTGAGTGCTTGTTTTGTACATGTTGATCCTGCAACCTTTTCTTTACTTCTTTTATAAACTCTTCAGCAGAAAGATTCGATCCTTGAGACTGATCATACCAAACATTTCCCAACCCTAGTTTTTCCAGAGAATTCCTGACACAGTCAAAATAATCAGACTTGTACACGTTCAGTTCGTAAAAAAACTTGTAAACTATATAATATAATTTAGTACTATTTCTTTCAAAAGAAAGCGTATACCAAAATTTAACATTCAGCTTTTTGCTAGGATATCAAGAGGGAATTTACCTACTTCTCTTAAAACCCTACACGCCGGTGCACCTTTTCCAAGTTTTAAGATACATTTATTAAAACGTAGCCGCAATTTGTTTACCAGGTCAGTTCACTGAGGAAACCATTCTTCCGAACTATACAATAATATAGGTTCAAAAGTTAAAAAACAAATTCAACTTGCATGTCGATAGGTAATGCCAGTTGTCTAACTTTGCGGAGCAAAGCCAGCTTCGTCTTGGTGGCTGCATCATACATGTTTTTTCTGAGCTGGCTTAAAGCTTCCATTATAATTGAATTTTATTCCCATATATTGAAAGTCGTAAGTAACCTCAATTTGCTCACTATTGTACATGAAAATTGGGGCATTACTTACTTTACCTTTGGAAAACAATCATAACTTTTGTTTTTGCTACATTAACTTAAGGTTTCCATAGCTAACAATAATCATACAACTCTGCTTAATACCGAATGAGGCAAAGGCCATTTTGAATATATGTTAACAAACAAATAAATCGATATTGAAAGGATACATATATCTTATTTACATAATCAGAGAGTGTTAATGACTTTAACTACGCTTTTTAAAAATTTAATTATATTCCAACTGTATTGTCATCCGAGACAGTCATTTCGATAATGCTCGTGTCCTTGGGAGTGCACGGAACGCAGGTATGATAATGATATGATGATGAAGTAGAAGAAAAAGAAGAAGAAGAAGAAGAAGAAGAAGATGGTGATTATGATGACGATGGTGTTGGTGATGATGATGATTATGATGATGATGATGTTGTTGTTGAAGAAGAAGAAGAAGAAGAAGAAGAGGAAAAAGAAGAAGAAGAAGAAGAAGAAGAAGAAGAAGAAGAAGAAGAAGAGGTGATTATGATGACGATGGTGTTGGTGATGATGATGATTATGATGATGATGATGTTGTTGTTGAAGAAGTAGAAGAAGAAGAAGAAGAAGGCAGAGCAATCAATAATAACGGAAATAAAAGAAATCCTAAATATTCAAGGCACCTGAAAACAAAAACTATTAGTGCAATAGCAACAACAACTACAACAAAACTATTTTCAAAGGCACGGGTTCGATACTATAAGTTAATACATTCACGGAATGCGTCAGAGAGATTTGCACTTTATTAATAAAAAATATAAAAAACACAAAATGATAAGCTATTCAAATATATTTTCAGACTTTCACACTCGTAGACCAAAAATAAGTATTTTCGAAAGTGTTAATTTATTTGGCCCGGCGTTGTATCTCGGCTTTATGCTAACCAAAGAAAAGGAAATGTTGGAGTGATAGACCACGAACTGAACTATATATGCAAGTAAAACATTATCAAAATCGGATCAGCCACGTACTAGATACGTGTTTATATAATTGTGAAGCACACTGTCCTTGAATTTTGAAGGCACATATACGAATTACATAGCATGCATATATAGTAGTAGTTCATGGATCAGCAAAGTGAAAAAAAAAAAGAGAATAATTTTAGTTCAGTTATTGAGATAAGGCGAAAAATGTGTATTTTAAACAAAAAAGTAAAATTCCTATAACGGACTGACCGACTGATTAGATAACATTACATTACATTACATTACATTACATTACATTACATTACATTACATTACATTACATTACATTATATTACATTACATGGTTATTGCTTTAGGTCCAGCGGACTCTTCCGAGCCAAATCAGGACCAGAAAAGTGAAAGAGGACTCACCCCTGATCCGCATAAAAGATCTGCCGAAACAACCCTAGTGGTAACACTGAAGGCAATCTAAAAGCCGGTCACTTTACAATAAGGACATCCCACGCAGGGGACGCTGAGGCTATACTCTAATTTATCGAACCCCCGTTTACAAAAACAAAATAGAATACAAACATCATTATACAATATCAACAAAACACATACATATAAAATGCCTACATTGTCAAATAATAACATCATAGGAAGGCCCAGTGACCATTTGGCAGAAAGCATCCAACAAACCTCTCACACACAAATGAGGAGTTTTGTCCCGGAAGAGTTTTTAAGAAAAAAAGGTAGGTGACTGGTCTAGCGAGGAAGAAGATAGTATAGTAGATTGATAGAACAGAGTAGGAATGAGAAAGAACAAAGGAGAAAGACAGTGACAGTGGGAATTTAAAGCACTAAATTTCCAGAAAGTGGGGATACTATTTATACTGAAACCCCCGGCACCCCCACGGTGGGGAGGGGGGGGAGTGGTGGCGATTAGATAACAACCAGACTGCTACTGAAGGATGATTTGAAGTATATGTATACCAAACCTACACACCTTTTCAAAGTCGCTTCGGTCGTCTTTGAGCTATTAAGCAAACCGTGTTTAGCAGTCTCCTCTCTGAAAATCCTTTTTGGGAAGAGAGGGGACTATAAACTGATTAAAAAAAAAAACAAAACAAAGTGAGTCAGTGACCTTGCGGTGGAGCAAATACGAGGGTATATGAGGCATTCCGCTAACCTAGGCAACGTTCTTATAAATTTGGTCAAGATCTGTTCAATGGTTTTTGAGATATGGCGTCCCAAGGACATTTTGCTTGTTCTGTTTTTCTCCCCGACTATTTCAAACTATTTCCAGATCAGCGTGGAAATACAAATAGAGATTAAAAAAGAGAACAGAAAGAAAGAAAGAAAGAAAGAAAGAAAGAAAGAAAGAAAGAAAGAAAGAAAGAAAGGGAAACAGAGTACATAATCAGAGAGTGTTGATGACTTTCTATACACTTTTTGTTTTCTTATTTGATTATATTAGTCAATATTGTTATCAGAGACAGACATTTAAATAATGTTTAATATAGCCTTGTGAGTGCACGGAAAGCAAACAAAGGAGCGTGCTAGTTGGAATACGTCAGAGATGTGCACTTTATATAAAAACAAATAATAATATGGCAGTCTAGAAATTACAAAATTCGGTGAGACTCTTGGATTCTAAAAGTGAACATTGCAGCAAAAGAGACAATCTATTTGGGGATTCTGTGGTCACGTCCGGATTACAGAAAACAATGCTGAATAACAATAAAGTTAACTTTGTTGCCCTTTGTGTTTTGGGATTGCTGTCGTTGATGCATATTTTGTTGTTGCTGTTGTTGTTTTTGCTGCGCTTCTTCTTCTTCTTCTTCTTCTTCTTCTTCTTCTTCTTCTTCTTCTTCTTCTTCTTCTTCTTCTTCTTCTTCTTCTTCTTCTTCTCCATCATCATCATCATCATCATCATCATCATCATCATCATCATCATCATCATCATCATCATCATCATCATCATCATCATCATCCACATCATCATCATCATCATCATCATCATCGTTATCTGTATCACAACCACCACCAGCAACAACATCATCAGCCGCATCATCATCATAATCATCATCATTATCATAGGAATTATGATCATCATCATCATCTTTATCTTTATCACAACCACCACCAGCTCCAACATCATCATCATCATCATCATCATCATCATCATCATCATCATCATCATCATCTTCTTCTTCTTCTTCTTCTTCTTCTTCTTCTTCTTCTTCTTCTTCTTCTTCTTCTTCTTTCTTCTTCTTCTTCTTCTTCTTCTTACTATTCTTCTACTTCTTCTTCTTCTTTCTCATCTTCTAATTCTTACTCTTTCTTTCTTTCTTTCTTTCTTTCTTTCTTTCTTTCTTTCTTTCTTTCTTTCTTTCTTTCTTTCTTTCTTTCTTTCTTCTTCTTCTTCTTCTTCTTCTTCTTCTTCTTCTGTCTTTTTCCTTGGCCTCACTTTAATTTTCCTCGTTCGTCTCATCCTCCCTCCTTCTCTAACCTCAGAGCCTAAGAGTCGTATCCACACTTTCATTATCTCGTTTATTATTTTTATTCTAATACATTATGTGGCAGAAGAAGAGGGAGACAGAAAAAGAGGTGGGAGGACAACATTCGAGAATGGACTGGCTTGACACTGAGCGAAGCCATCAGGGTTGCTGAGGACAGAGAAAGATGGAGTACGCTGGTTAAACGAAAATCTGTGGTGCTCCAACGCCTTTCGAGTTACGGGATAGGATAAGACTATGTTGTTCACACACACACACACACGCACACACACACACACCCACACCCAAACACACACACCCAAACACACACACACACGCCCATCCTCTTCCCCGTCCTTCTTCTCCAGCTTCGCCTCCTCCATCCCCCCTTACTTTGAATCGCGCAGAGCAGAAGAGTTACGTCCCATTTCTCATAAACCTTTTTGGTTGACATCTTTTTGGTCCGAAGTTGTATTTTTATTCTGTGCTTTTCCTTCTTCTCCTCCTCTTTACTGATCCATCTTCTCCTTCTTATTCCTTCAATTCATTCTTACACCACATAGCACAAAAGTTGTTTTTCCGCCCTTTGAGTTGAATTGAAGAATAAGCGCGAAATAGCCTCCTGTTAATTATTATTATTATTATTATTATTATTATTATTATTATTATTATTATTATTATTATTATTATTATTATTATTATTATTATTATTATTATGGTCATTATTATTATTATTATTATTATTATTATTATTATTATTATTATTATTATTATTATTATTATAAATTTTATTGACTCACGTGCATAGCAATGGGAGTCTATGTTCAGACCCCAAAGAAAATAAACAAACAAAAAGTTACATTTTTGCAAATCTGTGCGAGACGAGTCATTAATAGTTCAAAATGATATATAACAAAAATGACTGTCCGCCGTCCGCAGTCTGTCGTCTGTCTGTGCAAAAACTTAAGTGACAAAAACTCAGAGCCTATTTCACACGAGACGCCGTATGAGTAAAAATGCTATAAATAACATTATATGTATATAATGTTCTCCATATACATACAACGTATTCTTCGGGCATATAATTCATTCTATATACATACAATACATTTTATGCACATGGAATCTAT
>CM072525.1:26606221-26666942 GCA_036898135.1 Oncomelania hupensis
AAAGATGGAAGTCGGTATTATTTTGCATTTTAGTGCCACCATTTCATTTTATTTTTCCTGGGCACTCATTTTCACTTTCAAATATCGAGTTCCACAGAGAGCCTCTGTGTCATATGGGCTGTGTCCTTCTAGTTTTTTTGTTGTTTGTTCTTGCACTAATTTTTTTTCAGGTGCCTTTAATATTTAGGATGTCTTTAATTTCCGTTAATAGTGATTGCTCTGTCTTCTTCTTCTTCTTGTTATTCTTCTTCTTGTTATTCTTCTTCTTGTTATTCATCATCATCATCATCCTCATCATCATCCTCATCATCATCATCATCATTAGAGGGTGGAACCGGTACGATTTCTCAAACCGGTTTTTAACCGGTTTTTCCAATAGAAAACCGCGGTTTAAAACCGGTTAACCGCCTAGAAGTTACAACTGGTTACCCCGGGTAAAGTCGCATAGTAAGCAAGGGAAATAACCTCTGTATTGAAATTTTTTTTGGAATTTATGTCGCTAGCTATTTAACTCAGAGGCTATTTCCCTCCTCCACTGTGGGTAGATTTGGGAGTTTAATTGCTTTTCAATTTTGAGTTTGTGAAACCGTTGGTGGAATACTTTCGTCCAGGGACGCTGTATTTGGGATCGAGTGTTTCCAGTAGATCTTTGAAATACCGACTCTCCACAATTCGGAACGGCTGAAGTTCTTTCACGATGAATTTTGTCACCTTTTCGTTGATTTTGGATGCTTTCTTGGAGTTAGCTGGATATACCTGCTTCTTTTTGAGTGCTTCACTGATTGTCATTTGTTTTGTGTCGCCTTTACATGTACTGGCACCTCCTTCAGTCACAATGCTCACGTCAGCGTCAGCGCTGCTGGTACACGGACTAGATCTAGCATGTAGGACTTGTGGGTTAGATCTATTGGGTGCAGGGCCCGCAGGCTTGGCTGGCTTCAGCAGCAGCAAAGGGTGGTGTCGGCGAATGTGTGCATTCAGATTTGAAGTGCCACCGCCAAGTTTAATACTTGCCTTACACTCTTTACAGTAACCGGTATTATGGTCAACCTTTCCTGCTTCTGTCTCTCGCAGGAGAAAGAATCTACAAATGTCAGCTTTCCCACGCGTGTTCGCTACGAATTTCTCTGTTTCTGCCAATTTTGCTAGTGCTTTACGGGACGAGTGATGTCCCTTAGAAAAACCGCGGTTTTCCGGTTTTTTAAGGCCAAACCGGTTTACCGAACCGTGAGAAAGTCGAACCGATTTTAACCGGAAAACCGGTAAAACCGAACACCCCTAATCATCATCATCATCATCATCATCATCACAACCACCATCTCCACTGCCCCCGCCATAATCATCCTCATCATCATCACCATTATCATTCTCTGTGTTTCTTAAAGACTTTGCATAAAAATGTTTTCGGTTATTTGACGTTGGCCGCTGTGTTTTGGACAAGGTTGCATTAAAAACAGATTCACATTTCCACACATCAGCCTCGGCTCCACTTTCCCTCAAAGACTGACATCAAAAATGCTTTGGGGATTTACGACATTTCCTTTTGTGAAAAAGCTTTCGATAAAGCCTGACATGGAAATGCTTTGGGAGTTTAATCGATTAATCTATTTTCGAACACACTGCATTAAACATAAATGCTTTTGAATTTACAACTATAACGTTTGTGGTGGTCTGAAGGCTTTTCCCACTTTGATTCGCGCACTGGACATGTTGACAGTGCTTACCTTACCTGATGGACGCTATAATCAAGGTAACATTTTTTGGGGGTGGGAAGTTGGGAGTGGGGATTGGGTGGGACATAATCTAACCTTTGTGTTTATTGCATTGAGCTATAATCCACAGACCGCTTTAAGGAAACAACACTTTGACATTGCAAGTGGTTAGTAGTGATAATTTGAAGCTTCTTGAGCCAAGTCATGCTGAACAATCTAATGATCGGTTTGACGCTCGTTTTCCTTTTAAAGACGCACGTCCAAACACACAGAGCTACAGACAGACGGACACACTCGCATCACATAAACACCACAAACGCGAACGGGCGCGCGCACACGCTCCCACTTAAGCTTAGACACACACAAACAGACACACCCACACACATACACACACACACACACCCACCCACACACAAGGTATCAAAGGAAAACAGCGTATATTGATTTGCTTTTCTTGGTTGGTTATTTGATCAGACATGCATGAGAGATCACGTAAAGTTCAAGATCATCCCAAGGTGAAGGCCAATGAAGGTGAAGCCATCCTAAAGTCACCGTTTTGTTTGACATAATACAACTTTTGCTGTAGTGTTGTTGTTTTTTTTAAAAATTAATACATGTGTATTTGGAGCCGGAGGTCAATGTCATCTCAAGGTCAAGAGCATAGAAAGATCAAAGTCGGTATTATTTTGCATTTTAATGCCACCGTTTATTTTATTTTTTTGGGGTGGGGGGTGGAAGGTGGGGTAGGCGGGGGGAGAGGGCTCTCAATTTCATGTTAAATATTGCGAGTTCCGTTAGGAGCATGTGAGTCATATAGGCTTTGCCCTTCTAGTTTTTGTCGTTGTTGGCAATGGCCCCAAGGCAAGGAATTTTGTTTACTTTTGACAGAAAAGGGTTTAGGCTTACCCTAAAAGTTCGCACTGTTATTACATTACAACAATGAGGAAGTGCGCTGTCGTGGCTCAACCCATCCCCTACAGTTTGAATTGTCCATTTCTGTTCTGACAAGGAGTCCTTTCCCTGTGTTTAACGGTACACCAATACTGTAGCCGTCTGACCTTTGACCCTGTTTGCGAAGGAACCAAGCGGCTAGTTTCAAGAGTGCGTCCTTGGTGTTTGGGGTAGACAGGGGTGTAAGGCAACAACCGAAAAGGAAAGAAAAGTAAAAAAACAACAAAAAAAACTTATCTAACAACTGTGTATGGGTTTCCCTCTGACTAGCCACAGGCGGCGGAAGCTGCTCAGGATTGGGGGGGTGGGGGGCACACACACATTTTATTCACTGACATCAGGGCCGGACCTTGGAAAAGTCGAAGGGGAGGTTACAAATTTAGCGAAGGCGCGAAGCGCCGAGCCTTCTAGGATGCAAAATGGTGCAATCTGAACCTTGAAAAAGCCATTTGTGATGGTCTGGGACTTTGAGCTTTTTGAACAATTGAACTGACAAACTCTGGGGTACAAAAATTATCCTCTGCCCCTCCGTTAAAAAAACAACACACACACACAAACATTTATTTATCAGCAGAGATGTTTTGTATACTATTATTATTCACTACTTTTTGTTGATCGTTAACGGTATAAAACTTTACCTTTTAGTTTATGAACATCACCGCCCTGCTTTCATTTAATTCAGTCTTGCTGCACTAGGTTCCTCGGCATTAGTACCATTTGTGAATTGTATCTTCTGGCAAAACAGTTCACTGCCTCTTTGAAGTCAATATCAACATCTCTGTGCACTTTCAGTAAAGCAAGTCCATTGAGTCGCTGTTTCCCCATTGTAGAGCGCAGGTAGTTTTTCAGGTTGCGCAACTGACTGTTTGAACGCTCACACTCGGCAGTAGTGACAGGCAGGGTGCAAAGTATCTTTAGCATGATGAACAGGTTGGGATAACAATCCCTGTCACAATGTTTCAGTGCTTCTCATGCCGTGGATGGGATGATAGCTGTCGCATTCTCAGCAGCACTTCGCCATTTGCAAACCCACCGTTGGTATTCTGCATCAAGGGTAGCGTTGTCTGGTTGGTCAGACTCCCACAACATTGCCAGTGTCTTCACCCCTTCTGGAACCTGCATGAAACCATCCTGGTTGTCTATTAAAGTGCTTGGCACCAGACAGAGACCATCAACTTCTAGCCCAGCATTTTTGAACCTCGAGTCCAATTCGGTTGACAGGTGTTCCAAGAAAGGAATGGCATTGCTAATCTTGAAATATTCTTCTGGATGGTCGCAGGTTGGTTGTCACGGAGAGTCTGTCGGGATGCTTGACGAGGAACAATAACACCAGTTGTCAAAGCATTTGCCATTTTGCTGACTTCACCAAACCAGGCAACGAGCGCTGTGTCGACATCTCTTCTAATAGAAGACATGCAGTTACTGACCTCTTTGATTTCCCTGTAGGCATCGACAACACCTTTTGTCCTTTTCTGCAGCGTCACTGTCAAGGGTTTCCATTTCAGCGATGTTTTTGGACGATTCAGCGATGGTCATTTTAATGGATGTTCGTTACAACGAATTGTCATAATTATCAACTTAACATCTTAATTAATATTTCTAAAAAGTCGTTTTTGGTGGATTAGGGCAGAATCAAGGTGAAGGTGCTGGAAGAGGCTTGCGGCCAGAACAAGAAAATATGGCTGCATTTACTAATTTAGGCTTAGGGGTTGGGTTACTTGGTCGTTTCAACGGGAAAACGCTTTGGACGTTTCAACGGATCCCTTAAAATGGATTTCTGTTGAATTGACTATAAATAACTCTTTGTACGTTGGACCAAAAGTGACTAAAAACTGCAATGTTTTAAAAACAATGTTGAAAAAATTTAAACTCTTTGCATTAAAAAATTTCATTTTTTTTAATTTGGAAGGGGGGTTCCAAAACCCAGGTATCCCAGGGGCGGACGTGGGGGGGGTTTCCGGGGTTTCCGGAACCCCCCACCAACCCCCCCCCCCCCAAAAAAAAAGGAAAAGAAAGAAGAAGAAGGAGAGAAAGAGAGAGAGAGAGAGAGAATACAATTATAAAAATAAAAATAAAAATAAACATAAAATAAATACTATATATATATATATATATATATATATATATATATATATATATATATATATATATATATATATATATATATATATATATATATATATATATATATATTTTTTTTTTAATTTATTTTATTTATTTTATTTATTTATTTATTTTTTATACGAATTTTGGAAAAAAAAAAAACCCAAAAGAAAAACTAACTGATCCGCCCCTGTATCCCCCCCCCCCTCTGGGTCCGGCCCTGGACATTTACTCCAAATAATTGGAACTATTTTCATAGACACTACGTGAGAGAGAGAAAAAAGATATATCATATATTTCTACGACTGTGCATATAAGAGAGAGAGAGAGAGAGAGAGAGGGTGGGGGGGGGGGAAGGTAGAGAGAAAGGGAGAGAAACTGACCTGGCAATGTTGATCCATCACAGTAACAAAAACAGCAGTCATGCATGTCATTTGGCATGGGAAATTACACCTTTAATTTTTCAAAGTATGCCTGACGGTGTTCATTTGTATTGATAAATTCGTAAGCAGTTTGCGCTAGGTCTAGTTGATCTACTTTGTCTTTGAACACATACATTATAAGACATTTATTTAGACGTCCTGCGTCATCGTTGCCCGAAGGTATGTTTTTACCCACTTTAGGGCTGGAAAACTGCGTTCAGCCGTTGCAGTTGTGGTAGGGATGGTGAAGTACAGTCTGAGAAGTTTATCCACTTCACTCAGCATCCGTCGCACAGTGTCAGAAGCTTTCAGTTCATCCGGCAGTGCTTGTAAGATGGTGATTCTATAGTTGGCCGCCTTCCTGATGTCACCCAGTGCATGTGGGAGGAGTTCTAGCTGGGTTTTGAGTCTGTCCAAGTCGATGTCAGCGGAATATGTATCTTTGATTTCTTCAGGAATTTTGGTCTCTTCCCTGCTGCTCCATCACTTAGAAGAACTTAATTTTCCTTGGTAAGTCGAGAGCTATTTGATCAAACCGGCTCTTTAAATGTTCTTTGGTGTTGTCAATGGCCTCACAGTATTGCTGTCTGTAGTAAGCAGATGGTCAAGAGTAGCTGTGACCCTGTGAGCCATCGTCCAGTCTTCGTTGAGGCTGCTTCTGTGTAGGAACGCAGGGCTCATCACACAAATTTGCAGCTTTCATTGTGATGTCAGCAAAAAATGTCTCATAACAATCTTCATGCTGCATGCTTTCCAGTGTTCTCAGACAAATGTCAGCAGCGTTTACTGCGTCATCACAAGTCGTTTGTTTTCTTTGAAGAACTGTCGCCAACTCTTCAGTCACAACAAGGATCTCATCTTTGAATCTTTTTGCAACTCCTGACACATGACCCTGAAAATTACTCGCCCCGTCGTAGGCCTGGCCCCTACAGTTTTGCACTGGCAAGTCAAGTCTGATCAAGCAGTCCTTCAGTGCTTTGAAAATGGTCTCAGCACAGATAATTATTGTTAACTTGCATCAGTCCAGAGAAAGGGGGGAAATATTGGTTTGAACCTCCAAATAATGTTTTTTGAGGGGCTGAATATTGGGGGGGGGGGGGGGCAAATGTATAGGTTTGCCCCCCCCCCAATATTTTTCTGGAGGGGGCCAGTTCCCCCCATGCCCCCCCCCCCCCCCGCGCTTCCGCCGCCTGTGCTAGCTGTAGTAGAAGAGATTTGTAGCGTTAGAGCGGTAGCGTAGGCGCTTGTATCTGGACACGCGAGCGCCTTTGCCTGTGACGCGTCTCCCTTTGGTTATTCCAATATAATAACCAAAGGGAGACGCGTCACAGGCATAGGCGCTCGCGTGTCCAGATACAAGCGCCTGTGAGCTGTAGCTATTATTAATAGGCACACATCCTTTCTTAAATTGTTGTTGTTAAGGCTATTTTTGTTTTCGTGGTACAATACTCGCTTCAATGTTAAAAGAATCTTTTGAGGGGCGGAGTCATTGGGGGTCTCTTTAAATGCTTCCAGCTTCTTTTCTACCCACACTCATTGTTTGAAGCCCGGAGCCTTTTTAAAACGCTCCCAGCTTTGACTCTTTGATGGGATTCCCCTCACGCGCGGAGCTCTCTTTTATCAAGAACTCCCTGGAGCTTCTGAAATTAATATTGCAAGGTTTCGTCTCTGCCAATGAGCCTCCGCGCAATGTAATTGCGCAGATGACAGCGGTGTAAATTTTGATTTTTTTAATTTAAAAAAAAAGGTTGTTTGCTTTTGGTTTTTTAAAAAAATCTTTTTGGTTTATTTTTTGGCTCTGCTGTTTAGTTTGTTTCCACTGTAGGCGCCCGTATCTTTATGTGAGAGCCTCTCTCTCTCTCTCTCTCTCTCTCTCTCTCTCTCTCTCTGTCTCTCTGTCTCTCTCTCTCTCTCTCTCTCTCTTCCTCTCTCTCTCTCTCTATCTTCCTCTTTCCCTCTCTTCCTCTCTATCTCTCTTCCTCTCTCCCTCCCTCCCCCTATCTTCCTCTCTCTCTCCCTCTCCTTCTCTCTATCTTCCTCTCTCTCTCCCTCTCTCTATCAACCTCTCTCTTTCCCTCTATCTTCCTCTCTCTCTCTATCTTCCTCTCTCTCTCTCTCTCTCTATCTTCCTCTCTCTCCCTCTCCCTCTCTCTATCTTCCTCTCTCTCTCTTCCTCTCTCCTTCTCTCTATCTTCTTCTCTCTCTTTATCTTCCCCCCCTCTCTCTCTCTCTCTCTCTCTCTCTCTCTCTCTCTCTCTCTTTCTCTCTCTCCTTGTGGTCTTGATTCGGCTTTTAGCAGTCAGCTGGACCCTATAAACATTGATTATCTGATCTAATATAATATCTCTCGCTCTCTCGACTCCTTTTTTCTTGTGGTGATTGACAGAGCCGCATGCAAAGAGCTTCTTGCTGAGAATACACAAGGTTCAACTGTAGAGTCCCCATCAGACATGTTTGCCATTATGCCCCCACCCCAACAATCCCCCACACACAGCTGCATACATAAATAATCTTTTGTTGCATCAATGTTCATTACCTGTGAAACAAAATCCATAACTACATACTACTATAAATTTATTTCTTTGATAAATGCTCAGGGGCGGATCTTTCCATTGTTGAGGGGGTGTGCACAGCTAATGCGAAGTGGCGTGTACTAGGGGTGTCCGGGGGCATGCCCCCTCGGAAAAATTTGAAAATAATGGTTAAAATCTGTGCAATCTGGTTCATTTTGGGCATTATTTTAAGGACTGAAAATAGTATTGTTTTGTGCTAAAAGTCCTCTTTTAGTTCCCCCCCCCCCCCCACACACACACTCAAACACCCATCTGCAAACTCTGATGATAAAATTTACAATAGCAGAACATCTTGCATAAGGCTTATACAAAGACAGATAAAGTTACTGCAAATAAAACAAGAAATAGCCACTCACATCAGTTTTATTCAAAACTGACCTGATGCATGTAAAAGTTTGGTCACCCCCCAAAAAAACCCCACTAATTTGGAGGTACATGAAACTGTGTGGTGAGTGAGAATTAGTAATTTTTTTCTCTTCTTTCTTCTCCTTTTCTCCCTCCTTTTTTTTCCGCCAGGGGGGGGGGGGGGGGAGTGTGCACGTGCACAAGTGGCACAAGAACAAGATCCGCCCCTGATGCTGATAGCTTGACTAAAGAAAAATTAAATACAAACAAATTGTCTGAGGAGACAATTATCAAATTAGGGTTACCCAACTTACTTTTCACTTAGAGCTCATTACCTCTCACCTAAATACTAAGTTTCAAAATAATCTTTTTCAGTATTTTGAGAGAAAACGTATGATCAAATTGCACTGTGTATTAGGGCTGCAAGAAGGGGATCAGGGAGTCAGGAACGACAATTCATGTCTTCGACCACATATGACGTGAGTGTTACACTCAGTTTGATGATGGAGTTTTCTATCAGTATCTGATTCAGCCCCGATGCTTGAATTCCTGATAGTTGTGTAACTCAGATTCGTTTATTCACGCAGCCCGCTCAATCAGCATACAAGTCACAAAGTCGACGTATGAAGTTTTCCACTTTTTATTCAGCACACATCAACAACTGCATACAATTCTCAACTCAACTCAACAACTTTCAACAGCAACTTTACTATCAACAACTACTCTCTATCTTATTTTTTAAACAGCGCGGCACTTAAATAGTCTCTTGATACTCCCGAATAACCTGGATCAATCTCGTTTGACGCAATTTAACCAATCGCTTCTAACTTCGTCATTACTGTCTTACGTCATACATATTTTCTTCTCCTTCCGGAACGTCCTCTTGCTTCGACATGTATCGGGAAATTTCTATCGAGAGTAAACACGCAGATCCAGAAAATTCTACAGTAATATCGAGTAACCAAAATCATCAACGTTATACAAAGCTTCCTCTAACCACAACGCAAACTCAAATCAAAGGTAAATAAACTCTATTATTGAATACTTTGCAAAACGAAACGATTAGATCTATCGTGCGCGCCTGAGACGTACTTTCGTTCGCGTTTCAACGTAACATAACCCCCCACTCAAGAAGAAATTTACCTAATTTCTTTCAACAACGTTGAAACGTAATGCACAAACAAAGTTCAGAATTAAAACTTATTTCAGTCTGTCTGAATACTGTCAGTGTTCACAGTTCATTCACACAGAGTCCATATTCTTCCATCCGCAAGTCTATCTGGATATTGTCAATGTTCACACTTTATCTACACAGTCAATGTTTTTCATCTTCAAGTCTGTCACTACCAATATTCTTAGTTCATCCACACAGTCAATGTTCTTTCATCCGCAAGGTAACGACGCCCTCGTCAGTTGCGGTTGTCATCGGCCCAGGGTCAAAGACGACGATCACGTGGGCTTTCCTGGAGTCAGTGCATCCTCCGTTGTCTTTTTCTTCCGTCGGATGTCCGACGCAGTCGACGTTGTCAGCTCCCAGAATGCATTCGCTGGGTCTCACGGTCAGGTTGGCTTCTGCGGGACGGTGGAACAGCTCCCTCAAGGTCTGCAGATGCTCCTTCCAGGTCTGGGTGTGGACTTCATGTTCGACCAAAATCGTAGAGCCTGGGACATCATTGAAGTTATGGGGAAACTCGCCCATAAGGTCCTTGAGCTCCAACTTTTGACCTTCCGTCAAGCTCGGTCCTAGCTTAACATCATTGATGCCTTCTTTGCTGTGGAAGTCTCCAAGTTCCAACAGTTCCTCGCTGTCAAAGCTGTTGTCGATCTCAGCTGCTGTTGCCACATGCACAGTCTCTGATGGCCTTTCCACGTACAGCTTAAGGAGGTTGGCGTGGTATATCTTGGAATGCTGGCCGACCTTCACCTTGTAGTCGTTGATCCCCACCACGGTCTCCACTTCGTACGGGCCTTTCCACTGCATCAGCAACTTATTATGATCAGTAGGTAGCAGCACCAGCACTTTGTTGCCAGGTTTGAACTTCCTGTTCACAGCCCTGTCACGTGGGGTTTATGGGCTCTGCACAATGGAATTATGGACCCTCACGTTTATTCGGTGGGAACTGCTAGTAAGTCACCCTATGAATTACTTTAATAAATTTATTTGTTTAGCTCGTTCTGTGTTAAGGTTGGGGTACAGAAATAGATAGAAAAATGGTAAAAGATACTGTCACACTAGCTTTCACACGGCTATGAATCATATGTAGTCCAGCCACTTGATAACAGTTAAAATCACACATTTATTTCTTCTACTCTATACAAGATTCTCTAAGTACTAATCTAACTTAAAAAGTCTCTTTCAATGCAAATAGTTCGATCGCTGATAGTCTAGTCTAGGCAGCTGTTTTTCTTCCTCGGGCACTTGCTATAATCTTTCATGTAGATTTGGACTACTGTGGTCCGTTTTACAGTTTCTGAAGAGTTGGACTACTGTGGTCCTGTTATGATCAGTTTAAGTGCACCTTCGCCTTATGCACTTAACTCATGTGTGGGGTGTTCGAAGTCCTTCTGTGAGGTAGCTTCTGGTACACCTTTGTCGTTGTGTAGTTGGGTTCCCTTGCCACGCTGTGGGGTCTGACAGGGTGTTTCTTCGGGTCGCTCTTTCCGTCTTGTGCAGTAGAGTCTCCTCACCCAACTAGTCGTTTCTGTGGAGTGGGGTGCACAGGATAGCTCGGGATAGCTCGCCTGCTCGTCTGTAATATAAGAGACGAAATTCTGCACAACCCTGAATAATCGGTTTGTGCAGAGCGTCTCACTGAAAGCCAAAGTAGCCCTCAGTGATAGCTCCACATCTCTATACATAAGCGACGAACATTCTGCTACTTCCGGGGTCCACTGGAATCTCACTCTAAATTCCTATACATACATAAATATAAATCGTGTCTAACTATACACATACAGAATTAATAATAATATAAACATTCAGTGGTACAGCCACTGGTCTGCAAACATACATATAAGTTAAACAACAGTGGTTCCGTACGGTATACAACATGGCGGCGCAACCGGTCGTGTTTCACCTCGTGGTAGGCTCTTCCACGTGGTCCCGCAAATTCGGATTAACAATTCACATTTATGCATAGCAAATTCCACAAACATAATTTCAACAATACTATAAATATATCACGATGAAACAGAAGGGTGTTCATTTACCTGTTTGACAAGTTCAGGCCCGTAGTGACTTGATAGAATTCTAAGATTCCTAAGTCCTGCTTCCTGGTCTATGAGTGTAGAGATTTCTCTAGCTGTGGAGATGTTGACTCTACCTCGTCTCACACACGACTGATTCAAACTGTCTTAGGTTTTGACACATTCAAAACTGCTCTACCCACTGAGCCTGCTCTGATTGGTTAAAACGGTCCGATTCAAAACTCAAGTGCTGACTCACTGCGATAGCGTGGGTCGGGCTCGCGGTGTGTGGTCTGCTGTGTAATTTACTGACTCCTGTGTAATAGTCTAACTTCTCTACTGTTACAAAGACTACACATGGCTAAATAGTCAACAAGCAGAGTTAAGACTAGCCAGTTCGTGACAGGCTCCCTCAACTGAAAAAAGGCGATGACTACTGGATTCGACCTTTTTCTACTACAGAGCCTAGTTTAACGCTGCACTATCCTAGGGTCCTATTTACAAACTAAGTAAGTTGCTCTACCTGAGCTGCAATGCTGTGCCAGGTAGCTATGGACACTAGTGACAGGGTATTACTGGGCGGGGACGAATTCTGGTGCTGTGGCCCTTAGTTGTGATGGGTGGGCGCCAGCTGCTGTGTGCTCCACGAGATGGCGACTGAGGTAGTCGGCTCCGTGGTTTTCCTTGCCGAGGATGTACTCGATTTGGAATGAGTATGCCTGAAGGGTGAGTGCCCATCTCATCAGGCGAGAGTTCAAGGATTTGGAGGCTGCCAGGAACGATAGTGGTTGGTGGTCCACCTGAACTGTGAAGTGGGTCCCATACAGGTAGAGTTGAAACTTCTGTATGGCCCAGACTAGTCCAAGACATTCTTTCTCCGACGTGGCGTAGTGGGTCTCGGCGGGTCTCAATTTTCTGCTGGCGTAGGCGACAGGGAATAGCGTCTCTGCATTCTTGGGGTCGCGCTGTAGCAGTACTGCTCCGAGGCCTAAGTCGCTTGCGTCGGTGCGAAGAACGAATGGCTGAGTCAAATCGGGTAGGTGGAGTACTGGCGCCGATGTCATTCAGTCCTTGAGTGTTTGGAAGGCTGTCTCGCATTAGGCTGTCCATACGACTTTGTCCGGGGCGATTTTCCGGGTTCCATTTGTCAGTGGTACGGCGATGCTGTTGTAGTTGGGGATGAACTTCTTCCGCGAGGGCGATGGCCATCCATGTGTGAGTGCTGGGGGTCGCTGGTCGGTCCGTATATTTCTTGAGGAGATTGATGTGGTGGTATCGGGCTCTCCCGTTCACCTCTACTTGGTAGACTGTCTTGGATTTCTTGGCAGTCACCCGGTATGGTCCTCTCCAAGCGATGTCCAGCTTGTTGGTTCCACTTGGAAGTAAGAGTAGCACTTGATCGCCGACTTGCAGTTCTCTGTCCTTCGCGTGGCGGTTGTAGTACTTCGCCTGACGGGCTCTTGCCTTCTTCAGTGCTTCACCAGCTTTATTCCACGTTGCTTTGAATGTTTCCTGCAGGTCTGCGACGTACTTGGTGGCACCTCTTGGTGTGTCGTCTATCTTGGCCTCCGTCCAACTTCTGCGTAGGGCTTCTAGCGGTCCTGCTAGAGGTCTGCCGAATAGCAAGGTTGATGGGGTGTAGCCTGTGGCTGCATGGGGCGTTTCTCGGTATGCGAACAGTGCCGCATTCACGTAGGTGTCCCACGCTTCTGGATTGTCGTCGGCGACTTTCCTGAGTATGGTGAGAAGGGTTCCATTCAGTCTTTCTACTTGTCCGTTGCTGGCGGGGTGGTATGGTGGTGTGCGGATGTGATGAACTTGTATCAACTCGAACACGTCTTGCATCAGGCGGCCGGTGAACTGAGATCCGTTGTCCGTTCTAATGCTGTCCGGGAATCCGACTCTGGTAAAGATGGCGATGAGTGCATCTGCGATCTTCTTGGTGTCGATCGCTGGCAACGGGACTGCTTCGCACCACATCGTACATGCGTCGACGAGTGTGAGTAGAAATCTGTTCCTCTTCTTGGTCATGGGCAGTGGTCCTACTATGTCTACTGAGACTTGCTGGAATGGCACGCCGACTACTACTGATGGTCCTAAGGTAACTGGTACGGTGTGATGTCGCGGGGAATATCGTTGACATTGGTGGCAAGATTTCACGTAGCGCTTGACATCCTCCGTTATTCCTGGCCAATAAAAGTGTGCGCTGATTCTCTGCACTGTGGCTCCAATTCCCATGTGTCCGCTGAGCGGCATGCTGTGGCCTAATTCTAGTACTTGGGCTCGAAGGGTGGCTGGCAGTACTAGTTGGGTGTGATCTCCATCTCCTTGTCGATGTAGAACTCCCTCTTCCATGTAGAAGTCTCCCTTGTGCGGGGGTGTGTGCGCCTTGGGTAGCTTCTGGAAGCACTTCGCTATCGAGGTGTCTTCTTTCTGTGCTGTTTTGATCTCTTCGAGTCCTGGGTTCGGAGCGAACTCGGGCTGGGGTGGTTGGGTTTTAGCTTGGGCCCTGGTTTGCACTGCAGCTATCTCTACAGTTTTAGGGGGCGTGCCTAAGAACACATACCTACAACCTAGCACTAGATCATACAGGGGTTTCTGTAAAACAGCTGCTTGGATTCGTCCTGTGACGTACCTACTCTCTACTTCGATCCAAGCTATTGGGCAAGTAGTCGTCGGTTTCGTCAAGTCTGCTCCTTGTAAGTCGACTGTCTTGTCTGTCAAGTCCGCGCGCGATACAAGAGATTCGCTAACTATCGCGTCGTATGATAGACCTGTGTCATACAGACAGTTCGCTTCTTTTCCGTTGACCTTGACCGTGTCTGTCACCGAGGGGTGATCTTCGATCGTGTGTGGCTTGTTACCGCTGCTTTGAGTTAGAACTCTGTGCGCTGGCCGGCTTTCGCGCTCTTCCCTACGTTGTGCGGCCAACTTGAAACATTCTGCGGTGGAGTGATTGTTTCTGTTGCAGAACGAACAATACCGTCTCTGTTCTGCGGGACCTCTTTTCCCGAATTCCGTGTTGGGTCCTTTATTTTGCCCAGGTCTGGGGTTATTCGGCTTATTCGCGGTGCGCTCTTCCCGGTTAGGGCTTCGTTTCTGTGCCTCTTTCCCGTTAGGCTTTAGGTCTCGCCTGAAGCTCTTGGCTTCTCCGTGTGCGGCCACGTACCTATCTGCGACCTTGACCAGATCTTCCCGTCTTTCCGCGCCCTGCTCTACTGAGAATGTCCTCAGCTCGGGGGTCATGGTTTCCCGTAGCTGTTCCCATACTAACAGTTCTGTCAGTCCATCATACGTCTTAGCCGTGGCTGACTGGCTAACCCACTTATCCAGCGTTGTGGACAACCGATCCGCGAACTGCGCATAGCTCTCTCCTTTCACTCTCCGATTGGTGCGGAATTTTTGCCGGTAGCATTCTCCTGTTAGTTCGAATCCCGTTAGGAGTGCCTCTTTTACTTTGTGATAGTCAGTCACTCTGTCAGTCGGTAGCTTACTGTAGATGTCATAAGCCTTTCCTCTAAGCCCTTGACTAAGCTTAAAAGACCAATGAGTGGGATCTAGTTTGTACTCTGTTGCTAGACGCTCAAACCTAGTCAGATAGAGATCTAGACCTTCCTCTCTCTCATTGAATGTTCCCAGTGGAAATGACATTCCTTGTACGGGGTTGGATGCTACTTCTAGCTGATCTGAGTGGGGAGGGGTTGAGGAAGAACTTGAAGCTCCTGATCCCAATCTTCTTAGCTCTAACTCATGCTGTCTTTCTTTTTCCTTTTCTTCCCTCTCTTTTTCTTTTTCTGCCCTCTCATAATCCCACCTCCTAACTTCTGCATCTCTCTCTGCTGCTACCTTCTTCTGTTCTGCTTCTAGCTCTAATTTCCTCGTTTCTCTCTCTGCCTCTAATTTCTTCTGCTCTGCTTCTAATTTCTTCTGCTCTGCTTCTAATGCTAGTTTCTTCTGCTCTGCTTCTAGTTCTAATTTCTTTTGCTCTGCTTCTAATTCTGCTTTTATCTGTTCTGCTTCGAGTTTCTTCTGTTCTCTCTCTGCTGCTCTCTTTGCCTTAGCCTCCTGTTTCTCTACCTCTGCATTTATATACGCAATTAGGTCTCCCCCTGCTAAGTGTAAAGCTTCTCCCAATTCCTTGAAGCGCAATCTCAAGGCCACTGGGTCCGACATTGCCAAACGTGTCTATGAACAACCTCTGAATCACGTGGAATACCAAAACACTAGCAATATTGCAAGTCAATAACAACAATGCAAAGACCATAAAATTCGTAATCAATAATAGAATAAAACAAGAGTCAAATGGCATACAACAGTTATTTAAGCAAAACCTGCAAAAGAACAATGCAACATACAGGCACAAAAATATTTGAAGCAACCAAGTTTTTAAATAAAGAATAGTGCACCCAAACTGATTAGTCCTTGTTACCACTATTCTAAGTTATTCTACTACTCCTACTGTTATCTAATTTTATTGTACTTAGATCCGGTTATACCCAATTCCTATTATACACAGATCCTAGCTAGGCTCGCCAATTATAGTGTCACGTGGGGTTTATGGGCTCTGCACAATGGAATTATGGACCCTCACGTTTATTCGGTGGGAACTGCTAGTAAGTCACCCTATGAATTACTTTAATAAATTTATTTGTTTAGCTCGTTCTGTGTTAAGGTTGGGGTACAGAAATAGATAAAAAAATGGTAAAAGATACTGTCACACTAGCTTTCACACGGCTATGAATCATATGTAGTCCAGCCACTTGATAACAGTTAAAATCACACATTTATTTCTTCTACTATATACAAGATTCTCTAAGTACTAATCTAACTTAAAAAGTCTCTTTCAATGCAAATAGTTCGATCGCTGATAGTCTAGTCTAGGCAGCTGTTTTTCTTCCTCGGGCACTTGCTATAATCTTTCATGTAGATTTGGACTACTGTGGTCCGTTTTACAGTTTCTGAAGAGTTGGACTACTGTGGTCCTGTTATGATCAGTTTAAGTGCACCTTCGCCTTATGCACTTAACTCATGTGTGGGGTGTTCGAAATCCTTCTGTGAGGTAGCTTCTGGTACACCTTTGTCGTTGTGTAGTTGGGTTCCCTTGCTACGCTGTGGGGTCTGACAGGGTGTTTCTTCGGGTCGCTCTTTCCGTCTTGTGCAGTAGAGTCTCCTCACCCAACTAGTCGTTTCTGTGGAGTGGGGTGCACAGGATAGCTCGGGATAGCTCGGGATAGCTCGCCTGCTCGTCTGTAATATAAGAGACGAAATTCTGCACAACCCTGAATAATCGGTTTGTGCAGAGCGTCTCACTGAAAGCCAAAGTAGCCCTCAGTGATAGCTCCACATCTCTATACATAAGCGACGAACATTCTGCTACTTCCGGGGTCCACTGGAATCTCACTCTAAATTCCTATACATACATAAATATAAATCGTGTCTAACTATACACATACAGAATTAATAATAATATAAACATTCAGTGGTACAGCCACTGGTCTGCAAACATACATATAAGTTAAACAACAGTGGTTCCGTACGGTATACAACATGGCGGCGCAACCGGTCGTGTTTCACCTCGTGGTAGGCTCTTCCACATGGTCCCGCAAATTCGGATTAACAATTCACATTTATGCATAGCAAATTCCACAAACATAATTTCAACAATACTATAAATATATCACGATGAAACAGAAGGGTGTTCATTTACCTGTTTGACAAGTTCAGGCCCGTAGTGACTTGATAGAATTCTAAGATTCCTAAGTCCTGCTTCCTGGTCTATGAGTGTAGAGATTTCTCTAGCTGTGGAGATGTTGACTCTACCTCGTCTCACACACGACTGATTCAAACTGTCTTAGGTTTTGACACATTCAAAACTGCTCTACCCACTGAGCCTGCTCTGATTGGTTAAAACGGTCCGATTCAAAACTCAAGTGCTGACTCACTGCGATAGCGTGGGTCGGGCTCGCGGTGTGTGGTCTGCTGTGTAATTTACTGACTCCTGTGTAATAGTCTAACTTCTCTACTGTTACAAAGACTACACATGGCTAAATAGTCAACAAGCAGAGTTAAGACTAGCCAGTTCGTGACAAGCCCTACGATCATAGTAATGCTTTCCACAGTCCTGGGACTTCTTCAGGTTTTCTCTGGCTATCTCGAGAGTCTGCTCCAGCTTCTCCCGTAGCTCAAACACGCACTGGTAACTGTTCTTCACCTCTGGGGTGTCTACTTCTTTCGTCCACAGTTCTTTCAGGATGTGCATCGGCCCTCGGATGGTTCTTCCGTACAGCAGCTCGAACGGAGAAAAGCCGGTGGACTCCTGCGGCACTTCTCTGTAGGCGAACAGTAAGGCGTTGATGTAACGATGCCATTGTCTGGGCTGCTCGCTGCACAGTTTCTTCAGGGTGGACTTCAGCGTAGCATTGAACTTCTCGACAAGCCCGTTGCACATTGGATGGTAGGGTGTCGTAGTCAAATGCCGGATGCTCAGCAGTCTGTTGACCTCCTTCATGCAGTCAGAGACGAACTGCGTCCCGAGGTCTGTCAGGATCTCTTCAGGCACTCCAAGTCTGCTGAACATGTCCACCAGTGCCTCTGCTACAGTTTCAGTGTCAATCTTCTTCAGTGGCACTGCTTCTGGGTACCGAGTCGCATAGTCCACTAAAGTCAGTACCCACCGATGACCTTCTTCACTCGGAGGTCTTATTTCGCCGATTAAGTCTAAGGCCACCCTCTTGAAAGGTCGGTCGATCAGAGGCATCCTCTGCATAGGCACTTTCGGGACCCTTCCTCGAGGTATGGTCTTCTGGCAAATGTCACATGATCGGCAGAAACGGCTGACGTCCGCATGAAGTCCTGGCCAGTAGAACACCGCCTGGATTCTATCCGACGTCTTCTTGATACCCAGGTGACCTCCCATGATTGAGTCATGCGCTACTTCCATTACCTGGCGCCTTAGGGGTAACGGTACCAATACTTGACGTAGTGGTTTCCCTCCGTTGACCCTCGGGTGCTGGAAGATTCGGTACAGGATCTTAGCCTTCACCTCAAAATAGACTGTACCACTGCCTTTGGTCACGTGGTCTTGGCAGTTCCTGTACTTGTTTAAAGTACTATCAGCTTCCTGGAGCTGGATCAGCTTATCTCTGTCCACGATGGCAGCTTTAGAGTTGTCGGCGACCTTCAGTGGCGTATACGTCTTGTCTCTCTTGGCCTGGGCCCTGGTAGTAACAGCACCGACGATCTCTGGTCGGCAGGGCTGAGCCGGAGTAACCACATTGTCCCGTAGCAGCTCTGTAAGGTCTCCATCGGGAAACGGCAATGGATCCTCCTCTGCAACTTCGACACGTTGGGTTGAGGCAGGACTCCATTCCGAATCGGGGTCGTCGGGTCGCCTCGCGCCGTCGATATTCCCGATCATCAAATCGTATAGCGGCTTCTTCAGGCAAACCGCTTCGACTTCGCCTATGTAGAAAGGGGAGTTGACATGAATTTTTGCAACTGGCGCTTTCACACATTTGCTGTCAGCCATGAGTGTCCATTTAGAATCGCCAGTGAATTGTTCTTTAGCGATTAGGTCTTCTCTGACGATGACCCCACTGCAGCCAGAGTCTCTTAAAACAGTCACTTCATGATTTCCGACGCGTCCCTTGGAAACAGGCATGTTCTGTACGGTCACAGCTGCGCTAGCGACGATGGGGATGGATTTCCCGTTGGCAAGGAGGAGTTGGCCATCAGTCATGCACTCTTGCACGTCCGCAGGGGTAGCTGTGCGCTCGGTCTCACTCGGAAGAATGACGCTCCCGCCGCACACTTGATGGTCAGATCTACTGTTTTGCCGTTGATTGGAGAAACGTCTCTGTCGGTTGCCCACCGCTGCATTGTCCGTACTGCCCCGCTGTCCGCTACTTTTGTTTTGAGGACAGTTAGCTGCTCTGTGGTCTGTAGCGTTGCAGGTGAAACAGCCTCTTGAATGCCCTTCCCTTGGAGGTGGCGTGGAGTCCGTGTGTCTCTGGCTCGTCTGACTCCCATGGATCTGGTTCCCATGGTTTCCAGTCTTCTGAAAATGTTTCGTCGCGCTGGGTGGCCCCAGGGTCTTCCCATGAGCGAGGAGATATCTTTCAGCAGCCTCAGTCACATCTTTAAGCGACTGCAGCTTTTGTTCTTCTAAGTGGGTCGCTAGGTCCTTGTGACAGGCATTGAGAAATTGTTCCTTCACGATCAGGTCATGGAGACTGTCGTAAGACTTCCTTTCGCCTGATAACTCCACCCACTTGTGTAGATATGACGACAGGCGCTCCACAAACTGCTTTGGCGTCTCGTCTGACTTAGGCCGGCATTCACGGAAGCGTTTACGGTAGCCCTTCTCTGTAAAGTTGTAGCACTGCAATAGGGCCTCTTTCAAGACGTCGTAGACTTTAGCGTCATCGTCCGACAATCTGGTGTAGACGTCGAGTGCTTGCCCCGTCAGAAGTGCACTTAGTCGAATCGCCCAGTCTTGAGGTTGCCAGTTAGAGCTTTTGGGAAACCTTTCAAATCTCGCCAAATAACTGTCGATCTGGTCCTTCCCGTCGACATACGCTGGCAATTTTGGAGCCATGTGGTCGCTGATGACTTGTGGCGCATGCTGATTGTTTTGGATACGCGCCAACTCTAGCTGGTACTGACGCTCAGCCTCTCTTTCCTCTCTTTCTTCTCGGCGTCGCTGTTCTTCTACTTCTCTTTCTTCTCGACGACGTTGCTCTTCTTTTTCTTCCCGTTGACGCTGTTCTTCCTTATCTTCTCGGCGTCGCTGCTCCTCTAATTCTAGACGCTTCTGTTCTAATTCTATTTCTTTTTCTAGACGCTTCTCTTCCAATTCTCTTTCTCGTATTCTCTCCTGAGACTTGACGTACTCCGTCAGCTGCTTGCCTTTTAGATTCAGTTCAACCCCTTTCTGCCAGAAATCAGCCATCTTAATGCTTTTCTGGAAAGTTCTTTTCTGGAAAGTTCTTTTCTGGAAGGTTCTTGACTGTGCTGCACTCTTCTAGACTGTTCTAGAACAGCACGCTTTCTGCAGTAGCGCTGATGCTTGTCACTAGTCGCCTTCGCTGACGCAGGCACCGCTGTCCTCGTCGTATGCGACGCTGCACCACGCTGGTGTTGATGTACACGCTCCTGTGCTGAAGTAGACGCGACGTCCGCTCGCCGCTCTCTGTAACACTGGCGATGTAGCTCCGAGACTGTCCCTCGACGTAGTCTTACGGCAGCCACGTAGTCCCGATCTGTTGTTCGCTCACGAAGCAACTTTTCAGCGACTACACGCCCTTGCAGTCAACCTGTTACACTCTGTTTGATGATGGTGTTTTCTATCAGTATCTGATTCAGCCCCGATGCTTGAATTCCTGATAGGGTGTAACTCAGATTCGTTTATTCACACAGCCCGTCCAAACAGCATACAAGTCACAAAGTCCACGTATGAAGTTTTCCGCTTTTATTCAGCACACATCAACAACTGCATACAATTCTCAATTCAACTCAACGACTTTCACAGCAACTTTCCAAATCACTATCAACAACTTTTCTCTCTACAACAGCGACTCGGCTCACGATTAAATAACCTCTCTCTTTTCTGGAACAATATGGTACATGGTAGAAATGACGTACTGCCACCAATCGAACTAAAGATCGTCATCACTGGCTTACGTCATTACACATTTTCTCTACTTCCGGGAACATTCACGACCTTCGATATCCATCCGGAAATTTCTATCAAGAGTAAACACGCAGATCCAGAAACTTCGCAAATTATCAACGTTATACAAAGCCTCTCCTAACAACAATGCAAACTCAAATCAAAGGTAAATAAACACCATTATTGAATACTTTGCAAAAGGAAACGATTAGATCTATTGTGCGCGCTTCCGACATACTTTCGTTCACGTTTCAACGTAACATAACCCCCCACTCAAGAAGAAATTTACCCAATTTCTTTCAACAACGTTGAAACGTAATGCACAAACAAAATCCTCAATTGAAACTAATTTAAGACTTTCTGAATACTGTAATTGCGCTCAGCTTATCTACACAGAGTCAATGGTTTTCATCTTCAAGTCTATCTGGATATTGTCAATGTTCACAGTTCATCCACACAGTCAATGTTCTTTACTCACACACTCTGCTGAGGAAGTCCGCTCCAACATTGTCCGATCCTTTGATAGATTCTACTCGCATGTTAAAGTTCTGCAAGTACATAGCCCATCTCATGATCCGACTGTTCACAAACTTGGCAGAGTTCAAGTAAGTTAGCGGCTTGTGATCAGTCTGTAGCACGAACTTCACTCCTTGAAGGTACAGTTCGAACTTCCGGATTCCCCATATGATGGCAAGGCACTCTTTCTCCATGGTCGAGTAATTTTTCTCAGCCCTGGACAGCTTCTTGCTGGCGTAACTGACCGGAAATAGTTTCCCTTCGTGTTCTTGCATCAGTATGGCGCCGATGCCTTCGTCCGCTGCGTCTGTTCTTAAGACGAATTCTTTGGAAGTGTCAGGCAGTCGTAGCACCGGATCCTTCGAAAGGAGGTCGCGCACAGTCTGGTATGCCCTCTCCTGAGACGGTCCCCACTGCACTTGGTTTGGACAGCCTTTCCGCACCAGGTCCGACAAGGGTGCTGTGATGGCGGAGTAGTTTGGTACAAACTCCCTGTAGTATCCAGCCAACCCCAGGAAAGATCGCACCTGCTTCTTGGTCTGGGGACGTGGAGCGTTCAGAATCTTGGTGACGTTTTCTAGTAGAAGCCCCTTTTGTCCTTCTTTCAGCGAATGGCCGATAAAGTCTACGTTGTCAGTCCCCAGAATGCACTTACTGGGTCTCACGGTCAGGTTGGCTTCTGTGAGACGGTGAAACAGCTCCCTCAAGATCTGCAGATGCTCTTTCCAGGTGCGGGTGTGGACTAGCAGGTCGTCCCAGTAACACACGACGTTGTCCACCCCTTTGAGCATCTTCCTCATTCCTCTCTTCAGGGTGGCTCCGCTGTTGACCATGCCAAAGGGCATCCTTAGGCACTCGTACGTCCCATCAGGAGTTATGAAGGCAGTCTTTGGTATGTCTTGTTGACGCACGGGGACTTGCCAATAACCCTTGCTGAGGTCAATCTTTGAAAAGATTCTACTTCCCGATAATTGGCGGAAGAGGTCTGCTGCGGTAGGCATCGGCTCAGGGTCAAAGACGGTGATCTTATTAACCTTCCTGTAGTCGATGCATACTCTGTTGCTCCCGTCCTTCTTCTTCACGACCACGACAGGGGACGCGTAGGGGGAACTGGACTCCCTGATGATGCCCATCCTCAGCATCTCATCGATGTCTTTCTTCAAGGATTCGCGGGCCTTGAAAGGGATCGGGAAGGGCTTGGATCGAACAGGGATATTCGAAGTGAGGTGGACTTCGTGTTCGACCAAAGTTGTAGAGCCAGGGACATCGCTGAAGTTGTGGGGAAACTCGCCCATAAGGTCCTTGAGCTCCAACTTTTGACCTTCCGTCAAGCTCGGTCCTAGCTTAACATCATCGATGCCTTCTTTGCTATGGAAGTCTCCCAGTTCCAACAGTTCTTCGCTGTCAAAGCTGTCGTCGGTCACAGCTGCTGTTGCTGCATGTACAGTCTCTGGCGGCCTCTCCACGTACAGCTTAAGGAGGTTGGCGTGGTATATTTTGGAATGCTGGCCGACCTTCACCTTGTAGTCGTTGATTCCCACCACGGTCTCCACTTCGTACGGGCCTTTCCACTGCATCAGCAACTTATTGTGATCAGTAGGTAGCAGCACCAGCACTTTGTTGCCAGGTTTGAACTTCCTGTTCACAGCCCTACGATCATAGTAGTGCTTTCCACAGTCTTGGGACTTCTTCAGGTTTTCTCTGGCTATCTCGAGAGTCTGCTCCAGCTTCTCCCGTAGCTCAAACACGTACTGGTAGCTGTTCTTCACCTCTGGGGTATCTACTTCTTTCGTCCACAGTTCTTTCAGGATGTGCATCGGCCCTCTGATGGTTCTTCCGTACAGCAGCTCGAACGGAGAAAAGCCGGTGGACTCCTGCGGTACTTCTCTGTAGGCGAAAAGTAAGGCGTTGATATAGCGATGCCATTGTCTGGGCTGCTCGCTGCACAGTTTCTTCAGGGTGGACTTAAGCGTAGCATTGAACTTTTCGACAAGCCCGTTGCACATCGGATGGTAGGGTGTCGTAGTCAAATGCCGGATGCTCAGCAGTCTGTTGACCTCCTTCATGCAGTCAGAGACGAACTGCGTCCCGAGGTCTGTCAGAATTTCTTCAGGCACTCCAAGCCTACTGAACATGTCCACCAGTGCCTCTGCTACAGTTTCAGTGTCAATCTTCTTCAGTGGCACTGCTTCTGGGTACCGAGTCGCATAGTCCACTAAAGTCAGTACCCACCGATGACCTTCTTCACTCGGAGGTCTTATTTCGCCGATTAAGTCTAAGGCCACCCTCTTGAAAGGTCGATCGATCAGAGGCATCCTCTGCATAGGCACTTTCGGGACCCTTCCTCGAGGTATGGTCTTCTGGCAAATGTCACATGATCGGCAGAAACGGCTGACGTCCGCATGAAGTCCTGGCCAGTAGAACACCGCCTGGATTCTGTCTGACGTCTTCTTGATGCCTAGGTGACCTCCCATGATTGAGTCATGCGCTACTTCCATCACTTGGCGCCTTAGGGGTAACGGTACCAAGACTTGACGTAGTGGTTTACCTTCGTTGACCCTCGGGTGCTGGAAGATTCTGTACAGGATCTTGGCCTTCACCTCAAAATAGACCGTGCCACTGCGTTTGGTCACGTGATCTTGGCGGTTCCTGTACTTGTTTAAAGTGCTATCAGCTTCCTGGAGCTGAATCAGCTTATCTCTGTCCACGATGGCAGCTTTAGAGTTGTCGGCGACCTTCAGTGGCGTAGACGTCTTGTCTCTCTTGGCCTGGGCCCTGGTAGTAACAGCACCGACGATCTCTGGTCGGCAGGGCTGAGCCGGAGTAACCACATTGTCCCGTAGCAGCTCTGTAAGGTCTCCATCGGGAAACGGCAATGGATCCTCCTCCACAACTTCGACGTGTTGAGTTGAGGCAGGACTCCACTCTGGATCGGGGTCGTCGGGTCGTCTCGCGCCGTCGATATTCCCGATCATCAAATCGTATAACGGCTTTTTCAGGCAAACCGCTTCTACTTCGCCTGTGTAGAAAGGGGTGTTGACATGAATCTTCGCAACTGGCGCTTTCAAACATTTGCTGTCGGCCATAAGTGTCCATTTTGAATCGCCAGTGAACTGTTCTTTAGCGATTAGGTCTTCTCTGACGATGACCCCACTGCAGCCAGAGTCTCTTAAGACAGTCACTTCATGATTTCCGACGCGTCCCTTTGAAACAGGCATGTTCTGGACGGTCACAGCTGCGCTGGCGACGACGGGGATGGATTTTCCGTTGGCAAGGAGAAGTTGGCCATCGGTCATGCACTCTTGCACGTCGGCAGGAGTAGCTGTGCGCTTGGTCTCACTCGGAAGAATGACGCTCCCGCCGCACACCTGATGGTCAGATCTACTGGTTTGCCGTTGATTGGAGAAACGCCTCTGTCGGTTGCCCGCCGCTGAATTGTCCGTACTGCCCCGCTGTCCGCTACTTTTGTTTTGAGGACAATTAGCCGCCCTGTGGTCTGTAGCGTTGCAGGTGAAACAGCCTCTTGAATGCCCTTCCCTGGGAGGAGGCGTGGAGTCCGTCTGTCTCTGGCTCGTCTGGTTCCCATGGTTTGCAGTCTTCTGAAAATGTTTCGTCGCGCTGGGTGGCCCCAGGGTTTTCCCATGAGCGATGAGATATCTTTCAGCAGCCTCAGTCACATCTTTAAGCGTCTGCAGCTTTTGTTCTTCTAAGTGGGTCGCTAGGTCCTTGTGACAGGCATTGAGAAATTGTTCCTTCACGATCAGGTCATGGAGACTGTCGTAAGACTTCCTTTCGCCTGATAACTCCACCCACTTGTGTAGATATGACGACAGGCGCTCCACAAACTGCTTTGGCGTCTCGTCTGACTTGGGCCGGCATTCACGGAAGCGTTTACGGTAGCCCTTCTCTGTAAAGTTGTAGCACTGCAATAGGGCCTCTTTCAAGACGTCGTAGTCTTTAGCGTCATCGTCCGACAATCTGGTGTAGACGTCGAGTGCTTCTCCCGTCAGAAGTGCACTTAGTCGAATCGCCCAGTCTTGAGGTTGCCAGTTAGAGCTTTTGGCAAACCTTTCAAATCTCGCCAAATAACTGTCGATCTGGTCCTTCCCGTCGACGAAAGCTGGCAATTTTGGAGCCATGTGGTCGCTGACGACTTGTGGCGCATGCTGATTGTTTTGGATACGCGCCAACTCCAGCTGGTACTGACGATCAGCTTCTAGTCGTCTTTCTTCCATCTCTCTTTCTTCTCGGCGTCGCTGCTCTTCTGCTTCTCTTTCTTGACGCCGCTCTTCTCTTTCTTCTCGGCGACGCTGCTCTTCTTTTTCTTGACGCCGATCTTCTAATTCTCTTTCTTCACGGCGACGCTCATCTTCTCTTTCTTCACGCTGACGTTGTTCTTCTCTTTCTTGTATTCTCTCCTGAGACTTGACGTACTCCGTCAGCTGTTTGCCTTTTAGATTCAGTTGCATCCCTTTCTGCCAGAAGTCAGCCATCTTGATGCTTCTGGAAAGTTCTTTTCTGGAAAGTTCTTTTTCTAGAAAGTTCTTGACTGTAGAGTTCTTTTTTTCTGGAAAGTTCTTGACTGTGCTGTACCTTTCTAGACTGTTCTAGAACAGCACGCTTTCTGCAGTAGCGCTGATGCTTGTCACTAGTCGCTTTCGCTGACGCAGGCCCCGCTGTCCTCGTCGTATGCGACGCTGCACCACGCTGGTGTTGATGTACACGCTCCTGTGCTGAAGTAGACGCGACGTCCGCTCGACGCTCGCTGTAACACTGGCGATGTAGCTCCGAGACTGTCCCTCGACGTAGTCTTACGGTAGCCACGTAGTCCCGATCTGTTGTTCGCTCACGAAGCAACTCTTCAGCGACTACACGCCCTTGCAGTCAACCCGAACCTATCGGTGATGTAGTCCCAGTATGTTGGCCCCTCTCGACGCAACTCGTTGGCGGCTACCCTCGATGACTGCCTCTCGTAACGTTGACTCGCTTGTTGTAGCAGTTGAACCCTTGGCTATGGCGTGAATCCCGGCTTGGCCCCCAAAATGTTACACTCTGTTTGATGATGGTGTTTTCTATCAGTATCTGATTCAGCCCCGATGCTTGAATTCCTGATAGGGTGTAACTCAGATTCGTTTATTCACACAGCCCGTCCAAACAGCATACAAGTCACAAAGTCCACGTATGAAGTTTTCCGCTTTTATTCAGCACACATCAACAACTGCATACAATTCTCAATTCAACTCAACGACTTTCACAGCAACTTTCCAAATCACTATCAACAACTTTTCTCTCTACAACAGCGACTCGGCTCACGATTAAATAACCTCTCTCTTTTCTGGAACAATATGGTACATGGTAGAAATGACGTACTGCCACCAATCGAACTAAAGATCGTCATCACTGGCTTACGTCATTACACATTTTCTCTACTTCCGGGAACATTCACGACCTTCGATATCCATCCGGAAATTTCTATCAAGAGTAAACACGCAGATCCAGAAACTTCGCAAATTATCAACGTTATACAAAGCCTCTCCTAACAACAATGCAAACTCAAATCAAAGGTAAATAAACACCATTATTGAATACTTTGCAAAACGAAACGATTAGATCTATTGTGCGCGCTTCCGACATACTTTCGTTCACGTTTCAACGTAACACAACCCGAACCTATCGGTGATGTAGTCCCAGTATGTTGGCCCCTCTCGACGCAACTCGTTGGCGGCTACCCTCGATGACTGCCTCTCGTAACGTTGACTCGCTTGTTGTCGCAGTTGAACCCTTGGCTATGGCGTGAATCGCGGCTTGACCCCCAAAATGTTACACTCAGTTTGATGATGGAGTTTTCTATCAGTATCTGATTCAGCCCCGATGCTTGAATTCCTGATAGTTGTGTAACTCAGATTCGTTTATTCACGCAGCCCGCTCAATCAGCATACAAGTCACAAAGTCGACGTATGAAGTTTTCCACTTTTTATTCAGCACACATCAACAACTGCATACAATTCTCAACTCAACTCAACAACTTTCAACAGCAACTTCACTATCAACAACTACTCTCTATCTTATTTTTTAAACAGCGCGGCACTTAAATAGTCTCTTGATACTCCCGAATAACCTGGATCAATCTCGTTTGACGCAATTTAACCAATCGCTTCTAACTTCGTCATTACTGTCTTACGTCATACATATTTTCTTCTCCTTCCGGAACGTCCTCTTGCTTCGACATGTATCGGGAAATTTCTATCGAGAGTAAACACGCAGATCCAGAAAATTCTACAGTAATATCGAGTAACCAAAATCATCAACGTTATACAAAGCTTCCTCTAACCACAACGCAAACTCAAATCAAAGGTAAATAAACTCTATTATTGAATACTTTGCAAAACGAAACGATTAGATCTATCGTGCGCGCCTGAGACGTACTTTCGTTCGCGTTTCAACGTAACAGTGAGAATGAGTGTCCATCTACCTTTACAAGATCTCTGCATAAATGAACCTCAGTCCACCAATGTGGACCACTGGTCCAATATTGAGGACTGAATGGACCAAATTACTGAATGTTCCCTAATTTGGAACACAATGGAAAGAAACTCTTTCAAATTCATTTTAACCCCTTTAATTTAAAAATAAGTTTATTGCTTGTTTTCATGTGATTCTTTTAGACGAAATAAAGGTATTTGCCAATTATTATCACGTTTTGTTCGTCCACATTATTTTTAAGGCGAGGTGAACAAAAACAGTTGTACATGTTTGTTAACTTTCCCTTATTTAGCGCGTTTCCAGCTCAAGGGCTGCTCAAGGCGTGGCCAATACAGGACCCAACACAAGCCGGCCTAGGCGCATCATTTGGGCGCGTCCTCTGACGGCCAGACGACTGAGCACGATCCCAGGCGACCGGGGATCGGGAAGATGGGACCTAGTGCGTGCTGGGTGTATTGGTGTAGCTGGCACTCAACCGTCCAGGACACGAGCGTCAGGGTCTTTAAAGTCGGTGCGATGGAATGCGTGCGTGCACAGGACTAGACCTCGGTTTATACTCTCATCCGAAACAGGCGTAATGACTCCATCATAGTAGGGAGCTGGCGAGGCGGCGCTTAGGGACGGTACGTCTGTTTTAAGCTGCCAACAAGTGGATTTTTGAGAGCGCTGACCTCGACAATGCGTCGTTAGGAACTCTTCTGTGATCATGCTGCCTTAGTGTACACGTTTGATCATAAGACCTCAGACTCACGACTTCTGTTTTATTATGGCTACAGAACAAAAAGCCTGACAGTGACACCTTGTATCTGCTGTCAGTTTCCGCCATCCGTGTAAAAGAGTTTAAGACTGGGTTTGTCAAGGGCATTAACTGAGTTTTGGAGACGCGCAAAAGGTGCACGCGTACGAGAGGACATGTGTAAGGAAGAGGGAAAACAAATATTGTCTTATTATAAATAAGTAAAAACCGCCTAATAGTGTCCCAAGGACATAACCAAAATTCGGATTATACTGTTATACTTCCCACTGAGTGGTGATGTAAAAAAAGCATGAGAAAAAGAGCTTTCTATTTAAATAAGCTGAAGCTCTTCAAACGTTCGGTTTTCATGTCGAAGTCACGTGCTCAAGATGAGCAGCCTGCGGCGAAGACCACGGTGAACTTCAGCAAGGGAAGCAATCCCGCTGCTGGAGTGCGACAAGGTAAGCAATCCAGCTTTTAGGAGTGCAGCAAGGACGACGACTCCAGTGTCCGTCAAGCGCATGCGGTTTTTTACGGGTTAATGTTTTGACATCACGGGCTGCACGAGTGAAGTGCATAACTCCGGCAACTTTCTGCTGATCGTATCAAATGACTTCTTCCCCACACTTCGTGACTCTTCTTCTTCTTCTTCTTCTTCTTCTTCTTCTTCTTCTTCTTCTTCTTCTTCTTCTTCTTCTTCTTCTTCTTCTTCTACTTCTTCTTCGTTCTTCTTCTTCTGTCTTTGTTATTTCATTTATCTTTGAATTTTACAGACAAGAACAAGAAATACTTTGAAGTAGTCGAGATTCAGAACGCGCCATATGTCTGTCAGTCTTGGTCAGGCAGGCCGACAGACAGACAGACCTGTCGCGGTACACGCGGTCAGCTTGTCTGTCGGTCGTTCCGTCATATCTCAAGAACCACTGAACCTATTTTGTTCCTATTTCATAGGTGCATTGCCTGGGGGTATTGACCAGCTTTCAGTGCCATCGCATTATTGGCGTTTTTCCCAGCACAAGAGCTACTGTAAGCGCTGTAATTCAAGATGCCTAAGGCGCCAACTTGCTGCCTAAGGCGCATTTCCTGGCGACCATACCACTGAGCACAACTCTAGGCGACCGGCGACAGAGGAGAAGGGACCCTGCTTCTTGTTGTGGTTTATTTGTGTCGCTGACACTCACCCGTCTAGGACATGAGCGTCAGGATCTTTAAAGTCCTTGCGATGGAACGCGTGCGTTTACAGATTAGACCTCGGTGTATACTCTCATCCGAAGGTACTTCAACTCATGGCCGTTAACTCTGTGGCGATTCGATGGTCGGCCAGTACTTTAGTTTTGTATTCAAAACATGTTATGTGCTTTTTTCTCTTTCAAAATATGACTTGTTCGATGACGATAATGTTTTTTTGTTGTTTTTTTTGTCGGATTTTCGTTTGTTTGTTTTTGTAAGCAGCCATTTTAAACTGCGACTCAGCCTTGCTTGTATGGCATAATCATATTTGCACTTTCTCAAAGGTCGAGGTCGCTGAGGTCTACCATTTCATAAACACCTCTTGCGCTTACTAATATTTCAAAATTTGCCAAAGCAAATATCTATACATTGGTGTCCGGTCAATTCTCCCCCCCCCTCCCTCCCATCTTTTCCTCCCCAGTCTTTTTCCCCCTAGCCCACTTCCTCCCCGGCTACTTCCCCCCACCCCCTCGCGTGACCACTTCCCCCTGTATTATTCCCCCCTGGTCATTTCCTCCTTTCCCTCACCACACTGCTCTCCAATGCAATCTAATATCATCAAATAATTTGGGTGGTCGCAGATTACATGGTCCCATGGGAGGGAGAGGAGGGGGGGGAAGAAGGTAGCCAGGGAGGGTGTTTGCTAGGGGAAAGTCCGGGGAGAAATGTCCGGTCCGGGAAGGAAGTGACCGGGCCCGGGGAATTGACCGGTAATCCAATACATTTTTACTTGACGTATGGTTCCGACAGTGGCCAATGCTTCCATGCTTTCACTCTGCTTCTTCAAGATAAATCCTAGACAGAAGAGCCTCACGAAAATGAACATTGTGTATGTGTGTGTGTGTGTGTGTGTGTGTGTGTGTGTGTGTGTGTGTGTGTGTGTGTGTGTGTGTGTGTGTGTACGCGTGCTTGTTTTGAGCTATGCGTGTGGGCGTCGGTAAGTAGATTTGATCTGCTTGCCATCTTGTTTCGTCTTTTCGACTCATTTTACTGTCAGCTCTTCCTTCTTCTTCTTCTTCTTCTTCTTCTTCTTCTTCTTCTTCTTCTTCTTCTTCTTCTTCTTCTTCTTCTTCTTCTTCTTCTTCTCCATCGCCAAAAGCCAAAATCAAAGAGTGGTCCCATCGCCGTAGCTCAAGTGGTAGAGCGTTCGCCTGACACGCCGATGGGCAAGACGAAAGTGGCCATTTGCACTGTCCATTTAAGCAGTATGATTGCTCTGCTGGTTCAGTGTTGATTTAGGTCCCTACTCTTTGTTCCTTTGCGATGGTTACCCAAGTCCGCCATATCGCCAATGGTGGGTGTAGACGTTAAACTTCAATGTACAGTCATTCATTCTTCGCTGTTTCTTCTTCTTGGTGACTTCTCTCTATCGCGCCCACCCTCATAGCCAGTACGTTCTCTCTTCCACCGGTTCCGTTGCTATTCCTTCCTCGTCTTGACCATTAAGAGTAGGCACCGTAGTAGTGTCACTTTCTCATTAGGGTGGCTGGGGACTGTGTCAACGTCCTGTCGGTTGATCGTTTCGAGCCTTTCCCAAACCTCCACCCGTCCCATCTTCATCTCTCCCTGTCTGTTTGTCTGTCGGTCTGTCTGTCTCTCTCTGTCCGTCTGTTTTTGTCTCTCCATCTCCTTTCTTCCTTCTTCTTGTTATTTTAGTTTTTATGTCTCTTCCTCTGTCTCTTTTTTCTCTCTCTGTCTCTCTGTCTGTCTCTTCTCTCTTCTCTCGCTCCCTCCCTCTCTCTCTCTCTCTCTCTCTCTCTCTCTCTCCGTCCCTCCCACCTCCTCCTTTATATCATCCTCCTCCTTCTCCTCCTCCTCCTTCTTCTTCTATAGAAGGAATCCTTGACCCCCCCTCCCTTCTCAACACTCCCACCCCTATATATTTTGCCGTAGCAGGGTTGCATGACAACATTTCAAACACGCACTGAAGACTTTAGTGAATTAACCGTGGTGTTTAAATTAAAAAAAAAAAATCTTAAAAAAAAAGACCTGGCCTCGTGAACCTCTACCTCGGTGATGTATTCGGTAATCCATGTTCAACGGCCTTTAAAAATTAAGACGATGATGTCACCCCAAGCTCTGTCTCCTCATTTCTCTCTCTTGCCATCCGACTCGCCGTATTCTCACTTTCCTATCCCAATTCTTTAATTTAGAAATAATTACACGATCTTACCCACACCCACACACACCCACACACACCCACACACATACACACACAAACACTCACTCACACACACAAACACCACACATACACACACATACACAAGCACACCATACATACACACACAAACAAACACAAACATGTACACCCATACACAAACACACTCACATCCATTAGCTTCTAGATAATTTTTTAAATTGTTGTTGTATAGCGGTTTACTAGTACAAGAGCTGCTCAAGGCGCTGTCAGAAATAGGATCTATCTCCAGCCTCCCAAGGTGCCCACTTCCGCCCCAGACACCTCAGCACAATCCTAAACGCCCCGGGTTGGCGGGAAGTGCCCCAGTGCTTCCCGGGTGCATTTATGTCGCTGCCACTCGCTCAACCTTCTAGAACAAGAGCCCCCACAACCTCGATAGTCCGTGTGATGGAATACGTGCGTGTATACATACTAGACATCGGTTTATACTCTTATCCTAAGGAGTAGGGGGCGCTTACCCTGTGTGCATCATGGGTCGTGTCAGGATCAAGGTCGACGGCACTTTAGGCCGTCAACCTTGAAATTGGGTACCCCTGCAGGCAATGCTATTGCTAAATGTTTAACAGCTTCAGTGGTTTTGCCGTCGCTTACCCCCTCATCATCATCATCATCATCATCATCATCATCATCATCATCATCATCATCATCATCATCACAATCATCATGGTCGTCGTCGTCCTCATTCTCCTCCTCCTTCTGCTCCTTCTCCTTCTCATCATCATCGACGTCGTCCTCCTCTCCTCATCAAATACATTACAAGAAAGGACTGGTGGGTCCTATTCCTGAATCCCGATTGTTAATTGTACACCACATTGTACTGAGTGACGATGCACTGCGGACTGCGTTCATTTCACAGAAAAAGCGACACTCACATGAGTGACAATCGTGCTCCGAAACCTAAATCATTTTCCCCAACCTAAATCATGTTCCCAAACCTAAATCATGTTCCCAAACCTAAATGAAACCAAACACATGAGTTCACGCGAGAAAGTGTAGAAACGTGCAATCTAGCAGAGTAAATCAAAATGAGAGATGTAATTCAAACTCTATAAAATATATTTTAAAAGAACGTCACTTCAAATGAACGGTATATTTTCTAATAACCGATGTGCCTTATAAAGGGTCATTTCTGTATTTTAATGTATGAAACACCTCATGGAAGCCTACATGTTATTAACCTTTGAGATTTTGTTGCACCCATTTCTCGTTTTATTTAATCATTCTTAGTAGCGCTTGTCCAGCTCAAGAACTGCTCAAGGCGCTGGCCGATACATGGTCCTTTGACTCAAGCCGCCCGAAGCGCCCGCTTGCAGCCTTTGGGCGCACCCTCTGACGCCCAGACAACTGAGTGCAATCCTAGGAGACCGGGTTCGTGTGGAAAGGGCCCTAGTGCTTTGACTAGGGGTATTGGTGTAGCCGCCGGCCCCCCTTCCACGTCTATTACACCAGCGTCAGGATCTTAGAAGTCCGTGCGATAGAATGCGAGTGTTAGCAGATTAGCCTCGGTTTATACTCTCATCCAAAGCAATTTCACAGTGAGAAAAACAAATGTTTTTTGACGTTCAAGAAATTGAGTGAAGCACAACATTTAGCCCTATTTACTATAATGTAACTTGTTAGGTCGATGGTACACACAGGTCGCTTCTTTCAAAACTCTCCGGTGATCCTGCTGGTTACCCCTTGCCATGGTAGGTAGGTAGGTAAAAAGGTACCCCTGCAGGCAATGCTATTGCCATGATTAGTTTCAAACTAATAGCTAGCTCTATATTGAACGATCGATTGTTTTCAAAACACAACCTGGCCTGCCCACCATGGTGCTTGAATATTGACAAGCTTATCTGTCCTTACTTGAGAATATAACATTTCAAACTCAGTTTTCCGGCTCAATGGTTTTTAGAAGAAAAAAAAAATTCATCTTGTGGATCTCTTAAAAGGACCCAATTCGAAGGCGTTATTTACTTTGGGCGAAAAGGGGTTTACACTAAAATTCGTATTGCTGCTATTACATTACAGTCCTCAACCAACCGCTAACGTTTGAAATTTAAATGTCGGTGCTGACAGGGAGTGATTTCCCCTGATTAACGGTACAACAAAACCATAGCTATGTGCCCTTTAACTAGGGCTGGACGGTTTTACCGATACCTCACTGTATTCGGGTTCGGAAACGCGACGGTACGGTATACCTGTGCGGGTGTCCAAGGTCCGGTTTACTGGGAAATCTCGACAACACATAACACGACAGTGGGCGACATCCTGTCCGCCCAGAGAGCGAGCCTAAACCTCAAACACGTGGATAGGCAGCTGTTCTTGAAGAAAAACTTATAAGAACAGCAGTTTATCCACGTGTTTGAGAATGGTACCAGTTGCCAATCCTTCTGAACTCTTACAGATCTTAAAGACCTTTCCCGTTGAATGTTTTTGTTTTATTTTGATTTTGTGGTTTAAAGTTTGCTGATGTTCTAAACAGTGATTTATCATAATATGTTTTGAAGGCGTTCAAGCAATAATAAAGCTTCAGTTTGTATGGAAATGTGGTTCTTTGAAACTGTTTTGAAGTGTATGACAATCTTTCTTTTGCGTCGGTCACTACTGTCAGTGCCATATCCCATTTGATTGTAACACTTAAAATCGCGGTATACCGGTACGAAATACCGGTACGACCTAAAAATACCGCGGTAATACCGGTACGATTTTGACCCACAGTACCCAGCTCGAACTTTAACACTATTTGTGATTGAACCACCAAACCTGAAGATCGTGTCTTTGGTGTCTGGGATAGTGGTTGTTTTTTTTATTTTATATTTTATCAACCTACAACGAAAAAAATAAGTTTACCGAGAAATTATCGTTTTAATTGGTTCTGTCTCTCAATGGCTTTGGTAGCTATTTTTAGCTAGAGATGTTGGCTAGAGGTTGCTATTTATAGGCTCCAAAACTTCGGAATTTATTCATTTTAAACATAATGTTGTTGTTGTTGTTGTTGTAAACTTAATTGTTTTCAGTGGGGCAACATTCACTGTGAGTGTTAAAAGGTGTTGTCTAGGTGGCGTGGTCAAAGTGGGTTCTTTTAAAGCCCGCCAGGGGTATATATTGCACGTTCAGGACAAAACTGTCTCGTTATTTTACAGGCATCGTTGCCGTTTCAAGATTTACAGTCCTCTCTGCCCCGCAGCGTTATATTTTAGCTGTTTACTCCGTGCTCACGTTTCGGTAGCACATGATGATGATTGACGATTATGACGATGAGGATCATGATGGTGGTGGTGGTGGGGATGATGATGATGATGATGATGATGATGATGATGATGATGATGGTGATGATGTGTATGGTCATCTTCGTTGTCAGTGTCGTGGTCGCCATAATTATCCTCCTCCTCCTCTTCATCATCATCATCATCCACCTCCTCCTCCTCCTCCTCCTCCTCATTCTTCTTTTTCCTCCTCTTCCTCCCGCCTCCTCTTCCTCTTGTTTTTTTCTGCCCAACCTGTCGTGTTTTATCTGTCCTATTCCACGGTACTCTATTACCAAGTAAATGCTTCTCGGCCGTCTCCGTTTCTTTACGTTCGTCGCCTTAGACCCGAACGTGTATCGCTTACACAAAAGGGGAATCGATACAACCAGGATCCAGTCTTTCAAAACTTTCGTGACATGCCCTACGCGCCTGCAAATCAAACAGGCTTTCAAAGGCTTATAGTATAGCCCTTTAGAATTTTTTTATTTATTTCATTTGGGGTCTGTATACGTAAACATCGTGATTTTAGACCAACAAAAATAATAATTAAAATAATAGGAAATTTAAAAAAAAACATGACAACAAATATAAATAATTATTAACGAGATAACAACTTGAAGGAGAAAAAACTATGACCTAAAACGCCTAAACTATTTTACACAATCTACAGAATTGATTCACTTTCTTACTTACTCCAACATGCACACGGTATACACACTGACTTCACGCATTCCGAACACATCAAATCAACTCCACAGCCGCCACACCCACAACCAGTCGCCGATCCTGGACACTTATACATTTCGGCGAATGATCCAGCCATCCTATCCGAACATACGAAAGTCAGCAAAAAATAAACTCCGACCGCATTCTCTCAGCTGAATCGCCAACCCCGCCAAACCTCCCCCCTCCTCTTCCTCCCTTTCCCTTCCCACCTCCCTCGGATCCGCTAAATCTGTATCGCAACAAAATATTGGCAAATATACTGCAAATGACATTGATACTGCCGATGACATTGATGGATTGGCTGGAGAGGAACAAGAACTTGAACAGCTGGTACAGAGGCTTGACACCACCTCCAGAGCCTATGGAATGGAAATAAGTGCAGAGAAAACAAAAATATTGGCAAATATGCTGCAAATGACATTGATACTGCAGATGACATTGATGGATTGGCTGGAGAGGAACAAGAACTTGAACAGCTGGTACAGAGGCTTGACACCACCTCCAGAGCTTATGGAATGGAAATAAGTGCAGAGAAGACCAAAATGATGACCAACAACACCAATGACATCAACACGGACATCAAAGTCCAAGGCCAATCCCTCAACACAGTGCATAGCTTCAAATATTTAGGAGCCATTGTATCAGACAATGGGTCCCGACAGGAAGTCCTCTCCAGGATCGCACAAATAACTGCTGCCCTGACAAGGTTGAAGCCCATTTGGAAAGACAGGACCATCAGTCTACATTCCAAAGTAAGACTGCTGCGCTCCCTTGTCATCTCCATCTTCCTATATGCTTGCGAAGCATGGACCCTCACAGCAGATCTCCAACGAAGAATACAAAGCATGGAGATGAGGTGCTACAGAAGACTTCTGGGCATTTCCTATACCCAACACATCACCAGTGACGAAGTCCGACAGACCATCACACAAGCCATTGGACAACACGATGACCTGCTCACAGTGGTGAAGAAACGGAAACCCCGATGGTATGGCCACGTCACCAGATCATCAGGCCTTGCAAAGAATATTCTGCAAGGCACAATGCAAGGAGGTAGAAGAAGAGGGAGACCGAAAAAGAGGTGGGAGGACAACATTCGAGATTGGACTGGTTTGACACTGAGTGAAGCCATCAGGGCTGCTGAGGACAGAGAAAGATGAAGTATGCTGGTTAAACGATCATCTGTGGTGCCCCTACGACCTTCGGGTTTCGGGACAGGATAGGATAGGATACTGCAAATTGTTTTTTAAAAAAAGAAAGAAAGAAAAAAGAAAGAAACAAACAAACAAACTTCGACAAACAGCAGCCAACCACAACTCCTACGAGAGTCTCCACAACTCCGGCAACCCAGCAAGCACCTCAATGCAAATCCCGGATGAGACATACATTGGATTACTCCGTTAGTTGTCTGTTGTCATCGCCACTGTCATTGGTCAATACTCATCATATACTCTGCCGTGTTCAAAACGTATCAATTATTTATAGTAATCTTATTACCTCATGTTACTCTTTTGTCACAGTTCTATTTTAACATCAGAGACAGTAAATTTTATTAATTGCTTTCTTAAATAAACTCCCCCCCTCTCTCTCTCTCTCTCTCTCTCGCTATCTCTGTCACTAACATTCACACACACACGGTTTACAGATATAACATTAAGGATTAAGCAAATCTCCTAAGATTCAACTATCACACAAATCTCATTATTACATAAGCTGTCCGATTTGACTATATTTCAAAGTAGCTGATATCTTATAATGATCATATTAATCTATAATTTGAAGACTGGACACATTTTGTAATTCAGCAGGTAGCAAACGTTGAACTTCTGTACATTTTGTTGGAAGGTGTTCTATATTATTTTTTTGTCCGCAAATGCAAGTAATATTACTACAATATTTAGTTTTCCACGCATTTAAACATAATCTATGTGCAAGACTATTAACGTGTCTTGAGATTTCTTATAAAACAGGAAGTTGGTGAAAGTTTTGTTGTTTTCGAATATTGTTTTCGATTATGTTGAACATTTCATTTTTTGATAAGCATAATAAAATCTTTTCAGCTCTTAAATTTTTTGCACCACGTTTAGCTGCTCTATCAGCCATGTCATTGTACTTAAAACCACAATGTGATGGAACCCAACACAAGTTAATTTCAATGCCTCTTATTTTAAAACTGTGTATTAAGTAATTAATTTCAAAAACTATCTCCGATCTCTCTGTAAAATTGTTTGATTTTAATGCCGATAGAACAGATTAAGAGTCCACACAAAGTAATATTTTAATAAAATTCTTTGGCCTATTTTTGAAAGTATTGAGTGCCATTATTACTGCCATTAATTCTGCAGTGAAGATAGAGTAACCTTGACCAATGAAATATGATTTTTGAGTGTTTAAATAAGGAATTATAAATCCGGATCTAGCCATTCCATTTTCTATTATAGAGCCGTCAGTGTATACTTGTAGACTTTCACAGTATCTGTCAGACATATTTTCGCGAATTATCATTGCTAATAAATTGGGGTCTTCGTCTTTTTTAAAACGAAGTTTAAGTGTATTGATATTTGCTTTTTCATTTTCCCATAACGGAAATAGTCATTAATATTTTGGACACATTATACTTGGACTGATCTTTACATCATTACTTAATTCATGGGTATATGTTGCTTTTGTTTGCAATGTGGGTATTTTTTTAGCTCTTTTAGATAAATCTATATCTGATCTAATTGCTATTTCATTTATATTATAATTTTCTACAATACTGCTTCTTATGATATATTTTGTACATGCGAATTTTCTGATGTCATCTATAGAGATAATATTCCTGCAACTTTGTATGATTCAGATGTTTTTGCATGTACTGTTACTACGAGCGGTAATTTCATAGCTCTACTATCTAGACTTTGAAGCTGTTGTAAGTGTATAATTGGTGCTGAATAGTAAACTTCTTGAACATAAGATAATTTTGATCGCACAAGAGAACATGCTAAATGGATTATTATTTTTGTATCTTGGCCCCATATTTTTCTACGAATTATATGCAAAGGTAAAAGTCTTATGCAAAAGATAGTGTATATTTTTCCAATTTAATTTAATAGTAAAATAAACACCTACAAATTTATTTCATTTACGTACTTTATTTCCGTATTTTCAATATATAAGTTTGGGTATAAGTTGTGACTTTGACATTTATTAAATAAGATCATGTTTTTTTTTCACTCGAAAGTTCAAGACCATTACTTTTGATATAAAATACAATTTATCTAATTAAATTTGATATACTTTTTGTATAAGCCTATGTTTAATTTCATGTAGAGAGATTTCCTTTTTTTAAATAAACGTTTACCCAAAAAGCAATATCATGTGCATATTTAGAACACAAAATTCGTGAGCTACCATCCTATTTCCAAACCCTGTGTGTTTGTGTACTCCAGATCTGATGTTCTTTAATGTATACCTATGTTGCCAACTAAAGTACTTCAAGCAACGCCAGTGCCTCATTGCTCAGCTGAGACTCCTCGAGTCTCACATTCCCCTCTTTACAGTGTCTAGTCTCTGCCGCTGTTTGAATCACAGTAACCCAATAGAATGGGTCCATAGCTGCCCATTACGCCGCCGAAATCGGGCTTAATCACGCCTTAGACCCTCAAAAATTACGTCTTAGAATCGCCGATCAGGCGTGAGAAGTACGTCTTAACTGTTGCAATTGGTGCTGAAAATACGCGTGAAAAAATCTATCTACGGCGTGAGAAGATCGTGAACGCGATGTTAAGCGAGCCAAAAGGGCTTTTTTGTTGTTGTTAAGTAGATTTATGTCCCCGGACACCGAAGCATATAGGGGTTGTAGATAAGAATGTTGCTTTTTTCAGAGCAAGTGTCCTACAAACAGCTGCTTCTAATTAGCACGGCCACGCGACTGAAAAGTTAGCTCCATTGCCATCGGTTTACCTTCTGCACTATCAACCAATCACAAAGCTCCTAATTTGCCGCGCTATACTTAGGAAGTGACGTCGTAGTATGATGTGACGCATTGTACGAAGTGGCTACTTCCATTGTTTCACTACGAAACCATCAATCATGGCGTTTGTCCATCGGTTTTTTTCCACGCTTTAAAATGCTTAACGAGGAGTGAAAAATAAATCCTTAAAATTGTACAATGGAAGTGAGCCCACTTCTTAGATTCCTTGCAAATGGGGAGCCCTGGGGTCCTCAATGGCAACAAAGCAGCAATTAGTACCGTTTAGCTCATAGACAGAAGGGTGGGATCACACTACTTTCGTTGGCGAGATGAATCGACCGCTCACACGGTATATTGCCCAAACCCCCGTACCAACCAATCCTATAATATCTTCATTTACATCAAAAAATACAATCCTCTAACCGAGAAGACATAAATTTAGGCCTGTTTTAGTAGGCTTATTATGCGGAATTTTCACCTGTCATATGCTTATTTCGTTTCGATTCAAGGGAAGATTACATGTTCGCTCTTTACGCGCGGGTTGAGAATAACCTGTTTGAGCGGCCCATTCGTTAAGCCAAAGACGCAATCAGTCTGTTACCATCCTTCCTGTTGATTATTGCTGTGTGTTATCTCCCGTTCCCGCGATCGAGGATCCATTTTCTTTTTGCTATTGCGGATCCATTCTACTTGAGTAATGCCCTTGTCATTTGACCGCAACAGACAGGCATAGTTATCCAACCTACTGACCCCTCACCCCCAACCCCACCCTATTTCCCTCTGCACACTGCGTGTCTGGGACTCGCTCGGACTTACCCTTGTCTATCTTCTCGCACACTCGCTACCTCGACGAGTCTCTACTGCACTGTCTGCGTGCCGGCCGAGCATGAAAGGCGACCGGCCTTAACTCCATCTGTTCCGGTCTCACCCTCGACACTGTCCCGCAAAATCGTTTCTAACAATTATTGTGCTTCACTGTCTATGGTAGATGGTTCGTCGTACTTCTCGGTAGTTAAAAGGATTATTTTATTTTTTAAAAGTGTGTGTGTGTAAGGGGGGGGGGGGGAGAGAAGAAAAAGAAAAAAAACACCTCAAAGGGAGCTGATGCCTACCGAAAAATCAATTATGACATCAGATAATGCTTGCGCACAGCAAAGAAGAACTGGATAGAAGATCAATGCCAGGAAATAGAGAACAGTTTGAACAAGAACAACAGCAAGAAGGCCTACCAGACTGTGAAGCTAACAAGTGTTAATAAGCCCAAGATCTTGACGATCCAAAACAAGTCTGGCATGTGCCTTACAGAAGAACAAGAAATCTTGGATAGTTGGACTGAGTACTGCTCTGACCTTTACAACCATACCAAACGGGGACCCATTAGTTCTAGCATGTCCCCAGAACAGAGAAGAAGAAGATTAAATCCTCCCATTCTCCGAGAAGAAGTTGAGGCAGCAGTGCAAGAATTGAAGAATCGAAAGTCAGCGGTAGTGGACAACATACCCTCAGAATTGCTTCTAGCAGGAGAAGCGATGATTCACACCCTCACCAATATCTGTAATGGTACAGGACGCAGTCAATATAAAAATTTCAAAAATAAAAATTCGATTTTCTTTCCGTCTTCTAATAGCAATCTCCCTGCCTTTACACCACCTGTTTGAATGATGGATGTGTGTATTTGGTGTGTGTGAGGGTGGATGAGACAGGTGAGCGTGCATGTTGGTATAGATCGCCGCGCTTTCAGCCTGAATGATTTGGGGAAAGGCGCGTATAGCATCCTGTATTATTATTATTATTATTATTATTATTATTATTATTATTATTATTATTATTATTATTATTATTATTATAAGATCTGGCAGATTGGAGAGTGGCCTTCACCATGGATCCAGTCGCTTGTCATCACTCTTCCCAAAAAGGGTAACCTTCAGGAGTGTGAAAATTACTGCACCACCAGCCTCACCAGCCGTCCCAGCAAGGTCCTCCTGAAAAAAATTATCCAAGGTTGAAACCCCAAGCTGAACAAATCATAGGGGAAGAACAAGCAGGATTCAGGCCAGGACGAAGTACCACTGAACAGATTATCAAACCTCAGAATAATCTGCAAGAAATACCTACAGCACCAACTACATCTATATCATGTGTTTGTAGACTTCAAGAAAACGTTTGACAATCATGAGAGTGTACAACCTCAGCCCTAAAATTATTGAAGTAATCAAAAGCCTGTATGACAAGGCTACTAGTGCATTCCTCCACAACAACGCCATCGGAAACGGGTTCAGAACAACAATCGGTGTGCCTCAGGGATGCCTACTCTCTCCAACACTCTTCAACATCTTTCTAGAGTACATCGTGCCAGATGTCTTTGCAGATCACGAAGGTACAGTCAGCATAGGGGGAAGAGCAATCATCACCAACCTCCATTTTACGGACGACATTGATGGATTGGCTGGAGAGGAACAAAAGCTTGAACAGATGGTACAGATGCTTGACACCACCTCTAGAGCTTATGGAATGGAAAAAGGTACAGAAAAGACCAAATTGATGACCAACAACACCAATGGCATCAACACGAACATCAAAGTCCAAGGCCAATCCCTCAACACAGTGCAAAGCTTCAAATATTTAGGAGCCATTGCATCACACAATGCGTCCCGACAGGAAGTCCGCTTCAGGGTCACACAAACAACTGCTGCCCTGACAAGGTTAAAGCCTATTTGGAAAGAGAAGACCATCAGTCTACATTCCAAGGTAAGGCTGCTGCGCTCCCTTGCCATCTCTATCTGCCTATATGCTTGCGAAACAGGGACCCTCACAGCAGATCTACAACGAGGAATACAAAGCATGGATATGAGGTGCTACAGAAGACTTCTGAGCATTTCCTATGCTCAGCACATCACCAGTAACGAAGTCCGATAGACCATCACACAAGCCATTGGACAACTAGATGACATGCTCACAGTGGTGAAGAAACGGAAACTCCGATGGTATGACTGAAGAAGAGGGAGACAGAAAAATAGGTGGGAGGACAACATTCGAGAATGGACTGGCTTGACACTGAGCGAAGGCATGAGGGTTGCTGAGGGTAGAGAAAAATGGAGTAAGCCTACGCTGGTTAAGCGATCATCTATGTAACCCCAACGACCTTCGAGTTACGGGATAGGATAGGATAAACTTTGCAAACTATTTTTTCTTCTGTTTTACACAACCTTTTATTTAGTTTTAAAAAAAAAAAAAAGGTCCAAGTCGCTTAGTCCATGCAACGTCATATTTCTACGTGACGTCCAGAGAAGGAGTGTTCCTGTTTCCTGATGATTGAACAGATGACCATAATTATACATTCTTGATTTCATTTCATCATCTCTTGTTCCGACTAAAAACATTTTTATTTTCCTCGCATTGAACTCAAGTTCTCGGTGCAATTGCTTCCTTTTTATTTTTGTCTTCTAATTGTTTATTTTGTTCTCGCATGTCTTCCTCGTCTCCTTATAATCTGTAATTTGATTATTTTAAATCCTAACTTTTTTTTTCATTTTTGTCTATTTTAACATGTTTAATTTTGTTTTCTCTCTCTCGTAATAGTAATAAGAATCTTGAAATAATGAATTTGACGGAAAAAAGCCAGGCTCAGAAACTTCATGTTTGTCGAGTTTTTCTTGTTATTGTTCTTGTGTACTTGACATTACATGCATTATATTCTACAATATGTATTGATCTGTGTCATTTATTATAAAATGGTATTATTAATTTGGTTTTATTTTTGTTATTTATATTGTCTTTGCGTCTACCTTCCTTTGCGTGACTGGAGGCTATACATTTTATTTTGTGTTTTGTTATATTTAATTCAATATAGGGTGAAAACAGTTATAATCGAAATAATTCACGGTGTAATTAATCTTACATAATTCCTTTAAATTCCTACAGACTCCTCTAGTTGTTGTTGTTGTTTGTTGTTGTTGTTGTTGTTGTTGTTGTTGTTGTTGTTGTTGTTGTTGTTGTCTTCTTCTTCTTCTTCTTCTTCTTCTTCTTTAATCAATATTTTATAGCGCTTTTACATCTCAAGAGCTGCTCAAGGCGCTGGTGGTTGGTCGTCATCATCATCATCATCATCATCATCATCATCATCATCATCATCATCATCATCATCATCATCATCGTCGTCGTCGTAATCATCATCATCATCATCGTCGTCATCATCATCATCACCATCATCATCTTCTTCTTCGACTCCAACCCTAACCCCCACCTACATTAAATAATCAAATGTTTTGCAAATCTATGCGAAATATAGTCCAAAAATGTTAATATATACAGTATAATGGTTTTGGTCTGTCCGCCGTCTTTCCTCTGGACGTGCAAAACATGCAATTGGATTAATATCTCAGAACCTATTTAAACTATCAGAACCAAACTTGGTGTGATGGTGTATATCCATGAGGCCAGTGAATGACTGACTTTACTTCTAGATCAAGGTCACAGAATCAACAAATACAAGTTTTAAAAAATCCAAAACTTCACAAAATTTAACTTTTTCTAAGTTATTAATATTGATGCATGATGGATATCAATGAGACACACATCCTATGCACATTTGGTCATGGTCAAGGTCAAGGTCACTGGAGCTGTCCAAAATCAGTTAGTATAGGTACTTTAAAGTGACCTTGACCCTAAAATATGAAAGATATAAAGTTCAAACTTCTAGTTTTTGAAATGATAGATTGATCTTTCATATATATGTTCCTTTTTTGCGTTGATCTTGAAAGTCAATAATTTTAAACGCAAAAGCATACAAAAAATAGGTAATCATAGCCTACAGTCGAATGGCTCTATTTAACCAACGACATTGGGTTATTTGATCACACATCCGCATAGGGGGTCACGTAAAGGTCAAGGTCATCCCAAAATCAAGCTCACTAAAAGTCAAGGTCATCCCAAGCTCCCCGTTGTTTTTTGTTTGTTTGTTTGTTTGTGTTTTTGTTCTTGGCTTTTTTTTTTTTTTGGGTGGGGAGGGGGGGGCATAATACAGCTTTTGCTGTGATTTATTTGATATTGCATGAGTGTACTTGGATCCGGGGAGCTCAAGGTCAAGAGCATAGACAGATCAAAGTCGGCATTACTTTCCATTTTAATGCCACCGAAGAATTTTTTTATTTCTTTCTGGGCAGTCATTTTGATGTTAAATATTGCAAGTTCCATAAGGAAGGAGCATGTGATTCATATGGCTTTGCCTTTCTAGTTAACTACATAAACTGTCTTTAGTCGTTAATCCCATTTTAACCTCACGAAAGAACCTGTTTAACTATCACCCCTCCCCCTCCTTTTAATATATTACTACTGGGTGTGCTGGAGTGTGTGAGAGAGTGCGAGCTTGTGCGTGGGTGCGCGCGCGCGCGTGTGTGTGTGTGTGTGTGCAAGCTGGGTCGCAATGGTCAACGCGTCTTGAGAATCTCTGTGAGCCGATCCTTTTACAACTATTTAAAAGAGAAATACAGTTCCCTCCTCCCTATCCCCACCTCTACCTCTCTTGCCCTTCCTTGCCCGTACGTTTAAGGAAGGAAATTGGTGTCCACCGCCTCACCAAGTGACGTCTCTGTGTGATGTCAAACATTGTATGGGTTTGCTTCAAATGTTTCTTGCCATTTTTCATTTTAATTTTAGGTTTCTTTTTTTTTTTTTTTGGTTTTGTTTTGTGTTCTAAATTTAGCTCGATGTTTACCTTTCCCAATCACTAGGGGAGGTAACAATAACAGTGTGTGCCTTTCTGAAGCAGACGGTCGAGAAAGAGGGCAGAATGCCAGAGGGGAAATAATAATAATGCAAGATGCCATCACGCGCTTTTTGTCATTCGAACTCAAAGCGCGGCGATCTAAAGGGATAGCTATTACCGAAGGCTGAAGAGAAATCAATGTTTATGTTTTAGAAATGTATATTGACTGCGTCCAAAACCATTATTAAATGGATGGGGGAAAACGGAGTACCCGGGGAAAAACCCTCTGTGTCCTAAAACGTCGCGTTCTTAAGTCACTAGAGTTTGGCCCATGCGGATGATTTGCTTAGTAAACATGCATTTTTATATGCATTTTAGTATACTTTGTACACAATGGCAATATTTATGTGTTACAAAAAAGATACTAAGTCCGTTACGGTAAAATCTGGGCAAAGTTTCCAAAAACCGGCTTTTGAGCTGCCTGGAGTGAGTCAACACGTTTTTCAGGTAGACAAGGCTGGTAAAGGATGTTCGCTACAGTGGAACTGACCGGCGAGACGAGTGAAGACTGGTGAAATGAAAGGAAGCGGCCATGGGAATCATATACAATGAACCGTCAGCTGCGCACATAACCTTCTTCACAGATCAGTCGAAACTGCCTGACAGTGCTCCAAGACAATTGGTCAGACAAGAGTATATTACGGGCACCACTAAATCAAGACAGGTTGGTGTGTTCAGATGGATCGGATAGAAGACTTGTCAGGTCAGCATATGGTTGTTACACTGTCAAAAAAGCAATGGCGACTGCCATCTACGAGGATGGACAGCGGAGTCTACAGACTGACAAAACAGCGAGCTTGTTGATGGAATATTAAGCAGTAACACACGCTCCCCAATGGCTGGCATCAAAACAAAACAGTCAGGGAAACGCGAGACCAAAGTTGTGATCTTCAGTGATTCCACGGGGCTACTGCCCCCCCCCCCATTCCCCTCCTACCCCCACCCCTCCCCTCCCCCACAAAAAAAAGTGAAAACGGGAACGATCCACTCAGAGTAGGTAGATCCACTACGACGACGCATCAAGCTTGATCGGATCATTTATGGACGCACTTCCCTGGACATAAGGGAGTAAACAAAAATGGACGATCTAATAGACTAGACCTGGGTTGCGTTCACGATGGCACTATGTATGACTATGTATTGCTGCGCAGCCGTTCACAGTCACTGCGTATGAACACGTAGTGCTACTTTTTCCTACACCTCTCGAGCGCGCAGTGGATTGTATGAAAGCTCATACAAAAATGGCGGACGCTGGCGGTAGCGAAAAATATGTGCCACAGTTTGTTTTTTTTTGTCCATAAATTGTCTTTAACGAGTCCCCTCTACACTCGTCCTCGTCCGAATCGTCAATTAACTCCAACATAATAGTCTGAAGTAAAGCTTTTAGGTTTTCTTCGACACTGACGACAGCCATTCTTTTTCCGGACTCTGTGAGCATGCGCGTAAATTTGCTGCGCTACACACGGTTCACGCGCACACTGTAGCGGCCTCTACATATTGTATGAGGGTAGTGGAGCGTGAACGCAACCCTGCAGTCACGGCAGACTTCGCAGAAGGCTTGATTCTGGGTAAATCCAAAAGTGCTCAGACAGCGCAGAAAGACACTGCAGACAAACGACGAGCCACAACGCCACAGCAGCATCCAACGGCTTCAAGAAAGCGGCATACAGAAGGGCAACGGGCGCTAACAGGCCGCGAAAGAGCCATCTTCAACCATTGGAGCTGTATCAGAGAGCAGCTCTGAAAGCCCTCCTGAAGGATTGGGGCCTGAGCGCATACGGGGATTCCCGAACGCTAAAAGGCCATCTTGAACTGAACTGCTCAGGCCGTACGACTGCTCGCAATGTTTGCGAAGTCAGCTGGGTGTAATTCTCGAGCGACCAATACGGAAAATGTTCTAAAAATTGTAACTGTAGATTATAGTCACACGACACCGAAGCGCATAGGCGACTACTGGTCACATTATTCTGACACCAGCGAACCAGTTGATGGTAAGGGGAAAATAATATGGTCACACGTTGGCCAATCCGGGATTTGAACCAGGTATACCTTTCGGTTACTAGTAAGACGCTCTACCAGCTGAGCTACCCAGCCCCACTCGGAAAATGTTCTCAATAAGAGACGACTTTAGTATCTCTTTGTGTGGCCTTCCTCTTTCCTTTGGTAAAGATCGAAACGCGTCAGGAGAACCAGGCTTTATGAATGCAATTCTACTGCTTATTGAGCTCTTTTAGCTCTTTAAGAAGCACATGGAATTGAAAGTCACTATGTCTCACTTTTGTCCACCTTTGAGAGCAGGATAATTATTTTTCTTGTATATATATATATATATATATATATATATATATATATATATATATATATATATATATATATATATATATATATATATATATATATATATATATATATATATATATATATATATATATATATATATATTTTTTTTTTTTTTAAATAATATTGATAATAGGCCTACTACAGATAGTAATGTACTTTACTTAAAGTTTTTAGGCCTAAATAAATCCCAGTCTAATCTCACAAATGAATGTTTAAGCATATTTATAATTAAACCCACTACCTTGTAAAAATTTCATCATTAATTAGACCAATTTAAAAAAATCTTGTGGCATGCACATCTTTCCGGCAGGCTTTACAGAATGTAAACTCTTCACTTTCTTTTGACTTCTCCACTAGGCCTTCAAAATCCTTATCGGTTTCCCATTCAGGCAGGTGCCTTCCTGGTCGTTTGAGTTTTTTAGGTGGAGGCTTTGCCATTTTCTTTGTTCAACTCCGTCTGTCTCTCCCTCACAAAGACTGATCGTAGACTGAAGTTCTGAACGAACAGGTGTAGCGGAAGTGCGGTGCTTTTACTTAGTGTCTTTAAACCGGACTCGACCGGAACAGACTACTTTCGCGCGAAAACCCCCTTGGTTAAAAAATATTATCGTCACTTTTGAAAAATTGCGTAGCAGCTTTGTAATACGCCGTAGCAATGGGAAAATGTTTAGAATGCGTAGCGCTACGCAAAAATCCGTAGCACTTCACAGGTATGACTACTACTACTACTTATGCGCTTAATCTAGACTTAGCTGAAGGCGCGTACATCATACAGAACAATTTTAACTATAAAATAAAACAAGGAAAACTCATTAACTATTAACGGTAACTTATATTGTTGGAATGCACGGTGGCCTAATGGTAGAGCGTTGGCTTGCGGATCAGAAGGTCCCGGGTTCGAGCCCAGGTCGGGGCATTGTGTTGTGTCCTTAGGAAAGACACTTTACTCCCGTTTCCTACTCCTTCGGATGAGAGTATAAACCGAGGTCTAGTCTGTGTCGCATACATTCCATCATAACGGACTTTAAAGATCCTGACGCTCATGTCCTAGACGGGTGAGTGCCGGTGACAAGAACACACCCAGCATGCACCTAGGTCCTTCTCCCCAATCCCTGGCTGCTCAGGATTGTTCTCAGTTGTCTGGAGCGTTATTACGATGCGCCCAAAGGCTGCAGGTTGGCGCCTCGGGCGGCTTGAGATAGATCCTGTATAGGCCAGCGCCTTGAGCAGCTCTTGAGCTGGAAAAGCGCTGTATAAGAACGATTAAATTTAAGAAACAAACAAAACGGAAACTTATATATAAAAACTAGTCACTCTAACACACACACATACACACACATACACTTACTCCCTCACTCCTACACACACACATACAAACTCGCGAACTATGAATGTGCACATAGGTTTCTTTCTTTTCAATCGGTGGAAGGGAAATAATGAAGTTTAAGAGAGGATTTAAGTGGCTGTATGGAACAGATAGTTTATTCCAAATACTAGGGCCTTAGAAAGCACGTACACCACATTACGTAATACTGTGTGCTTCATTTTTCCCCCATTTTTTATATTAAAAATACTCTTACCATCGTCATTATTCCATCGTCATCGTCGTCATCATCAGCCATTCCTCTTATTTGCAAAATTGATGCAGTTACAGATAGAATGAAAAATGAAAGACAATGAGACATTCTACGTCTGTTCCACGTTTGCCCTTCGCACAATTTGTCTGCCAGCCAGACACTGAAATTCAGCTCCGTTCCCCATTATTAAAATAAGGGAGACAAAAACCTTTTTTTCCCCCTGAAAATAATTGTTTAAAAAAATCTCCTTTTATCAATATCGCCAGCAGACAATGAAATTCAATTCTGATTGCCTTTTTTTGAAAATTTTATTAAATAGGGGGAGATTTGTTAAAAAAAATTTCCCCCCTTTATTAATATCTTCAACAGACAATGAAATACAATTCTGATTGCCATTATTACAATGCAGAAGGGAGATTTTAAAAAAAAAGCTTGAACTTAACAAAATTATCTCCTTTGATCAAGATCTCTAGCGAATAATTAAATTAATGACAGTTCCGTTCGCCATTGTCAAACCGCATTTCTTTTACCGTGTCTGTTCTTTTGTAGGGGAGAGAGCGGAGAAGAGATCCAATTGACAGCTGAGTGGGACGTTAGGGTGATTGTTGCTGTGCGATGTTTCGCATCCCTTATGTTTGACGTTCCAAAAAAACGTAACGACGCTCGTGGTTACATACTGTCAGTAGTATTTGTCAGTTTCTTACGTTATTCGCCCGTTGAAGTTGTTCTAATATCGCTATGAATTTGCGGATTTGGATGGCGTAGTTTTGCAGTTTGGAACATATTGGTCACCCAAACATGAACCAGTTTACACAGTAAATAAATTCGCCGAGTCGTAGGTAAAATCCGTATTCTACCGTACGGCTTCCCGGATTTATCCCCTAAGTAACTGCTTCATATCGATCATGTATACCACACCAGGATTGCCTTTCTCAACGAAAGCACGGCAGATGCAGTGTAGCTCCACACAGGACACAGGGGTGATCTGGACCGCTAGCCCATCCTACCGAAAAACTTACAAGATAGACCCACCACTTATTGCACATTGAAATACACATCAGATTGATAGCAGCAGTAGGATGGTCAGTGCTCACAGTCGAGGTCCTATCCTATGCTATCCCCTAACTCGAAAGTCGTTGGGGCATCACAGATGATCGTTTATATAGCTTACTACATCTTTCTCTGTCCTCAGTGACCCTCATGGCTTCGCTCAGTGTCAAGCCAGTCCATTCTCGAATGTTGTCCTCCCACCTCTTTTTCTGTCTCACCCTTCTTCTGCCTCCTTGTACCGTGCCTTGCAGGATGGTCTTTGCAAGGCCTGACGCTCTGGTGACGTGCCCATACTATCGGAATTTCCCTTTCTTCACCACAGTGAGCATGTCATCGTGTTGTCCAATGGCTTGTTTGATGGTCTGTCGGACTTTGTCGTTGATGATGCCATGAGTATAGGAAAAAGTCAGAAGTCATATGTAGCACCTCATTTCCATGCTTTGTATTCTGCTTTGTAGGTCTGCTGTGAGGGTCCATGTTTCATAAGCGTATAGGAAGGTGGAGACGACAAGGGAGCGCAGCAGCCTTAACTTCAAAGTTACCGGGGATCGAACCTGCAACTTCTGGAACGTAATGGAGCTCTTCGCCTCTACCAACTGAGATGTCAGGGATCCACACCGTTTTAGTTTTGAGCGGAATATATGTACACTCCTGTTCAACATGTTTTTTACGTTGATTGATACGTGTTTTGCAGGCTGGTTGCTGCTTAATATTTGAAGAAAACTAATTACTGTAAGAGCGTGCGCGCGGGCTCTAACCCCTCTACAATCGCGACACTTATTGTTACAGACTGTCCGACCAATATGTTCGCCCCATTGTCCGACCAAGTGTTACGTTGAAACGCGAATGATAGTATGGCTGAAGCGTGTACGATAGATCTAATCGTTTCGATTTGCAAAGTATTCAATAATGGAGTTTATTTACCTTTGATTTGAGTTTGCATTGTTGTTAGGAGAGGTTTTGTATAACGTTGATAATTTTCGTTAGTCGATATTGTTGTAGAGTCTTCTGGATCGGCTTGTTTACTATCGATCGAAGATTCGGGATAATTGTAGAAATTTGAAGGAACGATCCGGAAGGAGAAGAAATGTGTAATGACGTAAGCCAGTGATGACGATCTTTAGTTCATTGGTGGCAGTGCGTCATTTCTACCATGTACCCAATTGTTCCAGAAAAGAGAGAGGTTATTTAATCGTGTGCCGAGATTGTTGTTGAGAGAGTAAAGTTGTTGATAGTGATTTGGAAAGTTGCTGTGAAAGTTGTTGAGTTGAATTGAGAATTGTATGCAGTTGTTGATGTGTGCTGAATAAAAGTGGAAAACTTCATACGTCGACTTTGTGAATTGTATGCTGTTTGGACGGGCTGTGTGAATAAACGAATCTGAGTTACACAACTATCAGGAATTCAAGCATCGGGGCTGAATCAGATACTGATAGAAAACACCATCATCGAACCGAGTGTAACAGTTTGGGGGTCAAGCCGCGATTCACGCCATAGCCAAGGGTTCAACTGCTACAACAAGCGAGTCAACGTTACGAGAGGCAGTCATCGAGGGTAGCCGCCAACGAGTTGCGTCGAGAGGGGCCAACATACTGGGACTACATCACCGATAGGTTCGGGTTGACTGCAAGGGCGTGTAGTCGCTGAAGAGTTGCTTCGTGAGCGAACAACAGATCGGGACTACGTTGCTGCCGTTAGACTACGTCGAGGGACAGTCTCGGAGCTACATCGCCAGTATTAGAGAGAGCGACGAGTGGACGTCGCGTCTACTTCAGCACAGGAGCGTGTACATCAACACCAGCGTGGTGCAGCGTCGCATACGACGAGGACAGCGGGGCCTGCGTCAGCGAAGGCGACTAGTGACAAGCATCAGCGCTACTGCAGAAAGCGTGCTGTTCTAGAACAGTCTAGAAAGGTACAGCACAGTCAAGAACTTTCCAGAAAAAAAAAGAACTCTACAGTCAAGAACTTTCTAGAAAAAGAACTTTCCAGAAGCATCAAGATGGCTGACTTCTGGCAGAAAGGGATGCAACTGAATCTAAAAGGCAAACAGCTGACGGAGTACGTCAAGTCTCAGGAGAGAATACAAGAAAGAGAAGAACAACGTCAGCGTGAAGAAAGAGAAGATAGAAGAGCAGCGTCGCCGAGAAGAAAGAGAAGAGCGGCGTCAAGAAAGAGAAGCAGAAGAGCAGCGACGCCGAGAAGAAAGAGAGATGGAAGAAAGACGACTAGAAGCTGATCGTCAGTACCAGCTGGAGTTGGCGCGTATCCAAAACAATCAGCATGCGCCACAAGTCGTCAGCGACCACATGGCTCCAAAATTGCCAGCTTTCGTCGACGGGAAGGACCAGATCGACAGTTATTTGGCGAGATTTGAAAGGTTTGCCAAAAGCTCTAACTGGCAACCTCAAGACTGGGCGATTCGACTAAGTGCACTTCTGACGGGAGAAGCACTCGACGTCTACACCAGATTGTCGGACGATGACGCTAAAGACTACGACGTCTTGAAAGAGGCCCTATTGCAGTGCTACAACTTTACAGAAAAGGGCTACCGTCAACGCTTTCGTGAATGCCGGCCTTTGTCAGACGAGACACCAAAGCAATTTGTGGAGCGCCTGTCATCATATCTACACAAGTGGGTGGAATTATCAGGCAAAGGGAAGACTTACGAGAGTCTCCTTGATCTGATTGTAAGGGAGCAATTACTCAACGCCTGCCCTAAGGACCTGGCGATCCACTTGGAAATACAAAAGTTGCAGACGCTAAAAGACGTTGCTGAGGCTGCTGAAAGATATCTCATCGCTCATGAGAAAACGTTGGGGCCACCCAGCGCGAAGAAACACTTTCAGAAGACGGCAAGCCATGGGAACCAGATCAAGGGGAGCCAGACGAGCCAGAGACAGACGGACTCCACGCCTCCTCCCAGGGAAGGGCATTCAAGAGGCTGTTTCACCTGCAGACGCTACAGACCACAGGGCGGCTAATTGTCCTCAAAACAAAAGTAGCGGACAGCGGAGCAGTACGGACAATTCAGCGGCGGGCAACCGGCAGAGGCGTTTCTCCAATCAACGGCAAACCAGTAGATCTGACCATCAAGTGTGCGGCGGGAGCGTCATTCTTCCGAGTGAGACCGAGCGCGCAGCTACTCCTGCGGACGTGCAAGAGTGCATAACCGATGGCCAACTTCTCCTTGCCAACGGAAAATCCATCCCCGTCGTCGCCAGCGCAGCTGTGACCGTCCAGAACATGCCTGTTTCAAAGGGACGCGTCGGAAATCATGAAGTGACTGTCTTAAGAGACTCTGGCTGCAGTGGGGTCATCGTCAAAGAAGACCTAATCGCTAAAGAACAGTTCACTGGCGATTCAAAATGGACACTCATGGCCGACAGCAAGTGTGTGAAAGCGCCAGTTGCGAAAATTCATGTCAACACCCCTTTCTACACAGGCGAAGTCGAAGCGGTTTGCCTGAAGAAGCCGCTGTATGATTTGATGATCGGGAATATCGACGGCGCGAGACGACCCGACGACCCCGATTCAGAATGGAGTCCTGCCTCAACCCAACACGTCGAAGTTGTGGAGGAGGATCCATTGCCGTTTCCCGATGGAGACCTTACAGAGCTGCTACGGGACAATGTGGTTACTCCGGCTCAGCCCTGCCGACCAGAGATCGTCGGTGCTGTCACTACCAGGGCCCAGGCCAAGAGAGACAAGACGTCTACGCCACTGAAGGTCGCCGACAACTCTAAAGCTGCCATCGTGGACAGAGATAAGCTGATCCAGCTCCAGGAAGCTGATAGTACTTTAAACAAGTACAGGAACCGCCAAGACCACGTGACCAAAGGCAGTGGTACGGTCTATTTCGAGGTGAAGGCCAAGATCCTGTACCGAATCTTCCAGCACCCGAGGGTCAACGGAGGGAAACCACTACGTCAAGTCTTGGTACCGTTACCCTTAAGGAGCCAGGTGATGGAAGTAGCGCATGACTCAATCATGGGAGGTCACCTAGGCATCAAGAAGACGTCGGACAGAATCCAGGCGGTGTTCTACTGGCCAGGACTTCATGCGGACGTCAGCCGTTTCTGCCGATCATGTGACATTTGCCAGAAGACCATACCTCGAGGAAGGGTCCCGAAAGTGCCTATGCAGAGGATGCCTCTGATCGACCGACCTTTCAAGAGCTGAATAAAAGTGGAAAACTTCATACGTCGACTTTGTGAATTGTATGCTGTTTGGACGGGCTGTGTGAATAAACGAATCTGAGTTACACAACTATCAGGAATTCAAGCATCGGGGCTGAATCAGATACTGATAGAAAACACCATCATCGAACCGAGTGTAACACCAAGACGTTCACCCTATACTACAAGTACAATCGATATGGTTCACTAAGACGTGATATATTCTAATTAGAAGAATCGTACACAGTATTTCAGTTGGATAGAATGTCTAGACTGACTCAGGGTCTATTAAGTTTTACCTTGAATAAATGTCACACTTCAGTTGAGCCGCAATATCTATCTTGATAAAATTGAACATTTCATGTCAGTCGCAATGTCTATCTCGGCTACAGACCATATAATCATTTAGTTGGATTGTGCAATGCTAGCGTTACTGCGCTAAAAGGATTACTGGGGGAGGGGAACGGAGGGGGGGTCTTTAAGAGCAGCAATTATGTATGTATCAACCCATTTTGTCGTCGGTTTTTGTTTGAAAAAAGGTAAAGGTGGTGGTGGTGGTAGCGGTGGTCCCATAGCCTCGTGGCCGTAGGGGAGCGTGATGTTGGAGATCACACTTATCTAGGGCCAGCGTAATGAGGGTGATGCCCATCCCTCTCCCTCGCTGCTTTACCTTCCCCACCCTTAAGAGAGTAGGTACTCAGTCACAGTTGAGTCAACTGGGGGCGTTGTTATTTGTCGCTTCACGTTTTGCGGTCACCCATCCAAGTGCTAACCGCACTGGACGGTGCTTAACTTGCGACGCAGTAGCGAGTGCTCCAATCACTGCGCTATCCGAAACCCCTTTTGTTTGAAACGTAGATTAAAGTCACCTATCCCCTTACGTCATGTGGATCTGAATGTTTCAGACATCATCAATTAACACCAACACAGAAGCAAGAGTTAAGCAAACAATTAAACTGAAATAAAACGCCGTTAAACGCGAACACCTACCAGACTCATGTGCTAAAGCAATATTCTGCCACAAACTAGTTATAACACGTGTTTGGGGTACGCGACATTGACAGTAGGCTTAAGGGTTTGGTCGGTGACTAAGCTTGTGGAATACCTAGCTCTTGAAACGGATGAAATAACAAGGTTATCAAACAAAGATATCTTTTTTATTTTATTTTATGTATTTAATCGTTCTTATATAGCGCTTTACCAGCTCAAGAGCTGCTCAAGGCGCTGGCCGATACAGGATCTAACTCAAGCCGCCCGAGACGCCCACCCGCAGCCTTTGGGCGCAGGGTCTGACGCCCGTACAACTGAGCACAATTCTGGGCAGCCAGGGATGGGGGAGAGGGACCTAAGTGCATGCTGGGTGTGTTCTTGTCACCGGCACTCACCCGTCTAGGACATGAGCGTCAGGATCTTTAAAGTCCGTTATGATGGAATGTATGCGACACAGACTAGACCTCGGTTTATACTCTCATCCGAAGGAGTAAGTAACAACAAATACAACATTAAAATGACTGGTTTAAGAGTTGGTAATTGAAGTTACTTGTCACAGAATAGACTATAAAGTTGACCAGTTTATGTGCTAACACTAAATTAATAATATAATAATGATATTGAAATATTTTGTTGTTGCTGAAATAACTATTTGTAGCTTTTCTAATGCTTAGTACAGTGCTTAGTGATTGATGTTAGTAAGTTACTTTGACATGAATTTTATAAAACAGTTCCGGTAGTTTTGGATTAAACATAATAGTTTACCCAAACGAAAATAATATTTTAATTATATGACACACAAACAAAATTGTTACATAGCAGCACGCAAGTTTCTATAAGCCGGCACTACAGGTGTACATGACGGTAATTATAAAGAGGTATGAAATAAAACTGGAAATTGCTAACATCCAAACTTAACAGTTAATGAGAAGCAACTATATAGGTCCATCAAGCACAAGAATGCTAATGAAAACAAGAGCAAACAACACAGTGAACATCCTATCCTATTCTATCCCATCCCGTTACTAGAAGGTGTGACGGTGGGTCTATTGTTGCTGGGCTCTGCACAATGGAATGCTATTACCCATTCGTCTATTGTCGGTGGGGATCGCTAGTAAATCTCCCTGTGACTTAACTTAATACATTTATTTGTTTAGCTCGGTCTGTGTTTGGACTGGGGGTTCAGAGATAGAAAGAAAAATGGTAAAAGATCGCTGTCACACTAGCTCTCACACCTATGAAACATAAGTAGTCCACAGTAAATATCACACATTTATTTCCTCTACTCTATACACGATCTGCTAAGTATGATACTAACTGAAAAGTTCAAATGTTTCTTGGACTGCTTCGCTTCTTGAAAAGTCTATGCAGTTACTTTATCATCATCGGGCACTGGATGATTTCTGCTTTAAGGGTCAGAGTTCTGGAAGAGTGGACTACTGTGGTCCGTAGATACAGGTTTGGTGCACAGTTTTGATATGCACTTAAATTCGACGAGCTGTGTTGTGGTTGCTTCCTTGATAAGCTGTGTTGTGGTGGATTCTGCTCCTTGTTGCTAGATGGGTGGGCTATCTTCGCGCAGTGCTTTAGATGCCTTAGCAGCCAACGTTCAGCAACGACTTGTTCTTGTCTTTCACCTGGTTAGGCTCACGATACGACGCCTGCTCGTCTGTAACATATGAAACGAAATTCTGCACAACCCTGTATACTAGGTGTGTGCAGAGCGTCTCACTGAAGGCGGAAGTAGCCCTCAGTGATTAGCTCCACAGCTCTATATATAAGCGACGAACATTCTGCTAAGTCCGTGGTCCAATGGAATCTCCACTCTAATTTCCTATATATATAAATATAAATCATGGCTAACTGTACACATAGAGAAATAATTAATATTATACACATTCTCTGGTACAGCCACTGCATACATATAGGTTAAACAACAGTGGAATTCAACATGGCCTCAAACCCGGTCGTGTTGTTCTGACACCAGCGAAACAGTTGATGGGAAGGGGAAAAGAATATGGTCACACATTGGCCAATCCGGGATTCGAACCAGGTACCTTTCGGTTACTAGTAAGACGCTCTACCAACTGAGCTACCCGGCCCCTCTTTATGGGACAACCAACCGTAACCGCGATTTTATTTAACACACCTGTCTCGGCCTTCCCATCACACGGACTCACCACAGGCGCCCGGTCGTATTTGGAAACGAGAGCGTGCCTTCTCTATTGAATGGAATAGATAGCGACGCGCTCTCGAGAGAGATGCTGTCAAATCCAGATACAGGCGCCTGCGACACGGGACAGACTGAAACCGGGCGGAAAAGGGCAGCTAGGGGGAAAAAAAAAGAAAAAAAGATGTAACGACGACGCCAGTGACTCAAGCGTGACAGGGGTGAGTCCTTTCCTGATGGAAGGGGTAATTGCCAACCGCTCCTGTAAACGGCTTTTGATCTACGAAATGTCTCCTTCCTTGCTACAGTTTCCTGACCTGTCCGACCCCTTCCTTTTTCTCTCTTCTGCCTGAAAAAGGTGATGGTAAGTGAAGAAGTAGAACAAGAAATGAAGACGAGGTACTGTACTAGCCTATAACGATGTCTGATTTTTATTTTTTTTTAAAATTTGTTTTGGACTGAGCGTGATACACACACTCAACGGTTGTTGAAATAGTTCAGTTGATAACAACGCTGATCTACCAATAATAATAATAATAATAATAATAATAATAATAATAATAATAATAATAATAATAATAATAATGGATGTTTATATATAGGCTATGCGCTTTCCCCCAAATGACCAGTCAATTGAAAACCGTGGCGATATGTACCAACATGCACGCTCGTATGTTTCACATACCCCTCTCTGGTACAGTGGAACCTCCGGTATACGACCGTCCAAAATCTGAGAAAAAACGGTCTTATAATAGAGGTGGTCTTATACCGGAAACAAGGGGTGGGGTGGGGTGGGGGAAGGGGGGGGTAAGGCTCGGAGGGGTATGTAGTCATAATTTTCACACTCACCAGCATGTATTCTCTGACAAAGGAAACTGTAAAACATGTTTCATTTTTAGCTTTGTCTTTTATTCACAACTTCAAAACTAGAAAACAGTCGAACCACTGCCAGACGCGTTCATCCAAGTCTGTCAGTGCAGAAGCTCTCAGTTTCGATGTTTCCCTTTTCGCCACTTTCTCCACTCTCCCATCGTAGTTTTACAGATTCATTATCCTTTATGATGAGCTGAATTTGGGTCTTCCCAACGTCTAAACTTCTTGCAATAGACAAACAACTCTCCCCATTTTCACTTCTTTCAATCACTTTCATTCTCTCTGCCAAACTCAAAACGTTCCTCTTGCGCGACGCCATTTTGACAGCCAGTGTAGGCGAGTAATGTCCCTTATTTGCGAACCAGAAATAGCAGGCGTACACTAACATGAGAGAAAAAAACGAAAGGTACAGACAGCAAATTAACTGATATCTCTTTTAAATTGCCCTAAGACGGTCGTATAAAGGGCTTAAGACACGGTCGCTGGTCGCATAAATGAGGTTGTCGCATACCAGAGGTCATTTGTTATTGGAAGTGAATCCATCAGAAGTTTTTAGGTCACATAACGGAGGGAGTCGTATACCAGAGAGCCGGATACCGGAGGTTCCACTGTAGTAGTAGGAGGAGCAGCAGCAGCAGCAGCAGCAATATAAGGAGATATAGGAGAATCGTCGTGGGGGTTCCATGTAGCCGTGAGGGTGAGATCGACAGGAAATGGAGCAAGAAGAAGAGTGACGGCGTTCGTTTAGAGAGAAAATCAGATAGGCAGCCCCTCTCATTAGAAAGGTTTTGGCAAGAGCCGTACTAAGAGTGCGAATCCGCAAAGGAAATGCAGCCATTACTAGCGTGCTTGGACTGTTTGGCCAAGCACGCACTGTCTGATGTTGAAGACTTTTAAAAAAAAACTCGTCTCGTCAATAGCTATTCATTCAGAACAGTATCTTGCTTGCAATTTCTCTTGTCAGATTTTCTGCCTTGGCACAACAGTAACCGGTTTGATCGGTCAAAATCTGAATATGAGTGGATTGCAACCAAGTGATGGGGCATTGAGTTTCAAAGCCTTTCAAGTGTTTTGCAGCGTGTAATGAAGTTGAAACGCAAATGAGTGAAATAACAAAACGATCTTCGTCTATATTTTGCAGAGAAGCGGAGAACGCGTCTCCTTTGAGTCACTGAAGGGAGTGGATCAAGGTGAAACAGACTCTTGGGAGGGCTGCACGTTAGCTGCGAAGTAGATCGCTAGTCTCCAATGCCAACGTTTTTTTTTTTTTCCAGGGCCCTACGGAAAGGCTTGGATTCGATCCCCGGCAGTGGTCGCAATAACAACAAAACTTCTAAAATATCTACTTCACACTCTAGAGATGATTATTTGTTTATATATTCATACATTTTTGTTTGTTTAATAGTTTTACCAACGTTGATTCTAATCTGCGAGTCCAACCGTTTAGAATGTCGTCTGTTCTAGCAGTGCATGGCTTAACAGATTAACGAAGCAGTGCGTGACGAACATGCTTCCTAGGCGATGTTGTGAATTAATCAAGCCGGAAGTATTGTGTGCCTGTGGTATTGAGCGATGCATAATCTATCTATCTATCTATCTATCTATCTATCTATCTATCTATCTATCTATCTATCTATCTATCTATCTATCTATCTATCTATCTATCTATCTATCTATCTATCTATCTATCTCTTCTTGTTCTTCTTGTTCTTCTTCTTGTTCTTCTTATCGATCTTCT